>CM037780.1:30111213-30161213 GCA_021229015.1 Solen grandis | reverse complement strand
CATAGCGTATCTCTCTCATTCATTTATCTCCTCATTTTAATCCAATGTCACCTTGTGGATCTGACAACACTCCATAGAATCAAATGTCAGGGATTAGTCAATCAGAGAAGTTTTTGCATAAATTGTTGAGATTGGGAAGGTAAATTTACAGTGAATTAATTTAACTAAGTTTAGTTTTCCACTAAAAAAGAAAGATGAACTTACTTAATATTGCTACAATATATTTTTTACAAACAGAGCCATCATTGGAGACAATAATTACCTCTTCAAATTTAAACTATCAATTCCAGTTTTCTATATTTAGTAACACTGACCATAACCTTTTTTCTATACTTAGTAACAGTGACCTTCACCTTATTAGTTTTCTATACCTAGTGATAGTGACCTTTTACTTGTTATTTTTCTATGTTCAGTAACAGTAACCTTAACCCATCATCAGAAACTTCTTGATGACTCAACTGGAATGGATGAGATGGGACACACAGCTGGATTTCAGTAATGTATAGGCCCCAATTCACTGTTTTTGATAAGTCACTCAACTCAGTCTAGTCAGGCCTAGTATATGAAGCTACGTGTTTCCCAGCTGACATATGACTCTAACTGGATGTGGATAGACCTTTACGACACGGGAGTAAAATGAGAATTTTATATAAGTAGACTTGTATTTTACACCATTATATTGACCAATCATGGCTTGCAGCTAGAGGCCTTTGTTACTAATTGACAAAGACAGTAAGTGATAGAACACTGAACTCTGAGGTTAAGAAATAATGGACTATTCGGAGACTTTGATATTTTTGGAGCATGTTATGTACACACATGATGTAAACACATTTTATACAAAACACAGAGAAAATTTTATCAACATATCTTCGATACATAAAATTTAAAAGTTACATTGAAACACAATCATGTCATCAGTAAACATTGTACATACATTACATTCTGTGTACACATTTAGCATAGAAGAAAACCACATATTCTGTCTATAACTAGGTCAATGCAACTAGTATTCATAAACAAACATTTACACACACAGGATGTGAATATACACATATACATACACATCTGTCAATTGCTTGTAATGTATCTTTTTTAAAATAAAGGATATTTATTCAGTATACAGAAATTGTGTACAAAATTTCATCATGTGATCTGTAAAGTACACATATATGGTCATGTGTACACATGCAATCTGTACACACAAATATTGACATACATACACATGAACACACTCTAGACATAGTGTATGGTTTCTCTAAGTCGTTCAAGACAAACATACAACAGTTTTCATTAACACTGCTCATTCATATATATCATGGAGTGTATATAATCACATGAAAATCAACATTTTCACATAACACGTAACCTTTTCACATAACAGTCTCACATTATGAGATGTCCTCACATTATTAGATGCCCTCACATAGCACATTATGAAGACTTTCATGAAGTTACCTCCCACACAATAATGAGGTAAGTAAACTGTAACAATATCAACTAAATAAAAACTTAAACAATTGGAAAACAAAGCAAAACATCCCCATTAGTCCTCAATATGTACTTTAATGTCCTCTTTATAATCTCTGTTGACTTTGATTAATGGATTGGACTTATTTAAGCTTCACAGTTTTATACATATTTGAAAATAATAATTCAAAATTAGATTTTACCTTCCCATATCTTACGATGGAGAGATGATCACATGATATCCAAGGATAGCTATTGGATAATGTGAAAACTTGATTTGAATGTACCGGGTATCTGTAATCATTAAAAAGATTTATTATTCCTACGAGATCAGAATAGGACAGTACAAGGCTTTTCATTACATCTTAAGAAAGCAGATTTTAGCAGAAGATAAAAAGTAATATAAATTCAAATGAGGCAATCTAAGTGAATTATCAACGCAAAAGAGTAAAGCAGTCCAAGTTGTCTGAACAAAACTTTTGTAACCGACTCTTTATTAATATGTTTTTACCATAGTTTTGCATTGTAATGAGAACTCAATTGCTTTTACCGGAAAGATAAAGAAATACCAAATAGAGGCAAAGGTTATCAATTTTAAATAATAATAAAAAAACACTTTTGTAAACTGTTTTCTAGAGGTGAATTTCCATTTACATTTGTGGCAGAAAGTAGACCCTGGCAAGAAGTAGGGTCAGGCTTTTATTCAAATAGAAGTCCATAGTTATATATACTTGGGCACTACATGTTTAATTACATCTCAAAATCATACTGTTTAAATTACTTAAACCCCTATACATATACATGTTTCTATAATTATCAACTATAAGATTTATGTTAAATGCATGTCATTGGTCAGAGAAACATGGACTATTTAGGCCAAATTTGAACATACAAATATACATGTATACAATCCTACATATCAAAGTTTTCTGTCCAGGGATATCCTCTCATTATTTTTTACTAGTTGCTACCGGGGGCAAATATGGATGAAATTTAATTGTATGCCAAATGTGAGCAGCCATGTTCCTAGGGGAGCAGATGTGAAGATAAGGGCCAGTCTGAGAAAATTTAGAAAGTCAGGAAGTAAACATTGCCCTCTTAAGATATATTGTGTAAGTTATATAATGTATGTCACTTTCATACTGCAAACAGATTTTTTCTAAAGAAGTATATACATAAATATTAGCGAACACGCATATGCCTTCAATGTACAGTTGACTTTTTTGTCCCTTAAATCGGATCTGCCAGCATGTAAACAATGGACACTTGTCAAATTAAGTTTCAACACAAGCTTGTAAAGATTTATGTTTTCAAAATCTTCATTACTTCTTTACTAAATCAGTTTGAAATATTTTCAAACCTGATCAGACTATCATGTCGGACTTTGACTTCAATGAACAAAATTTCTTCACTTGATCTCAATTAAGGCTGTGAGGATGTTGGTTGTCAAAAGAAATTTTCAAGAACTGGTATACTTAACTTTATAATGTATGTTTCATAGGGTAGGAGAGTTAAATTAAGGAGCAAAACAGAGAGGGACTTACTGGACAACAGTTGGCAATAGTCACATTTGCATATTATTTTGCAGCTTAAGAACATATATTTCTTGCAATAATTGTTTCAATTAACTGTAAGCAAGTAGACCAATACATCTAAATGAACTTATAATTAACTTGACACATGGTACAGTTGGAAACAAATGAAAATCTAACATCCCTACAGACCAATTACAGGGTGCCCTAGGCACAGTGGTTGCATATATAATGACTGAAGAGCCATAGGTTTTGGGTTCGAGCCTTGTTTAGGGGAGTGTTGGGTAAAATTCTGTCATAACATTCCAGACACTAAGTACTGGTCCAACCCAGATACCATCAAGGCAGATTAGAATACCCAGGAACCATTGAGAGTAGTAGAAATTGTAATAACTTGTTTCCCAATCAGTGTAAAAATTTGTGATTTGTTTTAGTCGGAAGAGTATTCCAAAGAACGTAATATCTTGTTCCTTTTCACTAAATTCAAAATAGAAATAAAACTAACGGAAAAGAATTAAGTGAAAAAATATGCCTGATATTTATTTTTAATGAAAATGTTAAAATATATTTAAAAATGCTCATAAACATTTGTATGTTAATTGAATGACTGATATGTGTCCATGTCTCTGTAGATTGAGTTCTGTCATTATAAGTAACCCAACAATTATTCCCCATTCACTCCTGGAAATGCACTGAATGTTTTCATTTCTGTTAAACACTATTTACATTTAATTCCAAACTGTTTCATCTTTTATGTGAGTGAAAGAAATCTTGCCATGATAATAAAAACAAGAAAGATAGTCCATGTTCATGAAATGTGTATCCGATACACATGTACTATAAAGTTAAACTATACTAACATGTATTATTTTACTTCAACAACTTTTTCGCAACAAAAAAATGGAAAAGAAATCAAGTTTTGGGACGGATGAAATTTCATGATATTTTATGTCTGTACAATCAATAAATGCTAATGATATTGAATGATCTGTGATATTTTTTCCAGATTTTATCTACTGAAAACAAATGGTAACACCCTTTGCCTTGAGCACAATAAAAATGCTTTTTTTTTCTGTATTTAGTATAATGAATTAAAACAGTAGCTTAAAGTTTCTGTATACATGTACATCTAAACTTTTTTTTCTTCAAATAATGGCAAAATCATTCTTTTAACCTTTGAGCAAAAGAAGCAGTTGCTTCCATTAAAAATATATACTACTCAAAGTTTGCTAAGTATCAAACAAATATATCCAACAACCTGTTGAAATGTTGTTTGAAAAGTATATATATATATATATATTTACTGAATTATTTAAACATAACTTAAGAAATAATGAGTGTGTTTTTGATTGACATTGTTATAAGTTTTTGAATACAATAACCACAACCAAATAGCTTACTTGACAATGCTGTATAAAATGATTTGCTACTCAGCAGACATTGATTCATACATATAAATATATAGGTCACTCAGTGTCTTCCAAAATAATCAGATAAGAAATCGCATAGGTACCCACCGTTTGTTAAACAACATTTCGTTGACAGCATAATTATCAAATTTATAGAATGAATGGAAATCTCATACTGGTTGTACATCACTGATATAATTCTAATGAAAAATGGATCATTTTTTATTGGTTAATGTTCCAAATAGTTGGTCAATATTACCAAAACAATCAAATATCATTTATATATATATTAGTTCTAAACTTTTTTTATTTACTTTAAATCTTAGTATAATATAAACAAGAGGCCCATGATGGCCCTAAATCGCTCACCTGAGATAAATAGGTTGACCCAAGGAACATCTGTACCAATTTATTTTAAAATCTGGCCAGTAGTTTTGAAGAAGATGATTTTTTAAGTTTTCATATTTTTTTCTTATTGTTGCCATGGCAACCAGAGTTCTATATGGATCAAGTTTATTTTAGGAACTTTTGTGAAGGTTGACCCAAGGATCATTCCTGCCAAATTTAATCAAATTCTGTCCAGTGGTTTCAGAGGAGATGTTGTTTAAAGGTTATATAAGGCAAATAAGCCCCCGCCCCTGGCGGCCATGTTTTTTACGGATCGGAAAATTTTTAGCAACTTTGGTAGAGGTTGACCCAAGGAACATCTGTACCAATTTATTTTAAAATCTGGCCAGTATTTTTGAAGAAGATGATTTTTAAAGTTTTCATTTTTTTTTCCTTTTTGTTGCCATGGCAACCAGAGTTCTACATGGATCAAGTTTATTTTAGTAACTTTTGTGAAGGTTGACCCAAGGATCATCCCTGCCAAGTTTAATCAAATTCTGTCCAGTGGTTTCAGAGGAGATGTTGTTTAAAGGTTTCTCTATATACATATAAGGCAAATAAGCCCCGCCCCTGGCGGCCATGTTTTTTTACGGATCGGAATAATTTTAGCAACTTTGGTGGAGGTTGACCCAAGGAACATCTGTACTAATTTATTTTAAAATCTGGCCAGTAGTTTTGAAGAAGATGATTTTTAAAGTTTTCATTTTTTTTTCCTTTTTGTTGCCATGGCAACCAGAGTTCTACATGGATCAAGTTTATTTTAGCAACTTTTGTGAAGAATGACCCAAGGATCATCCCTGCCAAGTTTAATCAAATTCTGTCCAGTGGTTTCAGAGGAGATGTTGTTTAAAGGTTTCTCTATATACATATAAGGCAAATAAGCCCCGCCCCTGGCGGCCATGTTTTTTTACGGATCGGAATAATTTTAGCAACTTTGGTAGAGGTTGACCCAAGGAACATCTGTACCAAATTATTTTGAAATCTGGCCAGTAGTATTGAAGGAGATGATTTTTAAAGTTTTCAAATTATTTTTCTTTTTGTTGCCATGGCAACCAGAGTTCTTCATGGATCAACTTTATTTTAGCAACTTTTGTAGAGCCTCAGCCAAGGAACATTCCTGCCAAGTTTCATTAAATTCTGTCCAGCGGTTTCAGAGGAGATGTCGTTTAAAGCAAATTGTTGACGACGGACGACGGACGACGGACGACGCACGACGGACGACGCACGACGCACGACGACGGACGCCGGACGAAGGGCGATCACAAAAGCTCACCTTGAGCACTTTGTGCTCAGGTGAGCTAAAAAAAGCCAAATCAAATCAGAAAAAATGGCATTTTGAGAAGTAGTCACACCTAACTGGTTTCATTTAATACATATTTTTTTCCCCTATTTTTCCTATTCAAGAAATAGTAGCAAGTAAACGTGCAGATTTAATATTTAACATTTTTTTCTGTATTAATCTTTAAATGATAACATGACTTCATACAATGTTGTAAGCCATGATTTCACTTGCTCTTTAAAGTTTCGAATTCGTCTTAATCTCTCAAAAGAAATATGTATGATACATAGAAATCCTGTATCCTGACAGACATGATATGGTGAATATGTGTACAATAAACACGTAACATACAAAATAAATCTAGGTAGAAGGCAGCATGATTCCCTTGCATTTATTAGCTTGGCTACATAGCCTTGGGGTCCATAGCAGAGCTTTCTGTTGTCGATGGCAACCAGCTGAGATGTATGGCCACATGGAAACACAGCCCTCCATGGACTGTTACATGCACATGATATTGGTCTGGTCATACGTCCCTAATGTACATGAAAATAAATATTCCCCGACAGTTCCAGTGAAATACTTAAGTTAGCATTTATCTTGACACATCTCTGTCAGTCTAGGAATGGCATTGTAACTCTTGTCACACAAAAACACCAATCAGAGGCCAGCTCCACACCAACAGCCAATCAAATTTCATTTCACTCCAATTATACAACCAATCAGATATTCTGTTTAAAATGTATGAATGTTTCTGATTGGTTCAGTACTATACGGGGGTTGTTTTGTATCCAGGCAACATGAGTTTTTTCTCTTCCATGATGAGGTTACCATTTCCATTGAAATGAAAGTCTGGATTTGGGGGCTGCTGAAATATAAAATAAAACATTTAAATGAAAACATACAAATCAAGGAAATTACTCAGTCATATATCATTTAATTGAGATGTATCAAATCAATAAAAGAGTCAATTAATGCATTACAATGTTGGAGTAACATAATACAATCATATCAAAATAGACATTTCTGCCAATTAACATCAACTAAGTAAAAACGTGAAGTTAATTTTGAAGCAAGATTTGCTTCTTAAAACATTGTTATACATATCTTTGTTTTGATTGCTAAAGCGCATAAGACACAAATACACAAAGTGGAACATATTATAAGCGATTACCAAAGTAAAACAACCTTTTTGATATTTGATCTGTATTTGACACTACTGCTATTATTTTATTTAAAAGGCTACATTAAAGTTTTGAATCTTGCTGCATGCTAAATTACAAAATATACAAAAATGCTTTGTACATTGCTATTATTCAGTTTGATCATTTTTTCTTACCATTTAGGTTCAAAATTCAAAGTAGTATGGGATTGGTTTGGACACATACAGGGTTTACCATGTTTTTTTATCAAGTGATAAGTCAAATGACTAGTGAAACAGATAAAAGACATTTGAAATATTTGTGGGTGATAAATCAGACATTTGATTGTCAAAATGCATAATTTTGTCTGTCATGGAAAACCCTGCATATGCAATATATCACAATGAAGATTTTTCTAACCAAGAAACTCAGTTAAACTATATACGCGCGTATAAATGTACAGAATCATTACTTCACTCCATTATCCAGATTTATAACATCACAAGAGAGGATTATGAACAAATGCATGACCGGACACACACATGATAATTAGACTGTGTTGACTTGTGACAGCAAACTTGTGCAGACATTCCATAATCTGGTTCAAACAGTCAGACATGCACAAACACAAACATTATTGACCTTCAATATCAACTCTCCATTCACCTTGAAGTGTTCAAGCTACATTTTATTTTAGAGGAAAAAAATGAAACCGAAGTATATATTAGGTGTTCAGATAGAACATACTGGGTAAAAGTTGGAAATTAAAAAAAAAACAAAAAAAAAAAAAACTGGAAATCCTGATTTTAGCCATTTTTTATATAATTTTAAATAGAATAAGAAGTCATTTGGCAATCTGAAAATCCTGAAGTTCAGGAAAATTCCTGAAAACTTGTATCCATGCACACAATATTGTCCCACCATCAGTACTATTTAGAAGATTTCATAAGTTTGTTTATTTTTTTGGCTCAACATCCGCCATCAGTGTTTCAGTAATTTGGAGACTTATATAATGTCTACTTGAGACAGATAAAAAAGCTGCCAACCCTATCATGCCATGTGGCGTGATACCACACCCAGTTACATTATCGCCGGGGCAACAAGTCCTGGAACTACCCTTATGAGATTTATGAGATTTTGATAAGCTGTACATTATCTGTAAAATGGTTATAAAACAATTTGGGGTGGAAGGTGGAAACAGGCCTTTACAAAATGCTTTATTTTTGTATGATTCTGAAGGAAAAAAGCAACAAAAAAAAGATCAGCTGGCTGAACCAATAACAGTCTCAAGGAAATCACATTAATTTTGTGTTCTCTTTTTTTATACTTTGAAAATACAATTCTTTTTTTCCACATTTCCTGACAGCAAAAAATAATTTCATAATACTACAAATCAGCTATTAAGATCTAAAATAATTTGTTAATAATCTACTATGATCAAATTCTATCCTTAACAGCACAACAACTCTACACACAATTTAGATCATCTCAAAAAGAGACGTACACTGAGATAAGATATTTACTTCTAAGCATTTTCTGAAATTTTCTTTGTGCATCTCTATGCACATAATGTGACTTGTTTTAAAAACAACCTTTTTTCTGCTTAAAATAAGAGAGTTAGAAAAACAATCTCTTTAAAATATTGTCTTAGTTTAAGTCAGTACTGGAAACTGGACATTTCCATGTTTCATCTAAGTGAAAGATTTAGAAAACTTTAAAAATGTCTCTGCTTGAGCTAGCACCTGGAGTCTAGCAGCCCAGGCATTGTGCTCCCAATAACAATTAAGGTAAAGTCACTGTAAAGGTTCTGCTATGTCTTGGACCACTTAACCACTACCAAGATAACCAAGGTACCTAATGAAATTAGGACACCTTGGTTATCTCTTTGGAAGGCCATGAGGTCTGAAATGTAGAGGAACCATTACTGGGACTTTACCTTTAGTATGATCTCCGAGGCTAAAACTTAAAATGTCAAAACACAAAACCTTAACCTGCCCGAATCTTATAATGACCATACTTTCAATTTGAGCCTGAAATTCATACCTGAGTGGATAATGTATGGCCTGGACTCTCTAAACGTAATTCTTTGAAGTTTCACTTAACATAAATCTTTGAATCTACTATTTATTGACCAAGAGATTGAAATTTTCTATTGTATATTACTATGAATTTATCATCACCCCTCTTACTTTCAATTTGTTCAAAATGACTTAACTGCAATGATATGGAGTGGGAGAAATCGGGAGTTTACAAAAAATTTGATTTTGATATGTTTTGTGAAACACCCACCTGACCTGTGTTTCATGAAACATTCTGATCCGAGTTTTTCTTTACCTCAACATTTTGAAGGTCTGTAAACTGACTATTGACAGACATAGATAATAGAAATCTTGCATACAACCTGTCATAAGAATGCTCTGTTTGATGATGGTATGTGACTATTGTGGCGAGGCAGAATTTGATTATTTTTTTTTTGAGTTGAGGAAAATCTTCATTTGAGATATCTAGTGAAATGCTGGTGTCCCACAGCTTCCTTACGTCATCACTAAGATGTATAAATAATAGAAATACATTTATGCTTGTAACATTGGATAATATAATCCCTTAATGGGAACAATAAATGACCCATACTGTAACTGTGAACCTGAACTGAATCGATGCTGTGAAGGTGCTGGATGATTGCAAAGCAATCACAACACAGGAGGTTTTTTTTCTTAACCAACAGGTTGCAATATGAACTTTTTGACCACACAATCTCTCCTGCATAGCAACACATCAATGTTAAAAATGATACACAAAGACTTCAGTAAATGATTTCAATTCAGGTTACTAAAGCCGTTTTATGCATGTGCTTAGCAGTCTAAAATCCTAATCAAATGAATTGTATTCAAGATTTTTAAATGTCGCTATACATGTATTTGAAGTCTTTTTATTTCAAATTGGAATTCAGTTCTCAAATAAAAAGGATCATGAAAAAAAAAAATCATGGAAAAAATAATCCATTTGCATAATGTAGTTTTCACTGAATGCTTGCAATTTCTCCTGGCGGGCTAAAAAGAACATGTTCTGGCGTCAAGATGACAACAAAGCACTCCGATCACTTGAGAGGTCCACATTGTCCTGTCTTATTTCAATCATTTCACCACTAATATCAGACTTGATCCAAGTAATTGTTTTGCAGTTCAACCTTTTGCAGGATAATTACACATTTATTTCTATAAAAAGTAAGAAAATTGTACAATCTGGATTCATTCTGCAGTCTCTGACAGTGTGTGATAGCACTTGTGGGTATAAAACAATATGGAATCACAACCAGTGATCATCATGCAAAACAAGACCAGAAATCCAATGACCTTCCCATTGCCAACTTAAAACTTGCATCAGATGATGAAGAATGGCACTTTTAGGATGGACTTTTATCAGTATAACCTTTACACAAAGGTCACAGAAACTGTAAATTGGCTTTAATCTGGATACAGCTGTCAGTCATAATTATTTTTTTTATTTATATAAATTCATTGTTTGGATTCAAGTTACTGGCCTTTGTTAAGAGATCGGCAGCTCAACCCAGGGTGGTCATTGATACAGGTTTGAGTGGCAAATATCATGGTATTGTAGAACTGATTTTTTTCTGGCTTTCTGATCCTTTTAAATGAGGGTTAAGTGACCTCTTGATCTATAGATAATTATAAAAAGACAAATAATTGAAATATTTGGGGGTCATGCATGCAGTTTGAGAGTAAAAACATGGGTAATTTTGTGTGTCATGGAACCCCCTTCACTCATGACGGCCGAGTCAAATTACCACACTTATGTTCCATAACTCTATGTTGAACCACTGTCAAGTAATATATGACTGAAAGCAACATTTTTATCCTAGTGTATGTTCCCTCCACATCTAAAGTCAATGAGGAACACCAAACAGAAAAAAAAATGACTTAAATTGCAATTTCCATGCAGTCTGCTTTGGGTTTATACTGGTTGCATTGACCTATTTTGTTTTAATTTCCAGGTATTAAAAAGGATATGTAACAGTACTAAAGTATTTGGACCAGCCTTGCTCAATAATAATAACAAGAGGGCCATGATGGCCCTGGATTGCTCACCTGAGTATACGGTTACCGAAGGAACATCAGTCTGTATTAAAACATTTTAAAATCTGGCCAGTAGTTTTAAAGGAGATGATCCCTGTAAAGTTTTCCCTATATACATAAAAGGCAAATAAGCCCCGCCCCTGGCGGCCATGTTTTTTTATGGATCGGAATAATTTTAGCAACTTTGGTAGAGGTTGACCCAAGGAACATCTGTACCAATTTATTTTAAAATCTGGCTAGTAGTTTTGAAGAAGATGATTTTTAAAGTTTTCAAATTATTTTTCTTTTTGTAGCCATGGCAACCAGAGTTCTTCATGGATCAACTTTATTTTAGCAACTTGCGTAGAGACTCACCCAAGGAACATTCCTGCCAAGTTTCATTAAATTCTGTCCAGCGGTTTCAGAGGAGATGTCGTTTAAAGGTTTCTCAAAATACATATAAGGCAAATAAGCCCCGCCCCTGGCGGCCATGTTTTTTTACAGATCGGAATAATTTTAGCAACTTTGGTAGAGGTTGACCCAAGGAACATCTGTACCAAATTATTTTGAAATCTGGCCAGTAGTTTTGAAGAAGATGATTTTTAAAGTTTTCATATTTTTTTTTCTTTTTGTTGCCATGGCAACCAGAGTTCTTCATGGATCAACTTTATTTTAGCAACTTTTGTGAAGGTTGACCTAAGGATCATCCCTGCCAAGTTTCATTAAATTCTGTCCAGCGGTTTCAGAGGAGATGTCGTTTAAAGGTTTCTCTATATACATATGAGGCAAATAAGCTCCGCCCCTGGCGGCCATTTTTTTTTACGGATCTGAATAATTTTAGCGACTTTGGTAGAGGTTGACCCAAGGAACATCTGTACCAAATTATTTTGAAATCTGGCCAGTAGTTTTGAAGGAGATGATTTTTAAAGTTTTCAAATTATATTTCTTTTTGTAGCCATGGCAACCAGAGTTCTTCATGGATCAACTTTATTTTAGCAACTTTTGTAGAGCCTCACCAAAGGAACATTCCTGCCAAGTTTCATTAAATTCTGTCCAGTGGTTTCAGAGGAGATGTCGTTTAAAGGTTTCTCTATATACATATAAGGCAAATAAGCCCCGCCCCTGGCGGCCATGTTTTTTTACGGATCGGAATAATTTTAGCAACTTTGGTAGAGGATGGCCCAAGGAACATCTGTACCAAATTATTTTGAAATCTGGCCAGTAGTTTTGAAGGAGATGATTTTTAAAGTTTTCAAATTATTTTTCTTTTTGTTGCCATGGCAACCAGAGTTCTTCATGGATCAACTTTATTTTAGCAACTTTTGTAGAGCCTCACCCAAGGAACATTCCTGCCAAGTTTGATTAAATTCTGTCCAGCGGTTTCAGAGGAGATGTCGTTTAAAGGTTTCTCTATATACATATAAGGCAAATAAGCTCCGCCCCTGGCAGCCATGTTTTTTTACGGATCTAAATAATTTTAGCAACTTTGGTAGAGGTTGACCCAAGGAACATCTGTACCAAATTATTTTGAAATCTGGCCAGTAGTTTTGAAGGAGATGATTTTTAAAGTTTTCAAATTATTTTTCTTTTTGTAGCCATGGCAACCAGAGTTCTTCATGGATCAACTTTATTTTAGCAACTTTTGTGAAGGTTGACCTAAGGATCATCCCTGCCAAGTTTAATCAAATTCTGTCCAGTTGTTTCAGAGGAGATGTTGTTTAAAGGTTTCTCTATATACATATAAGGCAAGTAAGCCCCGCCCCTGGCGGCCATGTTTTTTACGGATCGGAATAATTTTAGCAACTTTGGTAGAGGTTGACCCAAGGAACATCTGTACCAAATTATTTTGAAATCTGGCCAGTAGTTTTGAAGGAGATGATTTTTAAAGTTTTCAAATTATTTTTCTTTTTGTTGCCATGGCAACCAGAGTTCTTCATGGATCAACTTTATTTTAGCAACTTTTGTAGAGCCTCACCCAAGGAACATTCCTGCCAAGTTTGATTAAATTCTGTCCAGCGGTTTCAGAGGAGATGTCGTTTAAAGGTTTCTCTATATACATATAAGGCAAATAAGCTCCGCCCCTGGCAGCCATGTTTTTTTTACGGATCTAAATAATTTTAGCAACTTTGGTAGAGGTTGACCCAAGGAACATCTGTACCAAATTATTTTGAAATCTGGCCAGTAGTTTTGAAGGAGATGATTTTTAAAGTTTTCAAATTATTTTTCTTTTTGTAGCCATGGCAACCAGAGTTCTTCATGGATCAACTTTATTTTAGCAACTTTTGTGAAGGTTGACCTAAGGATCATCCCTGCCAAGTTTAATCAAATTCTGTCCAGTTGTTTCAGAGGAGATGTTGTTTAAAGGTTTCTCTATATACATATAAGGCAAGTAAGCCCCGCCCCTGGCGGCCATGTTTTTTACGGATCGGAATAATTTTAGCAACTTTGGTAGAGGTTGACCCAAGGAACATCTGTACCAAATTATTTTGAAATCTGGCCAGTAGTTTTGAAGGAGATGATTTTTAAAGTTTTCAAATTATTTTTCTTTTTGTTGCCATGGCAACCAGAGTTCTTCATGGATCAACTTTATTTTAGCAACTTTTGTAGAGCCTCACCCAAGGAACATTCCTGCCAAGTTTGATTAAATTCTGTCCAGCGGTTTCAGAGGAGATGTCGTTTAAAGAAAATTGTTGACGACGCACGACGCACATCGCACGACGACGGACGAAGGGTGATCACAATAGCTCACCTTGAGCACTTCGTGCTCAGTTGAGCTAAAAAGCTAGAAAGTTCACTTAGTGTGATGACCATCCATATAACCCTTTATGTCATGTTAACCCTTTCCCTCATATAGACTCATTTTGACGCACTCAATAGGTACCACATAAAGCCTGATCTGCAGAAAACCACAGTTAAACCTTACCAAATTTAATTACAAAATCCTCATTTCCAGACCATTGAGGAGCAGCGAACAGCATAAAACCTGATCAGCCTGCGAGTTACTCGCAGGCTGATCTGGTTTTATGCTGTTCGCATAGGTCTTTTCATGGTTTCCTCTATGAGGGAAAGAGTTAAGTGAGTGCAGAACATTTAGACACGACTGAATCTTATGAGCAGGAGTCCTAAGGTAGCCTCCATTTCTGTGATGTTGGGATATAATGAAGCAATGAATATTTCATTATTCTTCCATTGCAACAGAAAAACTAATAGACCATGAGCTCTGAAATGAAGATCTTTATAGTGACTCTAATAGAAAGCCAAAAAATAATTGATGTTACCTTATCATGAATTCTGACCAAGGAAAAAATAGTTTACATGTGAGGTGAGCTGGGAATAAAGATTTTAGCTGAGGGGAAATTTCTAACAGTGAAGTATAATCCAGGATGCCTTATACTCAACATTTTACCCAAGGGTATCAAAATGAAGAAAGAACCTTTCAAAATGAGGATACATAAATGTTCAATGGGAGATGGAATTGCACATGGTTTAAATTTAACAAGATTGATAAAATTGTACCATTACATAAGGAATATAAAATATTTAATGTAAGTAAATGCTAGCTGCATAGCTGATAAATAATAGCTTAATTTTACAACACTTTTACAGCATGGAAAATTTCTAACCATAATTATGGCATGTTCTACAGTTCCCATATTCCAAAGGTCTGCAACTGATACACGAGACAATAAATATTTTGTTTCATGTGGGGTTTCATAAACTACACCTTTAGATCAAAATACAAAATCCAACTGGCTTATAGCTTCTGATGTTCTCATAATGTTGCTGTTTTTTGCATATCTGTAAACATTTGGTTAATATGTATTGAATACTAATGCACATCTTAGTTTTGTAACATTTTAATAATTACCAGAAATTATTCATAATCACATGTACATGTAATATAATTAAAAATAAAATTTCAAGACAAATATCTGTCTAATTATGAAACAAGACTAATTAAAATGAGCTCATTGTTTTTGCTCTGATTCTCGTAACGCTACAAAGATCTGACAACAATCTGTGAAGGGTCTTCTTAAGTCAACCATTACGTCATGAATATTAATAAGAAAATGATATCAAAGTTGTCCAATCTGAATGCGCATTAAAAACAATTTGAATTTGAAAATCAGAATACCTTGGTGTTATCCGCAAATTTATAATTTCCGTTCACTGCAGTTAGTTTGTGAATATTCACTTTATACCCAAGCATTCTGAAGCCAAAAATTTGATTGCCATAGGTCAATTGAGTCGATCTTGAATGTGATGTCATCAGATCCTATTTAGCGTGTGGTTTTAATGAGATTTGTTATGATAACTCCAATAAGATCTAAGTTTTTGGTGAAAGACTGAGAAATATTTATGAATAATATAAATTATCCTATATTCCACTATTAAAGATAAGATATTATCATTTTGATAAAAGGTTTTTACATGCCTACTTAAAACAACGTTGACTGAGCCTGCAGGCATGGCAGAAAGAAAGAAAAAATATGAAAAGGGTGTTAGCATAGCATGAAATGAATAAATCACATATTTTCTGATTTATTTCAAGATCATACTTCCTTTTTCTTGTGGTCAAAGAAAACATAATTATTATCTTCACTCATGGCGCTGTCAATCTATCAGTTACGTCACAAACAGTTTGATGGACTCAACTGAATCTACAACTAAATGTATTCGCTGGATTATCTTAATTCCACAAGGTATACCACAACTTTATCATAAATGAGATTAAAAATCTGATTATGTGCAATTTTCTTCAGGATGACAAAGCTACTGGTATGAAATATAGTATGCATTAGTAAGGGACCTATAACTGTTAATTTTAACACTACTGTAATATATAACACTAGGGTGCCATGGTGCAAGCACTTGTTTCCCCATTAAACATAAAATATTAAATATAACAAAATGGTCCACAGCAGAATGAAGAAGCAAATATTATGTTAAGGTCATTTGTAAGTTTAGCTAATACAGGTGTATATTTCAGTATTTTCTGGATACATTGACTATAAGCTATATTTTAGAAAAAAGAGGAATATAAGATTCTACTAACTGTGATACATATACCGTTGCTTTTTCTCAAAGTTTGTCTTGATGACTTATTATGTCTGTTTACAGTTTTATCTATGTTTGTATTTGCTTATTGTTTGTCTATAGTTTCTAGCATGTAAAAAAAATAAATTTGAATTGGTTTAAATTTCTAAAGTCAAAGGAAATACCAGTAAAATCAGACAGTAAGGATTTGACTGCTGCATACATGTACTTGGTTAAACTTCCCTCCAACATTATTTCAGTAATTATGGGATTTTGTTTGTTTACATGTGACATTTATAGTGCTGCCTCATAATGCTGAAGATAGGTGGAATTACACCACACTTAGTCACATGACTCTAATTCAATCAGACTAATCCAGTACCAGTGATCTCCCCTTATATATTTTTATCTTAACACTCGAGCGGTTGCACCCCTGTAATATCAGCATGTAGTCAGCTTACATTAACATATATTAACGGTTACTGAATGCCCTGCTGCATTGCATTTCACCAATAATACTCTGTGCATAGTAATACTAAAATACTTAGGGGTGATTTTTATCATTCTTGTTTCTCTAAAAAAATTTACTATATATTGAATTTCTTAGTTAATGTCAATTTAGTGAATACTTTCTTGAAATTACCTGAATGTTTCAATAAAACAGGTATGGTGGAATTCTTATCTACCTAATTGAAGAAATTAAGTATTACCTGGTAATAAAGGTGCAGGTACTGCAACTACTCTAACATGGCCAGCACCAAGCAAGGTGATACACCAATACCATTTCTTATCACTTATGACACTCCCAGTCACCCATACATAGTGCACATTTGACTTCTATAGTACAGGTAGGTGTGCATAATACACAAATATTTTATTTTTATGTATTTTCCTTTACTTTACTCAATCCACTAGAGTTAAGTCATATCAGCATGAGCATTTTTTTGGAACCCTATCTTGACTAAGCCAGATAAGGAAAGTCTCATGAGCATCACTGAGTCTTGCATTTTCAGATAAAACACTATCACAAACTATTTACACATTTTGTTTTTACCGTCTGTAAAGATCCTACTATTTTAAAACTAAGACAGAATTCCTCCCAGCTCAAAGAAAAGAGGGATTTGAACACTAAACATAACAAAATACTGTAGGCTAGGACTGAAAAGATCCAGCAAGATTCAGAAAAAAAAGAAAGAAAAAAAAAAGTTAATTCTATTGATATGCCAGGAACTGTTGCAAAAAAAAAAGAGGAGGAGTAACTTCTAATGACCATTAAACCTGCCTATCTATAGCTATGGAAATGCATAAATAACAAAAGTATTTACTGGGATCAAACTGAAACTTTAATCTGCATTTTCAACTTGCATTAAGCAAATGCCTATGTAAATTTTATCTCTCTTTTCTCAGAAGGAAACTTAGTGATAAAATATTTAACCCGAGGAAAGTTTATTTGAGGTATCTAGAAGAGAAAATTGCAACTAGGTCTGAGATTTCCGATGAGAGATTGAAAGACACAGAAAAACTATATGAAAGATAAATAAGGGGTTGGGTGTGGGTGTTGAGGGAGAGAACAATAACAACATAAAACTAGAACCGCAAGCGGTATCTTGGTTTTCGCTTTTAACCTAATCAACTTGAACACTTTATTTCAACTCAGCCACAATTTTTAATATGAAACAGAACGCAAAGGTTTTTTTTGAAGACCTACTCTCATTTGCACATTTTTTTTTTTTTTTGGATCAAACTCCTCTAGCGCAAATATTTCCCCATACCCTATCATCACATCACATCACATTCTGTGGTGCTGTCAACAAGGAACAAAATGCTGAAAACCGCATTTCAATTAGACTTTAACGTTTTGAGTTATAGGCAAAAGAGTGATTTTAAGCAAAGCGCCCTCAAGCGGCAAAATGAGAAAAAAAATGATAAAAATTTTACAATTAGGTACCTAGAAATAGTTCAAACAAGTATATAAGTCGCACTAATCGAACATTCTTTTTCTTATATATCACAATTTTAAGCATAAAAACTGAATAACAATTATTCCAAAAAAGGATCAAACTTTGGATTGCCGTAAAATGAAAAGATCAAGTCCGATCTTCAAAAACTAAACATTATACGAAAGAACTATTTAGAACTAAAACTTTTGTTCATATACTCTCAATGAAATATTTAGATTTGGAGCACTTTGGGGCCGAATAAAAACACAGTTAGCATAATATGACCTTGACCTTTTCAATGTTTTTTTAACTTTTTAATTGTGAGGCCCTTTCAAACATAACAATACATAACTTGTGAAAATTCATGAAGAATAACAAAAATAAAGTCAGGAGCGACAAAAAAAACATATTTTTGAAATTTTAATTTTTCCTAAAATTTAGTGAAGTTTGACCTTTTTCTAGAGGACAAACCATGCATTTCTTAAATTCGCCACCCCATATATTTTGTGCGTTTATGTCTTGCAAATCATTTGCAGCAAACAGAATTCTTCTATCTGATTTCTAACAAAAATGGATAGGTTTTTCGTAGACCTACCCTCATTTGCAGTTTTTTTACGAGATTCGAACTTTCAACCTTCCGTTACTAGCTCAAAAAGTTTCAGCCACTCATACCTAGAAACTTCCATATTTTATTAGGCTATCAACAAGGAACATAATTCAGTTAACCGCATTTGGATCAGGCTTCAACTTTTTGAGTTATAAGCAAAAGAATGATTTCAAGAAAAGCGCCCCTAGCGGCAAAATGAGATAGAAAATTGATTACTGTTTGGTACCTAGCAAAGCAGCAAATAGTTCAGTCAAGTATACTAGCCGCACAAGTGAAACTTTTTATTCTTGTGTATCAGAATTTGAAGCATAAAACCTGATTTACAATTATTCCAAAAAAGGATCAAACTTTGGACTGCCGTATAATGACCAAATCAAGTCCGATCTTCAAAAACTAAACATCACTGGAAAGAGCTCTTTAAGAACTAAAACTTTTGTTCATATACTCTCAATGAAATATTTTTAGTTTTGGAGCTATTTGTGGCCGAATAAAAACACAATAATCGTAATATGACCTTGACCTTTTCAAATTTCTTTTAATTTTTTTTATTGTGAGGCCCTTTCAAACATAACAATACATATTGTGTGAAAATATCATGAAGAATGAACAGAAAATAAAGTCAGGAGCGACAAAAACATGTTTTTGAAATTTTAATTTTTCCTAAAATTTAGTGAAGTTTGACCTTTTGTAGAGGACAAACCACGCATTTCCTAAATTCGCCACCCCATATATTTTGTGCGTATATGTCTTGCAAATCGTATGCAGCAAACAGAATTCTTCTATCTGATCTCTAACAAAAGTGGGAAGGTTTTTCGTAGACCTACCCTCATTATTTCACTTTTTTCCAAGGTTCGAACATTCAACCTCTCCTAGAACAATTTTTTCCCCGTACTCGATGATGAGATTTCCATCATATTTGATTGGGCTGTCAACAAGGAACATTATGTAAAAAACCGCATCTAAATCAGGTTTCAAATTTTTGAGTTATTAGCAAAACAGTGATTACATGCATTGCGCCCCCTAGTGGCTAAATCAGAAACAAAAGTGAAAAGTTTGACCATTTAGGCACATGTTCAGATAAAGATGACTCCATGCCCAAAATTTCATAGCTGTAGCTTTTTTCATCTGGCCGCTAGGCTGGACACAAAAATGGGTGGAATTGGAAAAATAATAAAAATAAAAAAAAAAAACAAATCAACAGAAGAAGAACAATAGGTTTTCGCCCTGCAGAGGCGAAAACCTAATAAAGAGAACAGTACTGATTTCCTTGTAAGTTCATATGTAAAATCATTTGTAGAGCATTGTGCCATGCATGATTTTATTTTATTTTTTTTATATGATTGTTTGTAAAACAAGATATCATTTTACATAAAAACAATATCTATTTTCCATATTTTATTCAAACATATCTTTCTTTTGTAATTTATTCACGTTTTAAAATAATTCAAAAAAGAAAAGAGAAAATATCTTGCATTTATAAATTTGCATTCAACATAAAACAGACCAAAATAGAAGGAAGTAAAAACAGAAAATGAAGTCACGATGCCAAGAAGGGTAAACAAACTCGAGAGGACCTGAAGTCAAGTACAAACTGGAAGCAAGACCTTTGCATGCAGATTACCACGGAATGGATCCAATGTGCCATTTTGAATGCAAATACTAACAGCTGCGCCTCAGTAGCATATCTTCTGTCTTGCAATGAAGATGTGGCCAAGCTTTGACATTAAAAATTCTGCCATTTGTCGTCAACTACTGATTGACTGGCATACTTTGTAAAGTAAAGCTGACATTTAAATCAAACTATCTATTGTGATAAAAACAATTCTTTCATCTAAAATGTTGCTCAATACGAGGCAATTCTCAATTGATCTTGTTAAGTTTTCACACAAAACTAATTCAATATTCATTACCTCCTACTTTATCTAAATAAACTATCAACTAAATCAGGTATTACTTTTGAATTCCTAGAGAATTGATATGAACCAGTCTTCAATACAAGAAAGAATCCCTACAAGAAGACAAAACTAATGATCTCTCTGAGTTTGTGTTGCATACTTCCTTTATTTAATATTCCGCAAATTCTAAATACCAGTATTTTATTATAATTCCCTTCCAGCCTTCTACTCAATAACTCATGTTTATTCATGTCATTAGTCTAGTTTCTTTACTCTTAATTTCCTAATCACATAAATTTCTACAATTCTCCGAGATATTCACATGCAGAACAAAATGATAAATTACTTCTATGCCAATTCCTAAACTTAGATCCATCCTAATTCATCATGTTCATCTATTTATTTCTTTAATACCAATGTATGAATTATTAATGCTCAGTATTCATCTCACTTATGGTTAATGAGCAAAATACTTAAATTTTATATTAAAAAATATGAAACATATAATCATAAGATATTTTTCTGTCTTATAATTTGAAAAATGTAACTGGGAATTTCTGAGAGTATAACATAGAAATGAAACAGTGATTATCCAGACAGCAAGACTAACCCTTGTACTTTCCTTGGCACTAAGTATACATCAGGTTCTCCCTTATTGTCCCACCCACGTGATAATCCAAGGTTTTCATATATCCACTGTGCTATTCTCAAAAATCATAAATTTCACTGTATATTTCAAATGGTTTTTGCTGTAGAATGTTTAACCCTTTCCCTCATATATACTCATTTTGACGCCCTCAATAGGTATCACATAAAGCCTGATCTGCAGAAAACCACAGTTAAACCTTACCAAATTTATTCACAAAATCCTCATTTCAAGACCACTGAGGAGCAGCGAACAGCATAAAACCTGATCAGCCTGCGAGTTACTTGCAGTCTGATCTGGTTTTATGCTGTTCACATAGATCTTATCATGGTGTCTTCTATGAGGGAAAGGGTTAATATAATTCCACGATCCAACAAAAGTGGACAGTCCGCAAGAATCAGCCACTTCTAATGAAAGGCAGTCCTTCTACAGAGGTTAACCAGTTTTGCTTGACTGTTTGCTTAAGCCTAACACCCCACAGACATTTGGGTAAATTTGCATTCTTGAGAAAGATGAAGCGCTGCCATATTCTGTAGGCATCATACCACACCCGGTCACATTATACAGACACCAGGCCAACTAGTCCTGGAACTACCCTTATACACAGAGCACAAGGCAAGAAGACTATTAATGACTCTGGCCAAGGATCGTACTTTGCACCTCTAAGTTGTAGGGCAAGCACATTTACCAATCAGCCACCCAGTCCAATTTGGAATAATTGGACTATTGATACATGAAGCTGCAGCGCCCTGTCTCTTAAATGGAAACTAACCATTCATATATTAAACCAGCTTTCAAATATTATTTTCACTTATACTACTTGTACATTTAGCACAAAATCCTGTCAAGAGTCAGCAATATTCACATCACTTCAAACTGTGTTAATATTTTTGAAAAAAGGCCCATGTGAAATATGGCCAGAATTTAGTTTAATTTATATTATACAGTTGTTTGGAAAAGAAAGAAAATAAATTGGTAAACATGATAAAACTGCTTGACCTTGTACACTTGTAAATAATAAAGTACCATTTCATGATCAGGTTTGCAAATTTCCATTAGATGCAAAGGAGATTTGAGAGAGTTACTAAAGCCTAAGTTGAGATTGTGCTTTAGTTGTTGGTTTTTTTGGTCTGATCCTCATACTGCGTCTTATTCAACCAAGATTCCTCGACAGAGTGAGAAGTTTTTATTGGTTAGACAACAAAGAGTGGATTATTGTGAAATAAAAGAGGCTGAACTCTGCTCAATTTGGTTAATGAAGAAATGTTTTATTGCAGTCTAGTCTTATAACCATGGCTGGCTTATGTCCCCACTATAGCAGTACAGTACTTTACTGTACTGTACTTCACGGTATTTATTTACTGTCTGGGATTTCCGTCCATTTCATGGCTTATTTACTGAATGTGTAGACAGTCAATTATTCTATAAATAGAAAAATAATTACTTTACCTTTATATTACATTAAAACAGATACTGCGCAACAGTTTTATACCAGAGGTAAAATATATATAAATCTTTACACATTTTTTTATATAAGAAATCAAAGTATCATCCAACAACTTCATTCAGTGTATAGAAAAAAAGTGCTATCATACAAAATGACTCCAGGAATATTTTGAAAAAATTGAATTGAATGCGAACAGCAAGTATTATGCATAAATACTACCCCTGCTATAGTTTGTTTATTATTCTACATACATTGCTCTAGCTATACTTATTGTATGTTCTGCATATGGTAATATACTCGATAACTATATTTTTTATTTTTTTTTAAAAAGTACGCACAAAAACATTGACTATGAAAGTAATTTACAAACATTTCTCGTGAATCAATTAATTACTACAAATAATTATACTGACAAAGAATAAATGTACCATCAGCTGCCAAATTCAAATCAACCAATTAGCCAATCAGCTATTGATAATCGACATGCCCCTCTGATTTACATTTCACTTGTCTAAGATTATTATTACCAGTATCACATGACTTAAGAGCTAAGCAAAAACTCTGCAATGACTGATTATAATTAACAACTTTACTTAGTGATAAGTAAGACTTAGATATTTAGAAAGATATGCACATCTACATATTAATTACTTATCATCTAATATTTGAAAAAAAAATTTTTTTAAAAACTATTACAATTAACTTCATTACTTAGTGATAAGTAAGACTTAGATATTTAGAACTGGTAAATACAATATGACCCTGTTTACGAGCTCCCCCCCCCCCCCCCCCATTTTATCATTTTATAGAGAACAATCAGGCAACCACTCCCGGTACATGTACTATGTTTACATCAAAGCCTCCAATCCTTGCGTTAACAAAAAATATAGACTTAACTTCAAATCCTTGAATAAAACAATATCAAACAATTTTTTAACTTGCAGAGATGAAGAATTAATGCCTTTGTACATTAAAAAGGGGTGCATGTGCATTTAATCGGAGGTTTGTTTGACAACATTAGTTTCATTAGGGAAAACTGCCTAGGGGAGCATTTTAACAGGTTTATATGGCAATATTCTACCAAAATTATTGAATGCATCTGCTATGACTGAGTACGACAACGCTTGTTATTTGTTATGTTTGTTAATTAAAGGGGTACATCAATGCTAGCATACAGGTCCTGCCTCCAAAATGGCCAGCAAAGCCAACGTTGTCCTGTACTACACCAGTGGGAAGTTAACACATTTGGGATTGTAATTCAGTTTTTTCATCATTAATCAATTAAACAGTGGTTTCTTATACTAACATTTTCTTCCTGGGAAGAACCAGTACTGGAATCATCTGTAATTGTAATTGGCAACTTTCTCTGTTACTTAAAACAGAAAAAAAGAAATTTTGAAAACCCAAAGATGCTATGGTCAGTCTCAAAACAAAGGGGTACATCAATGCTAGCATAAAGGTCCTGCCTCCAAAATGGCCAGCAAAGCCAACGTTGTCCTGTACTACACCAGTGGGAAGTTAACACATTTGGGATTGTAATTCAGTTTTTTCATTATTAATCAATTTAACAATGGTTTCTTATACTAACATTTTCTTCCTGGGAAGAACCAGTACTGGAATCATCTGCAAGTAATTGGCAACTTTCTCTGTTACTTAAAACAGAAAAAAAGAAATTTTGAAAACCCAAAGATGCTATGGTCAGTCTCAAAACAAAGACATGCCACTTGGATTTTGGGACCCACACATAAACCATGTGGCAGGAAAACAAGGAAAAGCAAAACTTTACTAGGTTCTGGGGAATAAACAGGTTATCACACAGCAGTGGCAGATGGAGAATTCTTTTTTTTTCCCAAAATGCAAACAAGCATATTGATACACTGCAGTACCAATCCAAGGAACCCAAAGCAACTCTCAGCATATTCAGAACTAGGTCACACAAAAACAGCTTATTTCAACAAACACTGTTGGCCAAAATGACTTACAAGTTCTGGATTAGACACTGTTTTCTAAAATCTTCTCAGAATTTGTAACTTCCAACATTTTCTCACCCTTTTCCAAATCACTCATCTAAAAACAGTACAATGCATTATACATTTGTATACAATGTTATGTAAATATACCATGGATGTGTACAATACAAGTTTTTGTTACATGGCAATAGCATGTTAAGGTTTTCAAGGAGGCCTAAATAAACATCTTTCTGCAGAAGGGAAAGCGAAAAAACAAAGCTGTGTGAAATCTTCAAAAGTGGGTCATAGTGACCTAAGTGCTTGTACTTGAGGGGTTACTTACATCGTTATAAACTTGACACATATTCTGTCTGCAAGAATCGGTAAGAATATGTTACCTATTTATCAATACTTCAATGAAGACAATATGATAGTTTCTGTCTGTAATTTGGATGTTTTAATTATTAAGAGTTAAACAATTATTCTGCTGCGTTATTGAAAATCTAATCCTAATATTTACAATAAAACTTTGATTACAGTATATAATGACCTACTGTACATGCAAATCTGATTTCTATTGGTTCAGATGAGTACCATACAAGATTCTGCTTAATTATACAAGGAAATAACCAATTTCCCGTTCATTAAAACCATGGGTTGTGCAATGCACACAAAGAACTTTGTCTACAACATCAGCCTGAACAATTATCCTGGAAATTAGATTTGTTAATTACAACAGTATAAGAGAATAAAACTGATCTAAAACATAGTCCCATGTTTGTAGGTAAGCTGTATATCCCATAAAGCTGAAATAATATTCTTGTTAAAATTAAATGAGTGAAATAATATTCTTTGTAAATGAAATGACTGTTTTAAGTAATGGGTCCCACTTATTATATTATTATAATTTCAAGAGGGTCTTGTTTTATAACCACTGTTAAGGTACCAAGCATTACATTTTATATGATGAAATTAATATCTCTATCAAACATCCACTTTCCTGCTCTAACATGTATAAAACAGGTATCCCTTGCTACATTACTTAACCCTTTACGGCATGAATATTCATGACTTGATAAATATTGATTTACAGAAGTTTAACCCTTTCCCTCATATAGACTCATTTTGACGCACTCAGTAGGTATCACATATAGCCTGATCTGCAGAAAACCACAGTTAAACCTTACCAAATTTAATTACAAAATCCTCATTTCCAGACTACTGAGGAGCAGCGAACAGCATAAAACCTGATCAGCCTGCGAGTTACTCGCAGGCTGATCTGGTTTTATACTGTTTAACTCGCAGGCTGATCAGGTTCTATGCTGTTCACATAGGTCTTTTCATGGTGTCCTCTATGAGGGAAAGGGTTAAAAATGGTTCATGAAATATTGGATTTTTTTTTAGGTTCACACTTTGCAGAATCTAAGGCGTAATAAAAAAGTTACCTGTTTCCACTAACCATACAGACCCTATTTTTTTTACTGGCCCTAACTTTTTTCATAGCATTCTGGCTATTATGGTTGCAAAATGCTTTTTTTCATCACTTCTTCTAATAAAGTAAGGTAACAAGAGCTGTCAGAGGACAGCACGCTCGATTATTCAAAATGCTTGTTGGTAAATCAAATGAAATCTATTTCAATTTCTTGCCCTTCATAGTAATAGTAAAAAATGATATACCTTGATAGTCTGATACCCCTTAATATATTTATGATGTCTAAAATCAATCCCATGCCTAGTTACTGAGACATAAGCACAATAACACTGTACATGCAAAACTTAAACCAAAAATCCAAGTTAGAAAAGGGCCATAATTTGCATCAGTCCAAAAGTTATCCTCCTGTTTTCTGATGCCCTTGAAGACACACCTTAACTTTTTAGTCAATTCCACAAGCAATTTCTGAGATATAAGCTGGATATTAGCCTGAATGCAAAAATTTAACCATAATTCTAAGTTAAAAGGGGGTCATAATTTTTAATTTATTCCATCAAGTGTTATCTTCCCTTATAGTATGATAACCCTAAATGTATTAAAGATGTCTCAAATCAATCCCATACCTGGATACTGAGATATTAGCATGAAAGTACCTTGCATGCAAAACTTTAACCAAAATTTCTAAGTTAAAAAAGGGCAATAATTTGTAACATATTCCATCAAGAGTTATCTACCATGAAAGTATGATACTCCTAAATGTATTAAAGATGTCTCAAATCAATCCCATACCTGGATACTGAGATATTAGCATGAAAGTACCTTGCATGCAAAACTTTAACCAAAATTTCTAAGTTAAAAAAGGGCCCATAACTTGTAATATATTCCATCAAAAGTTGTCTACCATGAAAGTATGATACCCCTAAACATATTAAAGATGTTTCAAATCAATCCCATACCTGGATACTGAGATATTAGCATGAAAGTACCTTGCATGCAAAACTTTAACCAAAATTTCTAAGTTAAAAAGGGGCAATAATTTGTAACAAATTATATCAAGAGTTATCTACCTTGGTTGTATGATGCCCCTAAACATATTCATAAACTTTCAAGTCAATACCATGAATGGTTATTGAGATACAAACTAGATAGTAGCTTGCATGCAAAACTTTAACCAAATTTTCTATTGCATGCAAAACTTTAACCAAAATTTCTAAGTTAAAAAGGGGCCATAATTCATATTAAATTCAGTCAAGAGTTATCTACCTTGGTTGTCTGATGCCCCTGAACATATTTATAAACTTTCAAGTCAATACCATAAATGTTTATTGAGATATAAGGTTGATAGTAACTTGCACACAAAACTTTAACCAAAAGCTGCAACGCCAACGCCGACGCCAGGGTGACTACAATAGCTCTCATATTCTACGAATAGTCGAGCTAAAACTGGAAAAAGTGAAAAATAAAAAAGAAAGTTTAGCCGACCTACAAACCCTATACTTTTCAGAGATGTTAGTGGAAACAAACACCTTATTTTTTTTCACCTTATCATATGATCAAACAGAGGGGACCCTGACATGCTTTGGTCTGTTTTACAAGGCATTAGAAGACATCTACATGAAGTAAAGGGTTCATAATCAGCTTAAACAATGTGCAACCTAAATCCAATTTCAATTCACTAAATCTAGTCGTAATGAAGTGCAATCAGTACTTCTTGAGTGTTTCTTTATGAAAAATACAAGCAGAGAATTAAACTGTTTAAAAACAACCTACTAAAAACAAGGAATATACAAACTTTCTTTATTTGGAAATCATCAATTGATAATTACAGGAAGTTAATCACACTCATGAACAAAGACTGAAAGCTGAAG
This sequence comes from Solen grandis, assembly GCA_021229015.1. NCBI lineage: Eukaryota > Metazoa > Mollusca > Bivalvia > Adapedonta > Solenidae > Solen > Solen grandis. Next base: position 30,133,103 of record CM037780.1, on the reverse strand, counting down.
TCAGATATCTATTTGAACATTCCTTGAATTTCTAAACTTTCTACAGACTATACAGAGCAAAGATTTATTATATAAAAGAAATGGAAGTTTAATTGATATGTAAAGACTGAACTACAATGAAATCATCAATACAACAAACGGTTGCTGTATACAGAGAGGACGACAAAGGAAACAAACCGAGGGATGACAACAAAACTCCACTATCCTCCTCTATATGTATATATGCTCAAGAAAAGTTTTGTAGTCTGCCCTCGCTAATAGAAACAAAACCTGGTTCATTTAATACACATATAATCATGATATACCATGTGCTCAAAACTAGCAAACTAAAATCCATGGCACACTAAAATTCTCTCCTGAGAAAAGAATATACAGTGCAGCTGCTGAACCACAAGTTCTATTGAAATTGCCCTGTAACAATTATCAGGTTCTTACCGATTCAAGCACGGTGTCATTGTCCTTTATTTGTATGTATAACAGAAATAAGGAAAAGCATTTATTAATGTAAACAACACAAAATCTGATCAATGTGCTAAAAAAAAGAAGCTTATATTGAAATTATAGCAGCATGTAAAGCTAGACTATAAAAGTTAAATGCAAGCTGAATGTCTTGACAAAAAGATGAATGGGTTTGTCCTTAAAAAATACATTCAATTTCAATCTATTAACCATCAACTTTGTTTAACAATTAACCCTTTACCTCATGAATATTCATATGCAAATTAATGAGTTAATGGATATTAGCATTAATTTACATATAGGAAAAAATGCCTTGACTTTAGAATCTGGCTTGAATTCCACTAACAATACTTAGCGATAAGAAATAATTAAATTCTAAAGTAGGTAGATACACATTCCACCATTGGTGGATGATGGTCCACCATCATCAATTATGAAATATTCAAGTACAAGACAAAGCTGAAATGAACTAGTACCTTAGTAACCAACAAAAATTGTTAAGAAATTAAATATTTGGGTATTTTTATTAGAAAACAAGACAAATGAAATCCGACCTTAAGTATTTTACTTAAATACTAAGACTTGTTGGTGGAATTCAACCCTGATCTACAATATTGTACAAGCAAACAGAGGAGACCCTGATCAGCAAGGAACAGTCTGGTCTCAATCTACTCTGCTGGCAGAGGCATCAAATTTTTAACTTATGAGGTAAAGGATTACGATACAAAACATGTCCATTTATCAACCATCAATTTATTCCTTTGACAATTAACTTGTGAATAAAGAAACCAACAAAGCAAACTTAAGTTTATTTGCTATAAAATTACTAAATTATTACCATCAATGATATAATTACATGGAAACTATTTCTCAACTACTAAAAGGAGTTACCTGCCTTTTTTAAATATATTTTACTTAACAAATAATATGAAATTAAAAATACTGAATGAGAAAAACAAAGGGTCAAAAACAACATCCTGGATCTAATTAGCACTTGGTCTAAAGCATTTTGAATATGTATGTACATGTACTGACAATGACAATGATGACAATAATGATGACAATGATGATGAATCATATATTAAAACATTTCATTGAAAACAGATGGGGTGACAAGTATACATCTTCACTAGCTTGATCCCTTCCATTAAATCATTGTAAAATAACGAAGTAATAAATGGAGACCATTGGTATGTTGCTGTAAGGTATCTAGGTCACAACCTCCTTGTTATTGGTTGAGACTCTTTTTACTGAGCCACCAAGACCAGTTATTTGAATGTGTTAAGAGCAAACATTCTGTTGGAAAACAATGACAGCCTGGTTACCACTCATACAATGTCAAAAAAAAAGGTCAGGAATGAATATACTGAGCATTAAACATGCACACAGGGCTGTCAACATTTTAATAACCTTTTTTTTTCCCCTAACAATTTACAATCTATTTCAGAAAAAAAAAAAAGAAGCAAATATCATCTGCAGTTCTAAGGAAACCATCAAAACTATTCAATAAATGTCAGAAAATAAAAAAAAAATATCAGTGTGATATACAGTGAAGATTCATTATTGTATCACACAGTTATAAAATGAACCCCATGTCGTTAATTTCTTATTTCATTATGATGCAAATACAATACCGATATAACACAGTTATACAATGGATCCCATGTCAACAGTTACTTACTCCAATGTAATGATGATACAAATATAACACTGCTCATACAACTGGACTCTAAATGATTATTTTGGCCGTGTTGTTGTCCAATACAACACGTTAACTAGGTTTGCAACCCCATACAGTATTATAATGGATTTCAGTGTATTAGTTACAGTCTGCTGACATGAGAATAATCATCAACCCTATACCTCCAGTGATTGGTCTCTGCCTACATTTGGGATGAGGTAACACTGTTTGTCTGCATTTAATGTCCCACTAACAATATATCAGTAATCCTGGGGATTTTTGTAGATGTCACGAGACGATTACTGCCTGGTTGCGATACCACTCCGTGACAGGTGGCACGACAATACCACACACTTATATTATAGAACCAGTGGGTCAACCCATCCTGGAACTTCCTTTATGTGTTGAGTACCAAAGCACAATGGAGATCTACCATGCAGTGCCATTTTGAACAGTTTTGGTATGTCATGGCAAGATACTCAACCCACAAACTCCTAGCTATGGGGCGGACATTCTAATTACTCTGCCAATAAGGCCAGTATCAAACCCTCTTCAAAATAAGAGCCACTTCCTGTTTAATGCCTAATTGGTGTCAAATAGCATCACTGACTGGTATAGGGTTAAATCATAAGTACTACATGCATGGACAACACCAGGTGACATTTACAGGGGAGACTACTCAATCCAACTTCTGTCATACTTACAATGTGGTTCTCTGGCAGAAGGCTGCCATTTGCACCATTTTGTTGCTTCAACTGCTTCTGTGCCATTCGTTTTCTTTCCTGTTTCTTTTTCCTGTGATGAAATTAAAACCAAAAATAGTTTTAAGTTATACAAATCAAATCAAGTTTGGGCTCATTATTGGACTGGAATACACAACAAAACTGCGAGAGATTTTGAAATGCATCCGCCTCCTAAGAGGAAGCAGCTCAATCAACTGACATCGCACTATGGTGCAGTTACACCAGATAATTCTCTGATTGTGCCACAAAGTAGTCTAATTATGTCACACTGCCAGTAATGGCACTTCTCTCCTCAGTGGAGAGCCATACATTATCCCTGTGGTCAAACTCAATTCCTAGTTCTCTGACCTACTTAACTAAAGTTAATAAGTTGCCACAAGAAATTTTTTTCCAGTTTCAAAATTTATAAAAAAAAAAAGATAATCTCAGTTAAACTTCAGTCAGCATATCAGATATTTATTCATGATGGAGATCTTCTGCTGTCAATAACGATGCCACTGAGTCTTTTTTTTTATACATTTTTTTAATTTTAATTTTCTTTTTTCTTAATTTGATTTTTTTTTGCTTTAGCTTTAGCCATCAGTTTTTTTTTTCAAGTCCATTTTATATTTTCTTTGTATAGAGTCAACCCTCTTTTAAATGAGAATTGTTCTTTTTCCCCCTCAAATCATAGTTAATTTAGATTTTAACATTTTCTTTTAGCAGCAGTCACCACTAATAAATGTAAAGGCAAAGGAGCCAGTAGACAAACTGAATCACAGACATAAGCTCTATAAACATCAAAACCATGGTTTTATACCACATGTCTGGACCTTACAGTATGGTTGCCCGGTGCATTCCTTGTTTTCATCCATTATTTTGGAGTTGCACATTGATGCAACATTATTAATTTTCAATCATATAGCAATACCCAGCTAATAACTAGAAGTGCATAATGCCCTGTCATCCCACCCTGTCTTCATGCCAATTGTGAGTGGAGGACAGGACATGACGTGACAATTGACAGGACGTGACTGACAAGTATCGCAACATCTGTGAAGCTGGGGTACAGAGACATCCAGGTAGATCCACTGACCTTCATGCTGCCTCACCTGAGATAAAACTGAGGGCCAGACCAGGTATCACACCCACAGCCATGAGGTGCAAAGTCAACAACCATAACCACATTCATCACTGAGACCCAAGGAGACAAGATGATTTGGAGCTTTTATTAACAGTGGAAAATAATAGCACATGCTTGATCACGCATGGTATTTTGGAGGATAGAGCCTATACATGGAATCCATTTCAAAACTTTGACATTAAATGTAAATTTTACACATGGTGAGTTATCTTTGATTGACAACAGCATGTTTCTGCTACTTTCAGGAGCATTTACATGTATCACTGGTCCATGTTCAACATTTTCATGGGACATTTCATTCTTACATTAAAATGTGAAATTAAAACCTTGTATGAAATAAAAATACAGTCATGCATTTGACATTAGACATTTGATTACAGGTAACAAAAAATGAATTTTTGTCATTAACTCTTTCATATCTTGATAATAAAATGGCAAATTTATCTCATAAACAAAGGGACCCACGGCAGTCCAACACTGCAAACCTGGATGTGTATTTGAGTCCTAGGCGTGGTCATCTAAGCTTTTCATATAAAGAAGCCTTCATGTTGGCTTGAAGTAGGTAGGTGGATCTACATAGGTGTCTCAGTGCAAATTGGGTCTGACCAGTTGGACGTTGCAATATGATTGAAATACCCCATGCATCTCACTTTCTTTTCATTTAATGTAAGCATAAATAAGTAGCTCCTCATCTGTGAAGTGGGTTACAAAATAATGAATACCATAAATGCATCTTTATTGCCCATAAGCTATCCTTGAACATATCACAATGCAATTTTTCAAAGATAATTCATATTTGCATTTTTTCTCACTGTGCTTAGCTGTAGGCCTGATGGGAATGAAAGCTTTTTTCATAGCTTTATCAAACTGTTTACATATGCAGCTCCCAGTTTCACAAGTTATCTGTCATCTCGCTCTGTATAATTGCTTTAAATGGTTACTTTTTCCAAGGATTCAAAGCATTTAACAACAATCAGAGAAACGGAGATGGAACCAAAGATTGAATCAGAACTTGCATGCCTTTAGATCTGCCTCCAGATAATTTGTTGTTAGTTTTCCAGGGAGGCCCAGGCTTTTTAGATAAAAACATGAGTTTTATTTGTTACAAGATCATCTGTACAGTCTGATAAAAACCTGAGGTCAAGGGTTTCTCCGGAGTTGGTTAATGTAATGTATCACAGAGTAAGATTGTATTGGAGGAATGAAGTATCATTCTATGAAGCTTGACAGTTGAGATAGCTAAATGATTTCTTGACATTACAAGACATCCCAATGAATTCTGATTTTTATGTCCCCACTTCAAAAATGCGTGGTATAAATTTTATAGATCTGTCCCTATCTTTATGTTTTAAAATTCACAGAGTCATTGTAGATTTATGGCACCTGACTAAATGAATATGATACAAAGTCAAGTCATCTGTATCCAGTCGATACATTTAGCAAACTTTCATACAGAATTGGTAATTTATTTGATTTTTTATACACATGTATTGCTATAAAAAGTAAAAGAACTGAAAGCTAAAATATGAAGAAAATAATGCTTAACCCTTTCCCTCATATAGGCGCATTTTGACGCACTCAATAGGTACCACATAAAGCCTGATCTGTAGAAAACCACAGTTAAACCTTACCTAATTTAATTACAAAATCCTCATTTCCAGACCACTGAGGAGCAGCGAACAGCATAAAACCTTATCAGCCTGCAAGTTACTCGCAGGCTGATCTGGTTTTATGCTGTTCGCATAGGTCTTTTCATGGTTTCCTCTATGAGGGAAATGGTTAATGTGGAACCATACAAAATGTGGTAACTACACAGTACCCCACCATGTCTACATGTAGTGTGAGTGTAGGAAGTCAAACACCTGTCACTAAAGCAACAGCTACTGTAAAGCCTTATATGGTAATGAGCAATACTTCTAACAAACCTATCTTACAAAATGTCAATCTCCAGCAGAGTTGTCGTTCGTTCCTCACATAACATCTCTGCAATGGGCTCAATGACAAGAATCTTGTCAAAACAGAAAATACTTATTAAACGTGGATTCAAGTGTATTTTAAGGATCAAAAGTATAGAAAGATTGAATAAATACTTTTTGAATCATCATAAAACGTGTGTAAAATATTAATATTGATTGTTATTATGGGAACTATTTCATGCCTTATTTCGCCGATGGGAAAATGCCGCAAACGCTCGTCTGCAAATGTAAATATTTACAAGTTCAGCTGGATATCATAATTTATGACCAGCTTTTTATTTTCATAATTTGTAATTTTGATGACCATTCCGATAAATTTCAGTGGTGCTATTTATATACATTTCACAGTTTATTGAGCCTATCTAGTTGTCCATCAAATTAAATATTTGAACAACGGTCTGGATGACGTCATTTATTTGGTACTACTTTCTGAGCCCACCACAGAGGTGAATGTAATGTAAGCTGATGTGTAAGAGAGTTGACAGGGAATCAGTATAGAGTAGCCCTATTGTAAAGCTGGACTCTAAATAAAGAGAAAATGTAATTAAACATGTTCTTCCCGAAGTACTGAACCTTGCTGCATGAACAAGCTAGATTACTTAATACGGAAGCACTTAAAACAGGTGGTACCTTTATATACACACACCTGCTCTTATTTCACCAACCTCACTTTGTGCTAAATAATACTTTAACCCTTTCCCTCGTAGAGGAAACCATGAAAAGACCTATGCAAACAACATAAAACCAGATCAGCCTGCGAGTAACTCGCAGGCTGATCAGGTTTTATGCTGTTCACTGCTCCTCAGTGGTCTGGAAATGAGGATTTTGTAATTAAATTTGGTAAGGTTTAACTGTGGTTTTCTGCAGACAGGCTTTATGTGGTACCTATTGAGTGCGTCAAAATGAGTCTATATGAGGGAAAGGGTTATGTGTTTTTCACCATTTTTCATCTCCTTTTTGAATACCAAAACATATTGTTCATCAATATGGTAACCATGAATGTCAAGTTGAATATTTTGCTAATTAAGAATGGTGGCTGATGTTTCTTCCTTATTCAAGGTTTAATTACAACTTATATTAGATTTCGTATTAATGATGGAATTTGAGCTGTGTCAACAGAAATCATAGTCTAGGAGAAACTTGGTGGACTAAAGCGACCATAGTTTGATCCTAATGGCTCAGCAAATTACTTTCCAAATCTTTCTTTGACAGACAGTACTTAACCAAACTAGGAGTCTCCAAGGGAAAAAAGTTTCAATTTAATTAAATTTACTACAATTACAATGGAATATAGACCTGAACAGATCTTTTTCCATGGCAACTGTAACGGCATTTACAACGTCTATGACTGGGAGGAAACCTGCCTAGCGATCACATTAGTGACAGCTGTAACTTTACACAGGGGAGGTAACTCAGTAAAAACCCGTATAGACACATGTTAAGAAGGGCTGCCTTTTGCCAATTATGCCCATCCTGCTTGTAGGATACTGTCAAGAATTGCCACACTGAGGAGACAATGACATTAGGACTATCTCTCAGTTTTAAACCAAGATATATTATGCTGATACTGAACCTTTAAAACTTAAGTTACCAAGTTTGAACTGAGGATAAGCTTACATTTAAGTTAGAGAATGGAAATTGTTACCTTATTTATGTCAATTCCAGGGCCTTAAGTCTGATAAGATTTATATTAAAGACCCCTCCCTACTAGTTATTAAACCTGGCTGAGAATTTATACCAATAAACATTGTGTAAAAGTTTGGTAGAGATCTAGACAACATTTTCAAACACTTCTCAAACTGAGAATTTTGAAAACTCAAATATTTGACCACAAATATGAAACTACAAAGAAAATGAAATATGGTACTATGTTATGTCAGAGAATATTTATAATAGCAAGTTAATAAAATTCTATGTAGTCTCTAAGTTAAAGAATGAGTCCTCTGACTTAAAAGATTGAGTTGATGAAACTCTCAATTTGATAGGCCAGGTAAATTAACCTTTACCCTGCTGGAACCGTAAGTGCTAACCTTTGCCACCAGTAAAGAGCCAGGCCAGCCTGCGCATCTGTACAGGCTGGCCTGGTATTTTACTGCTGGCTGATCAACTACAAGTTTTCATCTTGATATCCCTAAAATTGATAATGGACAGTTAAAAAAAGGATGCCGGCTAAGTCCATTTGAGAAATTCAGCAGGTTAAGGGTTAATTTGACACTACCAGCACAAGTTAACCCAATAATACATGTACATAGTGTATTAACATTCTTGATTAGCACCTTTCCATTCAATTTTAGAGAAATTTTCACTCTGAACAGATTTCAGTATGTTCTAATCCTCATACCCAGTGCACGGATAAGTAGCAAACAATATAAAACTTAATCAGCATGCAAGTTTGCCAGCTAAAAACAAGAAAGTCAGTAAAACTGACAGATGCTCCCCGAAGAACGTCATTGTTACAAATAAGACCTTGGTCAATGGGTGGGAGGATGTAGGAACTGGGTCAAGCCGAAGATATGCGCATCTCCTCTTTGTAATAAAGCTTCACATAAAGTTTTGTTGAAATCAAGCCATTAGTTCCTGAGAAATAGCCCGGACAAGAATCCTACTAGATATACCGTTTGCATAAAAGTCAAAGGACCATAACTCTGTGAAAAATTGAGGGACAAAGTAACCCCCATGATATGCGCATCTTCTCTTGGTAATAAAGCTTTCCATTGAGTTTCGTTGAATTCAAGCCATTATTTTCTGAGAAATAGCCCAGACAAGATTCATGGAATATGTACTGTAGGCCGAAAAATCAAGGGGCCATAACTCTGTGAAAAATTGAGGAACCATGTCACATATGTATCTTTGGAATTAAATTTTTAATTCAAGCCATTTTCCCCCGGAAAACAACATGAACTATAGGCAGAAAATTCAAGGGGCCATAACTCTGTTAAAAATTGAGAAACCAGGTCACGCCGACGATATGCGTATCTCCTCTTGGTAATAAAGCTTCACAAAATGTTTCTTTGAATTCAAGCCATTAGTTCCTGAGAAATAGCCCGGACAAGAATCATGCAATATGTACTATAGGCCGAAAAGTCAAGGGGCCATAACTCTTTGAAAAATTTAGGAACCAGGTCATGCTGAGGATATGCGCATCTTCTCTTGGTAATAAGGCTTCACAAAAAGTTTCTTGAATTCAAGCCATTAGTTCCTGAGAAATAGCCCAGACAGAATCATGCAATATGTACTATAGGCCGAAAAGTCAAGGGGCCATAACTCTTTGAAAAATTTAGGAACCAGGTCATGCTGATGATATGCGCATCTCCTCTTGGTAATAAAGCTTCCCATAAAGTTTCTTTGAATTCAAGCCATTAGTTCCTGAGAAATAGCCCGGACAGAATCATGCAATATGTACTATAGCCGAAAGTCAAGGGGCATAACTCTTTGAAAAATTTAGGAACCGGGTCATGCTGACGATATGCGCATCTCCTCTTGGTAATAAAGCTTCCCATAAAGTTTCGTTGAATTCAAGCCATTAGTTCCTGAGAAATAGACCGGACAAGAATCATGCAATATGTACTATAGGCCGAAAAGTCAATGGGCCATAACTCTTTGAAAAATTAAGGAACTGGGTCATACTGAGGATATGCGCATCTTCTCTTGGTAATAAAGCTTCACAAAAAGTTTCGTTGAATTCAAGCCATTAGTTCCTGAGAAATAGCCCGGACAGAATCATGCAATATGTACTATAGGCCGAAAAGTCAAGGGGCCATAACTCTTTGAAGAATTTAGGAACCGGGTCATGCTGACGATATGCGCATCTCCTCTTGGTAATAAAGCTTCCCATAAAGTTTCGTTGAATTCAAGCCATTAGTTCCTGAGAAATAGTCCGGACAAGAATCATGCAATATGTACTATAGGCTGAAAAGTCAATGGGCCATAACTCTTTGAAAAATTTAGGAACCGAGTCATGCTGACGATATGCGCATCTCCTCTTGGTAATAAAGCTTCCCATAAAGTTTCGTTGAATTCAAGCCATTAGTTCCTGAGAAATAGTCCGGACAAGGAAAGTGGGACGGACGAACGGACGGACGGACGGACGAAGCGGCGACTATATGCGTCACCTCAGTGAGCATAAAAATATTTACTGGCTTGAATTTCACCAACATTTATAATTTAGAATTACTTAAATACTTAATTAGCCACATATTTCATCAATAATTTTCTCCCTGAAACATACCCAAATAATGGCATTTCTTACTAAATAGTTTTAGTTACTATGGTGATAGATTATGTCAACATAGGGCAGATAGATCACATATCTATATTAATTTAAAAATTCAAGTATTACTTAGCACTAAGAATTATTGGTGGAATTTTAAACTGGTTGTGTGTAGGTCATTTCTGTAAAACTCCAATCCTAGGAGTTGATTAATTTCAGACTTATAAGTTTTATGAACTAAGCACCGGGTACTTATATTGTGGATACGCACCTGTAATACACTACAGCTACACCCGTGAAGACGATGACGATGATGACAAGGACTGCGATGCTGGCCGCAATACCTGCCGTGGCAGTAGGATTCTCTGTTGAAGCTGAAGCATACCAAACCACATGATTATACACAGACAGTCATAGTAATACGAGGGCTGACCACAAAATTGTTCTAAATACATTTAGATATAGAAGAAGAAGAAAGAGTTTCCTGGCAAGCCCTCGAATACGCTCAGTCAAAAATTAATTGTGCACTAGGTTTAATAAAACAACATATTTGTATAAAAATTCTTTAATTACACTAATGCATACTTTTATCAGTTTAAAGGCTTACACACAAGTGCAATGGAATGGTGTAAATTTACTAATCTGACAAACATTGTCAACAGGTTACACAGGTATACAATAAAGAGTCATGCTACCTTTTATTTTCAACTGAGCATAACTATATATACATGTTGCATCATACTGACAAACAATTATATACAGCCAAAAAAATAACCGACAAATGACAAAAGATTATACAAATGAAATTAGTGCATCAGTATTTAGCATACATGTATTTCACATCATACTTTCAATTATTTTTTAATCCTTTTTTTTTTTTGTTGGATTTTACGTCCCCCTAACAGTATTTCAGTTATATGAGATGATGTCTACTTGAGGCAGATACAGTGCTGCCACACTGCAGTATCATGCCATAGACATGTGACATGATACCACACCCAGTCACATTATCCTGACACCGGTGTAACAGCCCAGATTTTCCCCCCAGTCAGTTTTTTCCCCGGGGAAACTGACTAGTCAGGTTTTTTCCCACCCAGTCAGTCCACCCCCCCCCCCCCTTTATTTTTAAGGTTTTAGAGGTGGGGGAATTCAGTGGACTAGTCAGTTCCCCCCAATTCAGTGGACTAGTCAGTCACCCCCCCCCCCCCAATCTTATATATTGCGTGTGATTGTGGGGAAATTCTGGACCAGTCAGTTTTTCCCCCCCTATCCAATATATTGTGCGAGATGGTGGGGAAATTCTTGATCAGTCAGTTTTACCCCCCCTATCTAATATTTTTACATGAGATGGTGGGGAAATTCTGGACCAGTCAGTTTCTTCCCCCCTATCTAATATTTTTACACGATATGGTGGGGAAATTCTTGACCAGTCAGTTTTTTCCCCCATATCCAATATATTGTGCGAGATGGTGGGGAAATTCTGGACCAGTCAGTTTTTTTCTCCCTGTCATTTAGATTGTTCGTGGTGGTCGGGAAATTCTGGACCAGTCAGTTTTTTTCCCCCCTATCTAGTATTTTTACACGAGAAGGTGGGGAATTTCTTGACTAGTCAGTTTTCCCCCCCCCCTTCTAATTGTGATGGTGGGGAAATTCTTGACCAGTCAGTTTTTTCCCCCCCTGTCATGTAGATTGAGCATGAAGTCGGGGAAATTCTGGCCTAGTCAGTTTTTTCCCCCCTGTCATTTAGATTGTATTGGTGGGGAAATTCTGGACCAGTCAGTTTTTTCCCAGGGGAAAAACCTGACCAGTCAGTTTTTCCCCGGGGAAGAAACTGACTTGGGAAAAACCTGACTGTTACACCGGGCCAATCAGTCCTGCGGTTACCCTTATATGCTGAGCACCAAGCAGGGGAGCTATATCAGTACCATTTCAATGACTTTGGCCATGTTGTTTATGATCTTAGTCATTGATATTCAAATATTTATGTTTTTAGAGATACCTCATGTCACTGTGGTCTGATTCATAAGGTTTAAATTTAACCCTTTATCTTAATTGTAAACATTGGTTTTAACACATTGGCAGAGCAGACCCTGGATCCAGGTTTCTTCTGATTGCTCCTACATTAAGTCATAAACTTATTTACACATTAAGGGTTCAATCAAATGTGAAACTTTGAACAATTACAATCAAATTCATGAAAATGAAAACATTTTACACTCTTTTCTGTTTTATTTAGGCCAAACAAAAAATAGATGCATTTCTGGTAACATGGACTCTAAAATAGGGTCAGAAGATAGGCCTAAATATATATATATATATATAAATAAATATAATTACTTGCATTATTATGTTCAAAAAGTATAAAATTATATGAATCATGATTCTTTAATCTATATCTATTATCATGTTTGTTTATCCAAATAATTAATTCAAATTTAATTAAAAATTCTGGGAACATAATGGCGTTTTGCATATTCCTCACAGTTTTTGCCACTAGAACTATAATCTGGCCTAGCTTAGTTAATATTCAAATCAGAGAAAGCATAAACAAGTCTGTAATTTTGCAAAAACATAACAAAACCAACAGCAAACCAATACTTGATTCTCAGTGAATAAACGCTGCTCATCTTTGAAACAGAAAACTAGAAATTTAAATCAATTAACCCTTTTAACATCAGAGTTGTTTTATGAAATTGCAAAATTACAGGCAAAACCATTTCCATTTCTTCATTAGAACGAGAGTTTCCGAGGTCTCTGAGGATTGCAGCTGAAGTTTTATGAGAAATGACGAAAGGATCAACAGAGGTACAACTAAAGCAGGAACCTGTAATCTTGGGTCCCCTGGCATAATGTTTCATTAAAAGCTTCCATAAGGCTAAATGAGAGATAGTGTTGTTGATTGCCCTCATCCAAAGTAGTTCCAATTGTAAATCTGATGTAGAGTTTATTCTTAATATTGTTAAGGTAGAATTAAGGACTCTATCATTAATCTAGTATTCCTCTTCCTCTTAGTTATCAACATTCAGAGAAGGTAAGGAATATACATCAGGACCAAAGAATTTCCAACTGCAGGTTTTAACCCTTTCCCTCATATAGACTCATTTTGACGCACTCAATAGGTACCACATAAAGCCTGATCTGCAGAAAACCACAGTTAAACCTTACCAAATTTAATTATAAAATCCTCATTTCCAGACCACTGAGGAGCAGCGAACAGCATAAAACCTGATCAGCCTGTGAGTTACTCGCAGGCTGATCTGGTTTTATGCTGTTCGCATAGGTCTTTTCATGGTGTCCTCTATGACGAAAAGGGTTAAACTGACATCATTCTAGATTTTTAAAGACACTGATATTAACCCTTTACCTCATGAATATTAGCTACCTCTCTTAGCTACCTTGTTTTCATTTTTACATCTAGTTCTCACAATTTTTATCAATCCCAGTTCCTGGACTAGTGCTTTATTCCAGGAAAAGGTCATGAAAAATTCCCCTCTAACAACAGGCTTGAACCAACAACCTTGGACCTCTGATCATGTATACTACCATTGAACCATGACACCCATAATAAAGAAATCTCAGAAGGGTGTAACAACGAAAGGCTAAAAGGTAACAGGAGTAAATATTTTTCATGTTGACATCCCATTGATAGTTATGTTAACATCCCATTGATATTTTTAGTTGTGTGTGACATAGTCACAGTTATAGTACCTACATTCTGAGGGTCTGTTTCACTACATTTAAAACCAAATAACTTCTCAATTTTGTATGAACGACCGAATGATTGAACAGAATTCTATAATACAGATATATGCTGAGATTCAGCAAAAGTCACTATGTAGTGAAAACTCAATTTTGAGTAAAAATTAAATATTTACGGGATACAATAATTGTATGTAGTATAAAAGCACAGAAGAACGGTTTTCCCTAGGATGTTGCGTAACTAACTTAATCACGTGGAGGAGTATAGTTTCTTTCAAATGCAAAGGTACATGCCTGAATTTGGATGATGGATGTGCAGGTTTCGGTTATATAGTGGTGTTTCAATGGTCCATATAGAAAGCTTGAATTACGATAAAAACCCGTATAACTTCCTTATAATCACATCTACTATCTCAGATACATCAGAGATATCTCCAGGGGTTATTTGTTGCTCTATAGAATGGCTGATATAGGTGTATATCTGCTATCCAAAGTTACTAAAGACACAGTAGAGAGACACAGCATCTATATATAGAAACTGTGCCGCTGCTCGGTAGTGCAAATCAAAGCGCTGATAGTGATAAGAGAACAGTACTGTCTCATTTCTTTTGTTTATCATAGTAAATCTAATAAATGGAGGTCAAATTTTCACACAATGCCAATAACCCCACTTTAACACTGCATTAACATGGTCATTAGATGAACGCACCATTTATTTCAAAAGACTGATAACAATTATCACTCTTGCTCCTCCTATATTTCTATAGCCTTCAATGAACAATCATTTATTATTTTAATATAATATTTGGAAAAACTAAGTTACCCTACATATTTGCTGCTTGTCAAACCTTCTTTCACTTGAGACACACACAACTTCAGTGCCTTCAGCGCTTTGATTCAGTCTAATTATGAGACAAAAATACATGTAGTGCCAGTTAACTTTTCTCTAATGATGACGATGATGATTACAGAATAATTTTATTCCACAATCCACTGAGCACTGACAATAGGTTTACGACAAGACTGAAAACTCTGTTTTTCTAAATGCCAATATATAAATCTATCCTAACTTACCAAATGTACATCACAGTCAGTCACAAGAGACCTTGTCAGCTTGGAATTAGATTCACTTAAAGACTGATTCCTGTTGACAAGCGTCCAGTCTGCTACATGACAAACTGCCCAACAGTACAATAACTCAATTCTACACAACCACAGAGCATATATTTATGCCATGAGCAGTCAGTAATCAAAGCAATGACTGTCTGTCAGACATTCTTTCAATTTTGAATCAATCACTGATGTGACCTTGGAACTCAGTTTCTCACCTTATCACAATATTTACTATGGAAACTAATATTGTTGTATATACCTGTGAGAGCACCATCGTCAAGAACTCCTACAATCTGTTGACCTCATTTTTCAAGGGGTCAGCATTATGGAAGTGGGCCATGATGTCAGAATATATTAGAAGGAAAATTTTGAAATTTTTAATTCAGGTTATAGGATAGCCCACCCTCTTGAAGAGTCTTATTTCGAGAGATCATCACAATGATCAAATCGAGGGGTGAGAGCGAAACTAGGCTAAGTGCTTATATATTTAAATGCACTTAGCATAGTTTCTCTTTCAACCCTCGAAATGAAATTTTGATGACAATGACTTCTGAAGGTTTTCAAAGTGTTTTTTAGGTTGTTTTTTTTATAAATATCATGGCAACCAGATTTCTGCATACATAAGATCAAGTTTATTTTAGAAACATTTGTGAAGGTCAACAAAAGGATCATTCATGCCAAGTTCAAAGTTCAATCAATTTCTATCTATTTGTTTAAGAGAAATGCAATTCAATGCAAATTATAAATGGATGACAACTAACAGTGAATGATGGTTGACAAGTGATTAAAATAATTCACTTTGAGCATGATGTGCTTAGGTGATGAAACACTGAAGAAAATATTTCTGAAAACAATTGTCTCAAACTTGTATTTCTTAAGGCCTTAATGGCTTCTTTCTCAATTCATATTGATTCACTTAACGTCAAAGTATTTTGAAAATCTAATTTCTGTTAACAATTAAAGATTGGATAATTGGCACATGCTGCCACCTATATGGCTAACAAAACCCGACCGTTAGTGGAAATCATTACATCTCAATCTCACGTACAGTAGAATCAGCCAGAAATGACCCAAGAATCACGGTTTTCTGAACTACATCGACACGCCACAAATTTTAACGACTTAAGATTTGGCTGGGTGTGAAATCCATGCCTATAATGGGTGTTCCTACTGCCGCGTGCGTCTCCCGGGTTCCATTTTCTCCCGATGTGACCAGCCATTATTACAACAAGAGACATATATCAGTCCAGTAACAACATTAACTGTGGATAACTCGCGTAACAACAATGTTGAGAGAAACTCTGAACAAGTATGTCTAGATCTGTGTAAGGTTATTTTGACACAATTTGGTCTATGTGCAAATCTCAGAGTCATATAGATCTTTGGTCGTGCTGTTGTCTTTATTGTGCTGACTTAGAGACAGCTTTATAAAATCATACAAAAAGACCTATTTGCTGTGAGAATGAACCCAAATGAAAACATACCTTGCATGATTAAAATAAGACTGGCATGCAGCTTGTAACTTTGAGTGGAAGCATGGTAATTTGCATAGGATTGTCAAAGCAACTGCAAAATATGCCTTACAACAAAGTTTGATGAGATTTCCATGTGAGAGCCAAACTCATAAATACGGTATTTCATATTTATACTGTATTCATGAGACCAGAGGGACAGCCAGCTGTACCTAAAGGCTGTGTGTTCAAATCCAGCAAAGACAGAATCCTTAAAGTACCTACTAGGTTTAAGATTACCATTTCAAAAGTTTGATGACAGACACTAAAATTAATAAGCTGTAATGTTTCTTAAAAAATGACAAAAAATCAACCGTAAAAATACAATCACACCTTCCGTTATTTCTGCCTAAATTTTCTTTGAAGTTATAATTAGTAATTAATATTGACATCTTGACAATGGCTATTAACACCTTAAATTACCTCATACAGATGTTTTGACACTGCGGAAAACAGAGCAGACCCAGATCAATGGTTATGATTGTCCACATAAGATATATTGAAAATATACACACAGTTGAGACAGCACGATAAAGGAACAGCCATCCTCTTATGTATACCATTTAAACTTTAAGTAAATCAATATTCATCCAGTCATTAATTTGTACATGAATATACATGTGAAGGATTTGCTTTAATATGATGGCAAGTAAAATTAGTGAAGGATTTGCTTACTATGATGACAAGTAAAAATTAGTGAAGGATTTGCTTATTTTGATGACAAGTAAAATTAGTGACGATTTGCTTACTATGATGGCAAGTAAAATTAGTGAAGGATTTGCTTACTAAGATGACAAGTAAAATTAGTGAAGGATTTGCTTACTTTGATGACAAGTAAAATGAGTGAAGGATTTGCTTACTTTGATGACAAGTAAAATTAATGAAGGATTTGCTTACTTTGATGGCAAGTAAAATTAATGAAGGATTTGCTTACTTTGATGGCAAGTAAAATTAATGAAGGATTTGCTTTAATATGATGACAAGTAAAATTAGTGAAGGATTTGCTTACTTTGATGACAAGTAAAATTAATGAAGGATTTGCTTACTTTGATGACAAGTAAAATTAGTGAAGGATTTGCTTACTTTGATGACAAGTAAAATTAGTGAAGGATTTGCTTACTAAGATGACAAGTAAAATTAGTGAAGGATTTGCTTACTTTGATGACAAGTAAAATTAGTGAAGGATTTGCTTACTAAGATGACAAGTAAAATTAGTGAAAGATTTGCTTACTATGATGACAAGTAAAATTAATGAAGGATTTGCTTATTTTGATGACAAGTAAAATTAGTGAAGGATTTGCTTACTTTGATGACAAGTAAAATTAGTGAAGGATTTGCTTACTATGATGACAAGTAAAATTAGTGAAGGATTTGCTTACTTTGATGACAAGTAAAATTAGTGAAGGATTTGCTTACTATGATGGCAAGTAAAATTAGTGAAGGATTTGCTTACTTTGATGACAAGTAAAATTAGTGAAGGATTTGCTTACTATGATGACAAGTAAAATTAGTGAAGGATTTGCTTACTATGAAGGCAAGTAAAATTAGTGAAGGATTTGCTTACTATGATGACAAGTAAAATGAGTGAAGGATTTGCTAACTATGATGGCAAGTAAAATTAGTGAAGGATTTGCTTACTATGAAGGCAAGTAAATTTAGTGAAGGATTTGCTTCCTATGATGGCAAGTAAAATGAGTGAAGGATTTGCTTACTATGATGACAAGTAAAATTAATGAAGGATTTGCTTACTATGATGACAAGTAAAATTAATGAAGTTATAACACACTCAAGTTACACTTAAGTACAGCAATAAACATGACAGAGTGATAAACATGGACGAATGTGTGCTTGAATAGAGAAATTGTATTAAATCAAAAACCAGTTAACTGTGCTAGCACAAATCTGTAGCTTATATCATCAGAGAGCATTTTCTAGATTAAAACATTATTTCTTTCCAGGGTATAATGTACTCAAAAACAAATTGATTTTAACCCTTAATAAAAAAAAATAATTAAAAAAATATATCTTAATACCATTATATTTCAAAACAATTTTAGTTCCACACTCTTTTTTTATCTATTAAGTAATCTAATAATGTACTTTTTATATTGTACTAGCAGTTAACTTGATTTAGATTTAATACCATTACTCTTTATTTCAAGTTCAAGGAAATTACAAACTGTTTCTATGGGCAGTAAAATATCCTCAACAAAAAGATAAAATTAACAAATGTAAAAACACCATTCTGTTTAGAAATGTTCATCCGACATTTGGGGATTCTTCAATCTGGTCTATCAATGTTTTTAATTAATGTTCACTGAACAAGAGATGGATTCCTCCCATATGAAACAAACAAAGCAAAACATTGGCGACATTTACACTGACATTTATAACCCTCACACAACTACAAACTTCCGAAAATTTCAATCTGTTTCATCTAATATATTTAAAAAACAATGTCACAGACAAACAAAACATCTGCTTGATTTCAACCCCTTTTTTTATAGCATGACAGTGAGTGATTCATAACCTTGTTTCATGTTTAATTGTTTATTTAAATTAATTTTTTCTCAAGTAATTAACTCAAAGATAATTAACCCCAAAACAAACAAAAAACCTTCCGAACAAGGCACCTTCTCTGCTACTTCAGTGAAAGTTCTTGTCTCAGTTTTACTGATGATCAGTTATTTCCAATTCATGACTCTGTCAACTTCTTGCAAATAGTATCACAAACAAACCCACATGTTCCTTTGTGTAAACCAGGTCAACCCTGATAACAAGGAGTTACAATGTATCTATTGGATAATCTGTTATTGTTTTACCATGCAACATCCTGCTAATTATAGGTGGAGGTATGCCAGCTGCCATGAATCATTAAGCAACTGGAGGGCTTCCTCACTCCAAATTTGAGTGACCCTGACAAGATTTGAACTTACAGCAATGAGGGGCAGAGTTATGTTAAATCACTGACTTAACCAGTTAAGCCAGTAAGCCACAGAGGCCCCATATCATTCAACTTGTATATGTATAAACATGGGGAGGGTCCTTGTCAATATATTGATGAAGAATCAAAGAGAAGGAAATGTCCGGTAGTCGTAGGTTTTCCAATTTTTTTTTACAACTCAACGGCATTCCTTATGGCATAAATACTCAGCTCTTGATCACGGCTACACTGCTGTTGTTGGAGTCAGGACCATATAAAAGATTTAAGCGATGGCCTTTCATAAATACATGCATGTTAACCCTTTCCCTCATGTAGACTCATTTTGACGCACTCAATAGGTACCACATAAAACCTGATCTGCAAAAAACCACAGTTAAACCTTACCAAATTTGAATATAAAGTCCTCATTTCCAGACCACCGAGGAGCAGCGAACAGCATAAAACCTGATCAGCCTGCGAGTTACTCGCAGGCTGATCTGGTTTTATGCTGTTCGCATAGGTCTTTTCATGGTGTCCTCTATGAGGGAAAGGGTTAATTAATTACACACCTTCAGAAAATTAATATCTTCGTAAGTGTGTTTTAATTAAGTAACTCTCCAAAACCTCTCTTCTCTACATAATAAAAAGATAAAAACAATGCCTAATGAAAGCAATCTGTCATGCAAAGACCTAATATGAATAAAACAAAATTATACCATGAAATTCTACCTCAAGTTTCAGTTTGTTATTATTTTATTTATTTTTTTCAAGTGAATTATCTAAATAAAGCATGTGGAGATTACAAAAGAGTCCTGCAGTTATCAATAAACGTTTCTTATTTTGTCTATAAATTGGATAAGGAATATTGCCTTCCCCATGCATGCACACACCGTAACCTGAGGCTAGCTATTAAGAAGATCTCAAGTTGGATATAAAATATGATATGTTTGACAGAAGGCTGGGCTGATGAGATTATTTCAGTGAACGCTCAAGTGGATTTTACTGTCAGGCCAGTGTTTGTTCCAGAACTTAAAACAACTCAGTACAGGAATATTTCAAATTAAAAACAATTTTGTGTTTTTACTTGGAATACAAATTCAAGTTCAATCTGAAATTAAATACACCACTGAGGGAGGGAAACATTGTTTCAAGTATATTTTTATGATTGCGTATACTATAAAGGACTCCAGGAGAGGGATCTAAGAGAAAATGAAAGAAGTTTGTAAACTGGAATTAATATTACTCAGGAGATTTTGAGCAGCTAGGACTTTAAAACTGAGATATAAACTGGATGTGAACAAAGGATACAAGAATGAAAGATGTAGACAAAATGAGAAGGATACAATTTATCTTTAATATAAGAGAAAGTATTTTCTAAAATAAGCATACCCCGTCATAAGCTCCGACAAAAATGTCTAAATATATGGATAAGAATTTACTGCATTCCAGCACCTATTTGAGGCAGACTGATCAATATGCTATAAATGCTGAAATAAGTTATTCTTGTTGATTTATTTATGTTTAATAGAAAACTGTTAGTTTACTTTTGTATACCCTGTTAACATATTGCAAGATACTGGTGGAGAATCTCAGAAAGCGCAATTGATGAGAACACAAATAACGTCTGATTGTGATTCTACAGATTGAGATCGGAGACACGTCCAGAGGCCCTGATTTGACGACAGTTCAGGAGATCCATTACGTATGAAACCTTGATCTTCCCTTTCCAGCTGTCATACTAGGGGGCACTATTTTGAGAGCAGTTTAAAGGTCATCCTGCTAAAGACTCTAGGAAAAGACAACAGGCCTTGCGGTATCAGTCCTGGATATGACTGGCTTCCTGGCAAATTTCTATCCAAATTATCAAGAGTGGCGCAAACAAGCATAACTTCAACTCTTAAGCCATCAAGAAAGAACAATTACAGTCATATGTAACAGTATTTTGTATGCATATGTGTCCTTGCTAAAGGCAACCTCGTCTGGTGACTGACGTAATTATACAGAATAGTGAAAACTGTATTTGTTCCTGTCTCTTATAGGTAGCAGTTCTTTATTCCTAACAACCTCCTGTTTGTACTTCTTTATTGCTAGGCATGTAATACCTATTAATATTTCTATTGAAGCATACCCATGGCAGCTTACACTTATTTGTGGCAACTCATGTGTTCACACAGTGACTAGCACCTGACAACTGTGTCAACCATGTATTCTGTCCCTTAGATGATCTGACAGTGTGTCACTTGGAGCTCCCTTCTCAAAGAACTCCACTTGTGGCAACTTTGTATCCCAACAGCTTCATCTGGGAACCTGATATTTTCTACATGTAACAAATCTGTTTTTCAACAGCTATGCAAGTAGCAATTAACTTGAATTTGTTGCATGTGACATTCGTGTATCTCAACAGCTCAACAAAACCCCTGTATTTCAACAGCTCTACAATAAACTTATATTT
>CM037780.1:30061113-30111113 GCA_021229015.1 Solen grandis | reverse complement strand
CTCACCGCGTGGGTTCGAATCCCAGCAGGGTCATTCGGATTTTCATGTGAGGAAGCCTTCCAGCTGGCTTGCGGTAGGTCGATGGTTCTACCCGGATGCCTCCGTGCATTCGGGGTCTTCCTCTACCTGTAATTAGCTGGACGTCGCTATGTGACTGAAATACTGTCGAAGCGATGGTAAACTCAAAAAGTCAAACCATAAATACTGTATACCTGCTTTTATCCTGTTTTTCACCCTACTAATACCCTTCTTCCTTCACAGCATATTATATGGGTACCTATTTTTACAGTTAGAGTTTACAAGGTGTTCAGTTTCGCACTTTCTTTATCACCAACTGTCAGGAGGGACCAGGTGGACTGAGTAGCTTGGGAAACCTGACAGTTTTTTACTTTTTAACCCTCACGCATGGCCATATATTTCAGTATTGAACGCTTGCCATTATCATAGTATTAGCTGTAAGAAATTGTTTCACAATCGACGTAAAACATCTACGTTTAAACTAATGGTTAAGGCTTGTGAAAGTGTTTTTTTTTCCATTTAAGTGTTATATCAGCGTCGGAAACCCATGAGCGCTCATTCCGTTACTCCATACATCGCCCATGGGATTATTAGTTAGTATTTACCTTATTAGGTAGTGGGGATTTTTGGACTAGTAGAACTTGCACTTACGGCACTTACACAAACCTTTACCGACTTACAGATTTTAGATCTCGAACTGAAGAGTACTCATTTGTGTAAGCAGCGTTTTGATTGGTCGACGTACCTCTTATAAGTATTCTTATAACGATAAAGTGCTAGCCAAGTATCCCACGGCTGAAAGATATAAAAGGCAGCCGTGGGTATCCGGCACTGGTGTTATATTGGTAATCGTCTGGTGTAATTTACTCTAGGTAAATTGAATTGAACAGCAGCAGCATACTTCATACTCATTCATAACAAGAAAAAAAACAATTTGTTAACTTAAAGCAGTCCATTAAAACAAATAGTCTGTTTATCTTTTTTTGCTCTTGTTGCGACCGTATTCCTGCAAACAAAGCGGGTTTATAACATTGGGTTTATTGGCATCGCTTAAAAAGTTTATACCGGTCTATTAACTTCAATATAATATACAAAATAAATGCAACATTACATTAAAACCCATTTTATCAGTACCGCCCCAAGTGGCCGAGTGGTTAGAGCGTTCGCCTCGGGAGTGGGGGGTCTTGGGTTCGATCCCCGGTCGCGACATACCAAAATCGTAAAAAATGGTATTGTTGTAGCTTTGATTGCTTGGCTTGGTGCTCAGCATATAAGGGTAATTGTAGGACTGGTTGGACCGGTGTCAGGATAATGTGACTGGTATCACATGTCTACGGCGTGATACTGCAGAGTGACAGCACTATATCTGTCTCAAGCAGACATCGTATTCCAATGACTGAACAAATGTTGATGGGACGTTAAACCCAACATAGAAACAACAAAAAATTTTATCAGTGCAGTCGGCGCTTTGATTCTTTTGCACTAGTTGTTGTAGTGGCAGTATTTGTATCAGTAGATGTCGTATTTGTTGTTGTTGTTGTTGTTGTAGTTGTTGTTGTTGTTTTCAAAAATGATATTGAATATGGCAGTTGTCCAGGAACTGCAGTGGAATAACAGAACTGTGTTTTATTATATGTGTTTTAAGTTATGATAAATTGGGTGGAAGTTGTTGCCTAATCACTGCATAGGCTAAATAGGATATAGCTAACTTCTCACACATCTGTTTTTTATCTTTTCTTTAAAAAAATAATTATTTTCGCCCAATCTGTTTTCTTTAGAATTGATGATATCGTATAAAAAGATAAATAGATTAGACAATCGCATTTGCTTAAATTATGCCACGCCTTCCTGTAATTATTTTCCATTCCTATTTTTGATATGTATATTAACCGAATTAATATAACGCCAGACCACCTTCAAGTGTTAGCCAATGAAAAACTACACATTCCGTCACAAGAATCTTGCTTTTAACAGCCTCAAAGGGGTGGGGATACATTCATTGAGTCTTGCGTGTTGTCAATTTCCTCTAAATGTGGTAAGCTGTATTTTATGAGAGGTACTCGTTGGTGACAGCTTATACGTCAAAATGATTATAAACAATCCGGGATTAAATGAAAAAAATGTCAACAGCTGTACTGTCATTTGTGCTGGCGTAGGTACACAACAGGCACGTTGTGCAAATTTTGCACGGGGTATATCCATGGATGGATGAGGAACAAATAAACGGAATAAAACTGTGCATGATGTTCCTCCAGTGAAAATAATAAATCCACAATTTCTCACACAGAAGGCCCCCACGTGTGTGATCAATACCAAACCAATTGACGAATAGGTGGCGGAAACTATTGTTAGTTTTAACGATTTTATCGGCCTCCTTAGATGGACATTTTTAACCTATTTTAGATGATTTTATGATATAGATTTTCTTGATTAAAACATGCCCTACAGCCATTAAGAGGTCGTTAAGAGTTTAATTAGCCTACACAGCTGTTATCTGTACATGGCTTCTCGACCCCAGCTGTTGATTATCCGTGACCATACTGATCATGTATAATTATTGATTGCGTAATTTAGCGACCTACTTTCCTTCTGTTGATTATTTATTTATCTATTTAATTATTTATTTTCTTTGTTTCTTTGATCAATTGATTTATTATTCATTTAGATATTTTTTTATATTTATTCATTTATTTACTTATTTTTTAAACATTATGCAAAACAAAACAAAGTTGTTTTGTACGAGTGTATATCAAAATCCCCTAGACTCAAATCCCCTAGGCCAAAAATTGATAAAGTGTTCAAAATCCCCTAGATGAAAATGAAGGAGTAGTCAAAATCCCCTAGATGAAAAATGAAGGGGTTGTCAAAATCCCCTAGATTCAAAATCCCTAAGTGTTATAATGGTATTTAGGTAGTCAAAATCCCCTAGATTCAAATTTCCAAATTCTCCATTGTTTATAAATAAATTTAATAGTGTTGTTTCTATCACAAGAAAATAATACTTGATAGTTTCAGTTTGTATACATGGACTGTTGGTTTATGCTGTATAAATAATTTCACAGTTTTATTATCTAACAGAGGTGCTAATTTGACAATTAGAGATGGTTACTGATTGCTTTTATTAATCAAATTAGAATGCCTAATGGAGACAATTAGCTCTTTAATTGGACCAACTGATGCTTTTTAACTTTCTTGGTGGGTTTTACAAGCATTTAATATGAGTCAATGAATTTTACAGTTTGTAGATTATGAAAGATTCCTAGCCATATAATTTGACTATTATTTTCCAAACTGTTACAATATGGTATATATAAAGGCACATATTTCTTATATCTTTATTCCATCATGGAGTTTATTCCTAGTAATAAGGGTTCCCGTAAGCTCCTTCATGAGGGTTATGCCTACACCAAGAAATTTTCTACTAAGTCCTCAACACGGTGGGAATGTTCCCAGAGAATCAGTCAGCAATGCAAAGGATCTGTAAACATGGACATACAAGCTACACTCGTCAAGTCGACTACTGAGCATAGCCATGCACCGGACTACTTCTTCACAGAGTCTTTGAAGGTCAGGTCTGAGATCAAGTCCTCTGCCTCTTCGAACCATGGTCAACCTGGTCAGATAGTTACAGACAAGCTAGCCCATCAGCCGAAAGAGGTGATTGTTGCTGCCGGACCAGTGAGACTTCTGAAACAGACAGTTAGACGATCGAAGAAGGCAACTTCTCTGAAGAACCCGCAAACAATCAAAGACATCCCTTCTCCTTTTCCTGAGGAATTTGGGAGTAACCTCATATACGACAATGGAAGCTTGGAGCAACGCATCCTTATCTTCGCAACAGCAGATGGTCTTCAACTCTTGGACAGTGCTGAAACCTGGTTTCTCGACGGGACACATTCAACTTCACCAGCACAGTTTGAGCAGCTATTTGTGATTCGTTTACCGCTAGGAGATTCTTGTGTTAGCTCAGTGTATGCGCTCCTACCATCCAAACAACAGGTTGCATATGAGGAAATGTTCACCGGATTACTGGATACCAGCCTCCAACGTGGGATACGCCCAAACCCAGATAGGATATTAGCTGACTATGAAATAGGAATTCACAATGCTGTCCGTTCTGTGCTGAGAACAGACATAACCATCCAAGGATGTTTTTACCACCTTATGCAGGCCACATGGAGAAGGGTTCAGTCAGAAGGACGTCAGGCTGCATATCACAGTGATGATGAGGTAAAGGAATTCTGAGGTAAACTGGACGGTCTTGCTTTTCTGCCTCCAAGTGATATAAGTGAAGGATTGTGCTTTCTGCGTGAACAGGCTCCAGAGAATTCTCCAGTGTTTAGTTGACTATTTCGATGGAAATTATGTGAATGGATCTTTTCGTGCAGTGACAACAGCCAGTGGAAATATACGTTTTCGGAGAGTTCAGCCACGATTCCCCCCTGCGAACTGGAGTGTCCAACAAGCAACAATAGAGGATAGAGACAGGACAAACAATCAATGCGAATCGTGGAACAACAGCTTCAAGCACCTTGTTGGACACAAGAATCCTTCATTATGGACTGTGGTTCTTAACATTGAGAAGGATGCCTGTATGGTTGCTGCTGATATCCTGAGATTCGACAGGGGTGAACAACCAAACGCATCAGGAAGGAAACCAAAACCCATCAGCAGCAGTTGAAGGCCCTCTGCCTCCAGTATGTTGCAGGCAAGAAAACACTGGAGGATATCCTAGGATCCATGGGAAAGATCATACGTATCAGAAAATGAATTGAAAACAGAATGTCAAATTCAGGCAAAGTGCCAGTGCTGTTGAAATAGTCTGCTAATTTAGGTGAAAATGTGCTGTAATGTTTTCAGACAATTTAGAGCCGGTGCTGTGTTGAGATAATCTACTAATTTAGGTGAAAATGTGCTATGTTTTCATTATAATCATATACTGTGTTTGAAAGGATTTTTTTTTTTAAATTTAAAAAAATAAATTGAAAATGCCATGTGTTGCCATTATACGATGTATTATTGTAAAATGTATGAGAAAATAAAATAAAATCATATATTTA
The DNA here is from genome assembly GCA_021229015.1 of Solen grandis. Classification (NCBI taxonomy): domain Eukaryota; kingdom Metazoa; phylum Mollusca; class Bivalvia; order Adapedonta; family Solenidae; genus Solen; species Solen grandis. The sequence goes on along the minus strand of CM037780.1, from coordinate 30,106,035 downwards.
AACAAAATAAAGATTGTTCGTTTATTTTACAAATTGAGTTGAAAAAATTATCTCTCTCTCTCTCTCTCTCTCTCTCTTTATACTAGTACTGAGAACATAAAAAATTAAATAATAGAAGGGTGTGTGTGTGTGTGTTATTGTGTGTGAGAGAGAGAGAGAGAGAGAGAGAGGTGAACATCAGTGCTCTTTCACTAATCAATATTTATAGTTATAATCAAGAATACATTTATATAATAATATTATACATTAAAAATAAAAAGTAACTTTTCAATTATTTAAAAAAATGGTATAATAATGAGTAAAAGAGTAACACACACTACCATTATACAAAAGTCCATGTGATAGAAACAACAATATTAAATTTATTAATAAACAATGAAGAATTTTGAAATTTGAATCTATGGGATTTTGACAACCCAAATACCATTATAACACTTAGGGGATTTTGAATCTAGGGGATTTTGACAACCCCTTCATTTTTCCTCTAGGGGATTTTGACTACTCCTTCATTTTCATCTAGGGATTTTGAACACTTTATCAATTTTTGGCCTAGGGGATTTTGAGTCTAGGGGATTTTGAGTGTCTCCCGTTTTGTACATGTAACCATATTATTTGTCATATTGTATAGAAATAAGAAAACACAGATAAAGAAATCTTTTTTGAATTTTCGCCCACAGGGCTTTATGAAAAATCACGTCCTGTTGGCGTAAGTTTAAAAAAAAAAGAGCTCTTTATCTGTGTTTTTACATTGCTTCCTGTATGGAATTTTTACAGTATACATACTGTATAGAGTAGACATTTTCAACAAAAACACGTTCTTACAACTCCTTTAAGTATTAAAGACTTGAACAAAATTTATCTTTTACCGCCTACGGCTATGTTTTGGTTAAATAAATCATAGCTATTCATAGCTATTACACGTGGATTTTTACAAGATATGCTTTAGATTGCGGTGTGCTGCTGATGACATAATGATGTTGTTGCTACTGTCGACGTTACTGCTCTTGAGATGTAATAAGTCTGCTTTCCATGGTAAAACATGTACCATTAATTTTCATTTCTGATTTTAGTCATATGTCAATTTATAGGCTTTCAACTCCCATAACCGTGGACAAACATTTAAAACAGAGAAAAATGTTATCATAGCTGATAAACATCATAGCCGATAAACATTTGCATAAATATTGTTTACTTGTTTAGACTTTGTCTAACCAGTTCAACTGCGTACATGTATTTTTGTTTGCTTATGGCCAAAAGCATTTCTGTCTAATTTGTAAACAATCTTTTCGAACGTCTGTAACACGTTTGCGTGTAAACATTGCTATTGTGAAATTGTAGAGGGGACCTTTGTTGATTTTATTGCAAAATCACATTTTATATTACGATCGGTCTTATCAAAAAGACTTGCCAAAATGCCTAACGGCAAAGTCTCGTACGAAAATATTAATTGACTGTGACCAAATGTAACTTTTGTAACATTTCTCTTTTTATAGATCAGTAGATACAACCATTAAGTAAATCCATTCCTCATAATGACACTTTACATAAAATAATTAAAACTGATACAAATATTCATTTCATGTAGATCTACTTAAAATGCTCTTTTCATTTGGTTATAATCTTTTCGCAAAGAGGAATCACATTCGGGGGCTGTTACATACAATATGTAATCCTGTGTCCGTTATTTCCTCTTCCATACAATTGTACACATGCTTGGTCACAGTCATACATTATATGCCTGACATGAATATGACCCCATGGCAACATATGTGGTATTGTTCAAAGTTTAAAGAGACATGTGACCTGCTTTTCTATAACGATGTGGAACTCATTTATGTGGAATACAAGCTTGAATATACCGGAAGTGTGTCATAAAAATGTCTGTTTTTCTTTTTGATTGTTGTGTTAAGGTTTTATATTCTAATGTCAGATAAAGCCTTTTATCTACGAGGATATGTATAGCGCCGCCATACCGCAACATCCCACCGTATGGTTGTAATTACAGTGATAATTTTCATAACTGTCCCCCAAAGTACTGAATAAAGACGCCGAGATTTTTTCCCCAAGCAAACAATATATTAATTTGTTTCAGAAATATTGTGGAATGTATATAGGATCTGACATGACTGTCATTTCATATCAACATTTACGAAAATCGTTCATGTAGTTATAGAATTTTCCTGTTGCAGTTCTCACAAAATAAAGTACCTGTTATCAATACCGTTTCCTTTGATACCAGAGTTGCAGTCCGCGACGCACGTGCGATTCTGTAAACCGCACCAGGCAGATGCCCCTTCACTGTTGTCAAACTCAATCGAGGTACCCTGGTACTGAACCAGTCTGAAATAAATAACAATAAAATCTATTTTTATAATCTATAGAATAAGTCAAAGTGTAATAACATGTTTCTTAATCAGGATTATTCCCTATTTTGTTAGTCTGCACAGTGGCAAGCTTGTTTTCGTGAATTTAAATGTATTATTGCTTTCCGAAATGTAATATATGATTCTATAATTATATAAATGAAATAAGACGAATCATCTTCAGTGAAAATATTGTTAAAAATGGTATTTTTTACATTATAGATTGTCATAAATTATTGACTGGTATCAAATTGCATATAATCAGAACTGGCTGGAATATTTTAGAAGTAATACACTGTGATAAAGATACAGATTCATTATTGAGAGCGAATGGACGATCATCAGTCCACAATCTTGAGTGCTTACATTGAGTACGTGCTCAAATAAGCCAAAAGTCAACCAGTAAATAATTGTAGGTCATTTTATAATGTCCAGTACAACTGAGATAATGGACTTTTCCAGTATTTTCAGGTGCATTCGTCTAACATGCAGTCCACAGGGACGCGTTCCTGTATGATTAAACAGACCCTACTCTACGCATATGTCAACCACGGTGGACGCCATTTTGGGATTCGACTCACTTAAAGTTAAACTCTTTTTATGCAATAATTCGAATAAAACTACGTAGCATGCATACTGAATAAGTATGAATTTCTCTATCGAAATATATAAAACATAATATCGCCCCATGTCTGCATTTTATTCATTTGAAATATTTACGAATCCACCATAGGGACAATAATCTGGACCTGAATTGTAAGTACATATGGAATAGTTCGGATCTTTACTTTGCAGTAATGGTCAGCGATATTGCGAATCAGTATATTGCCAAGAAATAAAATACTTGCAAGAAAACTGACCATCTCTGCAATGTAATTTCTCTTCTGTTCTAGGTTCTTGTTCGTTTGGGGAATTCGAGATTATTTCAATGAATAATAACATACACAAGGATATAAGATGATGAGATATGTTTGTATAATTCGATAGATAAATGCATACTTTATATATTACGTGTATAGATTGTATAGATTTAATTATTCGATTTATACGAAAATATGAGTTAAGCAAGTCGACCACAAAATGTTGCCCACCCTTGTTTTGTTGATATTCATGTGTTCTGAAGGATCTTTTTATAATCAAACAGGAGCAAGTCCTTGTGTTTGCACTTAACAAAAAAAAAAAAGAAAAAAAAAAAAGAAGGTAGAAAGGTGCACAACTGAAGAAGTATTTTTTCATATACCTCTTAAAGTCTCGTTCCATATCTCGCGAGATCTTGACGTCGAGGGTTCCGACAACCCTGTCCTGAGTGAGGGCTGAAGGATAATGTTCCCCTGACTTGATACCACTGTAGTTCTCGCACGTGTCGTTTGATTTAGGCTCTGGAAAAAAAAAACATAGAAAAGAGCATTAATTATGTAGAAAAGTATATTATTTGAAGACAAATTCTTGTAAAAATAATACTACTAGCTGACTTCAGCTGTACTTATTTATCAAGTAACAAGGTACCAACCAATAGATATAACATGTAACTCGTTCCACCCCGATCAATATATGTATTATATATATAAAACATACACTGTCTAAACTGAATGGAATATACTAGGTTTTATCACACTCGTCAATTTCAGTCGTCACGATTTATCTAAACTTGAGCTCGAATAACCGTTTCATAAGTATACCTAGGCCGAGGTTTATTTTCTCTGCTGCCCATGACGTCATATCCGGTATGGTTGATGACCCTTCCTGCTGGAAGCTCGGACCAGAGCTTCCTGGCCGCAACATACGCAACTGTACACGATCACTCATAATCGTGACCCCGAGGTCCCTTAGTTCGCGCTGCAAAAGAAGTGAGCATATGATAAGTCTGCTTATTTACTTGCCTTGTATTCACTTAAGCACTATAATGTTGTTTTCCTTTAAAATAGATTCATCAAATTATTTAATTGGTGGCCCTATGTTTTCATTACGTCATTTATTTTGGGAAGATTTTGATGGAATGTATGATTTTACATGTTTTGACCCACCATCTATATGTATAGTGTGTTTGCTTTGAAATAATAAATATGAATGCTATTAAATTAGCTCACTGAAAAAAAGTGGCTCTTTATTTCTGAAAATACTATCATCAGAAGATTAATACGTAACATTATACGGTCTCCTCGCTCCTCTCTCGCGGCTTTTTATATCTTAATAATGAAGAATCGTCATAGAAGGGATTTTTATTTAGCGGTTTTTATGACGGGTGTTTTGGCGGTGGTTATATTTGACGCTTCTTCGCTGGTCCGTCAAATTAAGCTCTCGTATAGACAAATGGGTCATAGAGGCCCTGGATCGTTCATCTGAGTATAAGGTCACTTAAGGAATGTCTGTACTAAAACAAATTGAAATCTGGCCAGTAGTTTTGAAGGAGATGATTTTTAAAGTTTTCATAATGCATTTCTTTCCATTGCCATTGCAACCAGAACTCTACATGGATCTAGTTTATTTTAACAACTTTTGTGAAGGTTTGCCCAAGGATTATCCCTGCCAAGTTTAATCAAATTTATCCAGCGGTTTCAGAGGAGATGTCATTTAAAGTTTTCACTATATACTTTTAAGGCAAATAAGCCCCGCCCATGGCGACAATGTTTTTTCTTTCCGTTGTCATTGCAACCAGCGTTCTACATGGATCAAGTTTATTTTAGCAACTTTTGTGAAGGTTCACCCAAGGATCATCCTTGCCCACAAGTACTTGAGGACAGGACCCTAGCTGTATCCCCAACCCCTTCACACACACACACGGAGCGCTTTAAATATAGCGGTTTTCAACTTTAAATCATCATTTACATTGAGTTTATGTATCAAAATATTCACATTCAAATAAATCTAACGTTTACTATCCATGTCTTTATAAATAAAAAATCACTATATTTAAAACAACAAGGAAACCAACTTCAGCAGGATACTGAAGAGCACCCATCAGGAATTGGTGTCAAAATATCCATGTGCTCATCGGTAATATTGGCGAGTTCCCACTGTCAACAGATAATTATCCTTCATAACTGTTCAAAAGAAATACAAATATAATTATTTTTAATGTCTGAAATGTCAAGATTTCGAGTGGGGATTTAGTGATTTAAACCCATTTGAACATCGATCAACGGAAGTGAACCCCAAACGATATTTATGAGGTCAGCGCTGCGATATGTCTATGTACATAAGGGAACGGTAAGAGTTCGAAGTTATTTGACAAAATTTCGAAATTTACTCCCTCTTATCATATAAAGTACATGTCAGTTGATGGGGCGATGCTCATAGACCACTTCCGTTGATCGAGGTTCCAGTCGATTAAAATAACAAATCTCGAGTAGAAATCATGAAATTTCAGGCATTAAAAATAATATCTGTATTTCATGTGAACAGTTATGAAGGAAAATTATCCGCTGACAGTGGGAATTCATCAATATTATCGATGAGCGCATTTTCATTGATTTGTTGACACTTATTCCAAATGGGTGCCCTTCAGCATCCTGCTGAAGTTGGTAACCTTGTTTATTATGTATAGACTATCGTGATTTTTTTATTTATTGATAAAAACAGGGTCCTGTTCTCAAGTACCTGTGTCAGTGCCAAGTTAAATCAAATTCTGTCCCGCGGTTTCAGAGGAGATGTTGTTTAAAGATTTCACTATATACATATAAGGCATGTTGTTGTTGTTTTTTCCTACGGATCGGGATAATTTTAGTAATCTTGGAAGAGGGTTACCCAAGGAACATCTGTACTGAAACAGTTTGAAATCTGGTCAGTAGTTTTTAAGATGATGTTGTTTTTTTTTAATTTTCATTTTTTTTTCTTTCCGTTGCCATCGCAACCAGAGTTCTAATTGGATCAAGTTTATTTTAGAAACTTTTGTGAAGGTTCACCCAAGAACATCCCTGCCATGTTTAATCAAATTCTGTTCAGCGGTTTCAGAGGAGATGTTTAAAGCAAATTGTTGACGACGGACGACGCATGACGACGGACGCAGGGTGATCCTAATAGCTCACCATGAGCACGTTGTGATGTTTACGACGCATTTATTTTGACTTATCCGACTAAAACTGCTAATATAGCCACTATAATCAATACGATGTAGCAATACGTACAGTAACGCGATTTCCTAGATTTATCTGACACACTCATTTAAAACAACAATAATATTTTCGAGAGAAATGAATTTCTGTGAGTACTATACAAGAATGTCAATTAGACACGGGTATCATTATACAAGTCTTAGATTCTGATAGTCAAATATGTAAAAATACACATTATCCAGCGCTTTGTAATGTCCATTTCCCCACACATGTACAAAATTTATGTCTTTCATTTACCACCGGGTGTCACGAGGGGACTAGTGAGAAGTATATTATGATTATAATTAATTTCTGTTAAGATTATATTTTGACTGTGGTTATATGATAAAACACCGTGACATTGTTGTAGTGTAGATTACCCTCGCTGCGACAAGAATTCAGCCATATATCGACGTCATGACTCCGAATTGTTGAAAAATGCTACAGCTTAGTTTCCAGCTTAAACTTCAATATCTGCTCTACTTTGTATTTGAGCTTTAGAATGATATTTATGATATTTAAGCAGCGATTTAAGCAGCGTTCTATGAAACTATTTTCTCTCAACACTTATGATCAAGCGTCAGGAGGAGTATGAGGGAGTGTTTTCAAACAATGTTTCAAGTATAATTGAGTGCGAAATTTGACTTGGTTGATATTGTGCTTAAAATTCATGCACGCTGTGACACCACCCATCGATCAAACTTAGTTCAGCATGATAAAAAACTAGGAAAAAACGTAAATTATCTACATTTGCCGCTTTTATCGATTTTAAGAAAGCTTATGACTATATCAATAGGGATAAACTATGGGCTAGATTACTGGGTATTGGTATAACGGGTAAAATGCTGATGGCTATTAAGTCGTTATATTCTGCTGTTAGTGCATGTGTACGAATAAATTCAAGTTATACAGACTGGTTTAATGTTTCTTGTGGCTTGAAGCAGGGATGTTTGTTATCACCATTACTGTTTAATCTATTTTTAGATGATCTTGTTAAATATTTGAAAAATTTGGATGTTGGTATTACTATAGGGGATGAAAAAGTATGCATTTTACTATATGCTGACGATATCGTACTGTTGGCGTCCGATGAACGGGACCTTCAAATGTTGTTAGATGGTTTGTCTAATTGGTGTAACATTAATGACATGATAGTAAATTGTTCTAAAAGTAATATTGTTCATTTTCGCCCAAATGCTGTACAGCGTACTGATTTTAATTTTTTATGTGGAACTGATGTGCTTTGTATAGTGGATAAGTATACTTACCTTGGTATTGTAATAAGCGAAAACCTTGATTATAATATTACTGCTAAAGCAGTTGCACAGAGTGCTAGTCGTGCCCTCGGTCTTTTAATTGCCAAATGTAAACTTATAGGTGGCCTGCCATATGAAGTTTTTACTAAACTATATGATACTGTTGTCTGGCCTATAATTGGTTATGGTGCTTCGATTTGGGGAGTAAAATCATTTTCATGTATCAATGCAGTCCATAATCGCGCCATGCGTTTCTTTCTTGGTGTTGGTAAATATACACCTAATGATGCGGTGGCAGGGGAAATGGCATGGACGCCTCCTTTTATCCGTCAGTGGAAATCTGTGGTCAGTTATTGGGCTAAATTATGTAACACAAATCATGATAGACTTAATAAACGCATAGCACTTTGGGCGGATAATAGTTCAAATAGATCTCACAAATCTTGGTTCTTTTATGTCAAAGATAAATTGATTAACTGTGATTTGTATGATTTTATTGATTTAAATAGCAATGTGTATAAAAATAATATTGTTAACAAATTACAAGATAACTTGTTTAGTTTATATATAAATGATTGGCGAGAAAATATAAATAAAACAAATAGTAAATCTGGAAGGGGTAGTAATAAGCTAAGAAATTATTGTAAATTTAAAACAGAGTATAAGCCAGAACGTTATTGTAAGATTATCATGGCACCGAAACACAGGGCTGCTGTCAGCAAGTTTAGATGTGGTGTAGCGCCTATTAGAATAGAAACGGGAAGGTGTGAGGGGATTAGTGAAGGGGAACGACTATGTCCATTCTGTCGAGATAATGTAATTGAAACAGAAATACATGTTTTATTATATTGTGATTTATATAACAGTTGTCGTAAAGAGTTAATTGAAAGGGCTACCTCCATTAACCCTTCGTTTAATCTACTACCTGATATTGATAAGCTTTCATTTATTTTATCCGAAGAAACACTGTGTCGATTAAGTGCCAAAACCTGCAACAGTATTCTTAATACTAGATTGTTTTATTTATGTAAGTAATGTTTTTCTTCTATTTTTTGTATGTAGTAATTAAACATTTTTTTTATCTGCAAACTAGAAGCAGATGCTAATCAGTTCATCTACTGTCTGACAGGGGTGATAATCGATTTTTTACATCCATTCTTTAATGTAACACAGTAGTGTACTTTTTTGTCTTTCAGAATCTTATTTAAAGTAGTATCTTAATGAGTTTTTAAGTTAGGATTAGCATATGTTTCTAGTTTTGTATCGTGTACATATATACATGTGTATTTGATTGATTATATTTTTTATGTTTCGTGTCTCTTATAACTCATTTTGAGTGGCTTTGTACTTGTATAAAGTATTAATGATTTATGCAATTATATGTCTTTGTACAAAGATGAGACGTAAATAAAGAATATATACTCTATACATGATAATAATACAGTTTGACCAGGCATGCGTACGGAAAAGAAAATAACGGAAATAGAATAACATGTTGCTGTTCAGCAAAGGAACAGTGCCGGCTCTTGCCGGCCCGGTATAACCCTCATGGTGAAAAATATCAAAGAATATTAACACATAATCTCATTCCCTTTTGGTTTTATTTGTAGCACAATTGTTCTGGTAACTATCTAGTATTTATTAGTAATTGCGATGCATACAAAGCTTGTTCCCATTGATGTAATAATCATAATAAAACCTTTATTTAGAAAGGATTACATATTTGGCAAAGCCATTCTACTATATGAACCTCTTAACAAATACATATTACAATTTGTTAAAAATCGTTATCTTAGTTTTAGAAAAATATAATAAAGTTTGTATGAGTTTCAATCAGAACAAATAACATAGCGCCCGACTGATAATTGACTACAAAATACAATGTCAGAACTTTATTGATTGAGTATTTGAGGACAGCAATAACAATATTTATTTATTTATGTATATTGCATTATTTATTTCCAGTCTATTATACAGTATGTTTTATCAAAGCAGTCCAGACTTTGCTGTATATTATTGATTGATTTATTGATCAGCGTGCGTTCGATACCGTTTACCGCGATGCTTTATGGTATACTATAAACTTATACATTCACGCATAAGCTGCAAAATGGTCAGTATGATTATAAACATATATAAAAGTGTCCGGTCATGCGTTAAATTTGTCTAAATAAATAATATATCTGAGTTCTTTGATGTCACAATTGGCTTGAAACAAGGTGAGCCGTTATCACCTACATGTATTTTATTTCTATTTTTCGTGATTGGTATTGTTGAAAATCTTGATTTTACTTCACTTACAGACAAAATCTTTAGTTATTGTCCAGATCCTTATTTTATTTGCGGACGATATTGTTTTATTTACTACATATCTTGTCAGTCTGCAGTCCCAAATAGATAGCATATATTATTACTCTGTCAAATGGGGCTTAAAAATTAATGTAAATAAAACGAAAGCCTGCGTTTTTGAAAAGAAAAAAAAAGTGACAGAAATGTGCATTTTTTTATTAATGGGGAGTCCGATGAGATCATTCACAGTTTTTTTTATTTAGGTATAAAATTTAATCACCTCGGTACTTTTACAGATGCAGTTAAATGTTTACACGATCAAGTACTGAGAGCTTACAGTACCTAATTATCTTTATTTGACAAAATTAAATTCGATGTTAAGACAATGCTTCAACTGTTTGATAGTATGATAGTCCCTATTTTGTTATATGGGGCAGAAGTTTGGGGTGTCTATAATTCAAAAGAGGTTGATAAACTGTATTTAAGGTTTTGTAAATACATGTATGTTCTTGGTAGGATGGTGTTCCCTCATATCGCGGTACTAACGACATGAACGGGAATAAAATATCAGTGAAGTCTTATCTGAAATTTATTTCTGTATGTCGCTGTTATTCCACTTTTGTACCATAATGTGAAAACAATTTACTTCTTTCAGCCTTTCTAATAACGTTTTAAAACATGTTATTGTTCGCCATGTTTGTCCTACTTAAAAAATCCCATGATTCTCTGGTATCACGGTATTTCTTTAAAAAAAAGACCGCTGGCTCCACCTACAGATGTCGCTACATGATCAAAACAATCATCATTCATAAAACAATGCAGCAGACGAAGATCTAGCATTTGTCGAGTCTTTCAATTCATTATTTGTGCTATAAAACGTTTTTTAGCGGACATGGGGTGATATGCATAAGCGTAATGGTTGAAAGTCGGAATATAGCAAGGCATTTACATTTTTTCTTACCATTTACGGAGACATATTACTTTTTGTTTTATTTCAATTAAAATCGTAGCTTCCTGTTTACAAAATGGTGTCACTAGTTGGCGATCGGCAAAGTCTTTCCTAACAAAATGACAATACCGCGATACCAGAGAACCCGCGATACCGCCGGAAACCACAAACACCGAATGCCGCTCTTTATGGCGAGCTCGGGAGGTATCCGATATCACTTTTGTGTAAAGAATGATCACTTCAGTGTAGGTTTAAAATTATGAGGAAAACTAATTTACCTATGTACGAAATGTATGCATTGCAATGTAATATATTAAATAGCACATGTTGGGTCAAAAGAATACATTCTATTATTGATCATCTTAGATATACCAATGTAAGAGTTGACTTTGTTAGAAATTTTGATTGTTTACCTTAATGAAAATATGCCTCAGAGATCAGTATATTCAGGAATGGACCACATTAATTAATACTTCACCAAAACTTTGTACGTATTCTAGATTTAAAGTTAATTTTTGCTTTGAAGAGTATTTAGATAAAATAATAACGCTGATCTTAGAAAAATATTTACACGTTTTAGACTTAGTCTTGAAATTGAAGTCGGAAGATTCCGTGGTGTAAATAGAGAAGATAGAATTTGTAAATTATATGCTAGTAATCTTGTGAAAACTGAGTATCATTTGTTCATGTGTTGTCAAAAATATGCAGATATCCGTAAAAATATTTCGGTAATATCAGTTGGCCAACTATTAACAAATTAAATTATTTTTTGAATAGTCTTAATAAAAATTCCTTGATAAAAACTGCTAAATTTCTTAAGGAAGCCTTGAAAATACGAAAAAAATACCTTTGATGTTATTGCTGCTTAGTCATAAAATTGTAAATGGTCAAAGGCATTTACCAATAAACTTTGAAACTTGATAAAAACATTGCACACTTAAATTTTCACAGTGTTATTATTTTGTAATTAGAAATATATCGTGTTAACATGTTTCATTATACGAACAGTATAAAATGATAGTTCGATTTTCGTATACGATATATAAATAGATACATATTATACCTCAACTATAGCAGGACAAACCCTCAGAGCAGCAGCTGCAATGTCTTCGACTTTCCCCTGTGTTCCGTGGATCGCGAACTCGATCGCACATCCGGTCTGTAAGTACTGATCGCTCTCGCTGTTCGAGGATTCGGTTGAGGTGATGTAGGCCCTTTTGATTTCAACCTGATATGGTAAAACTTCATGAATAATAAGATGGTGGATATTCATTAAATTCATATATCTTCAACATACCTATATGAGACAGGTTGATTGCATCTTCACAGCTGAAATAGTGCCAGTGGAACAATAAACTGCAATACAACTGTAGCAACTGTAAATGATTTCATTTAATTATATCTTACATCTTTGTCACTGATATGAATGTATTCATTATTTATATTTGTTGATTTTTAGTTTTAAAATAGTAACATTATTTGGATATCCTTTGGCATTAACCGCGTAAATGTGCTTGTATTGCGCATTGAACGTAGCTGTAAGCATTGTGACTGTTGCTGTTCCCAGTGAACAAGTGGTTAAAAATCCTCCCTGTAGCCGGTGGGTCGTAGGTTTGTTCCCCGGTCGAGATATACCAAAGAATTTAAAATATTAACACGTCTGTGTCAAAATATGTTAATAAGAATAGCAACTTGTATACTTAAATTTTGAAATAAGAAAAAAAATATAAATACATGTGTATTACATGTAGATTGCGGAGCATAACTGGTAACAATAAACATTTATTGCTTTGCAAGGGTGTTCACGATATTGTAATAGTTGTGTATTATTTGTTATATATGTAATATATGTGAAAATTACGAAGAAATGTGCATGCTTCTTATGTCGAAATGATGCATATGTTCAGTTGTTCAGTTTAAAATGCTCCTGGTACATCTCCAATGTTTTAGACTCAGTATAAGGGCAGTCCCGGGACTGGTTGGTCCGGGGTCAGGATAATATGACTAATGACTAAGTTTGATACCATGCCACTTTGTCTATGGCGTTATATCGCAGCATAACACGCTATACCTATCTCATGTAGACAAACTCCAACTGACTGAAATACTTTCGAAATGACGTTTAACCCGCACAAACAATTGAACAAAGGAATTTATTAAAACTTATTCCCTGTAATCGTTATATGACGAGGTGCTACCTATATTCTAATATTCTACTTTTTCACGACTTTTTTTAAAGCTAAGATGTATTATGTAGTGTGTATGCAGTTAGAAACCTGTATAGGTTTACGTTGCGAAATAATATTTTGAATCTTGAATCTAATATCGTTTCATTTACTGATCAAATCTTAAATACCGGCTTTAACAGCAGCAAGTTAATTGATATATTCTTATCACTTAATTACCAATTTCAAAAACCGTTTACATGTGAGTTTATACTAACGTTCGTAATTATCACTTATTCATTATTTATTCTTTCTTCCTCAAAAAATGAAATGATATTGATAATTTTCAGATCTTACCATGTCTCAAATACGTTTAACTGTAAACGAAATATTTAAGCATGTTTCTACTCATGATGAACTGACTACTGATGAACTGACTAGTGCACATAATAGCAGTGGTAACCATGATCGTACTAGTAGTAGCACAAATATTGACAGTAGCAACAGAAGCAGCAGCAACAGTAGTTGTAGTATCAGCAGTAATAGTAGTTGAAGTTGTTGTAAATATAGTAATAACTGATAGTAGTAGAAGAAGCAGTAAAACTAGAAACAGGTTATATAGTAGTACTAGGGAATGGTGGAGGATATAGTTGTTGGTTACAGACACATAGGTGAAGTATCGAACTTACCATTATATCATCCCTCCTCAACAGTAAGATGGTTTGCTCCGCGCATTTTATGAATGTGGGATGGGCCCGGAAATACCTCGAGCTTGGAGACTTGAACTTGGACACTGGTATGTTCAAACCAAGTCGCCACGTGGGTGTCTTTGGTGTCTCCTCCGAGTCGAACAGCGGTGTCTCTGTAATTCATGCAGATATAATGTGTGTAAATTTTGCTAGACACTGTCCTTTGTGTTTGGAACTTGTTTTCCATTCGAAATAAAAATGTAAACTTAACCTGTAATATGAAACGTGGCTGATTAGTGGAGCTGACTGCTTTATACACGTGGCAGCTTAATACAGATGGCTGCTTTGTACAGGTGGCTGCTTAGTGCAGGTAACTGCTTAATACAGGTGTCTGCTCTTGCTTTATACAGGTAACTGCTTTATACAGTAGCCTGTTTTATACAGGTAGCTGCTTAGTAGCGATGGCAGCTCATACCTGTGGCTGCTCTTACAGTTGACTGCTTAGTGCAGGTGCCTGCTTTATACAGGTGGCTGCTTAATACAGATTACTGCTTTATGCAGGTGCCTGCCTAATACAGGTGGCTGCTTTATACAGGTGTCTACTTTATACAGGTGGCTGCTTAATACAGGTGACTGCATAATATATAATGAATGCTTCTTGGTACAGTTGCTTTTATAAAGGTTGTTACTTATTTTTTTTTTTTATCCGGACTTGCAATATTTGCTGCTTAGTACAGGTGGCTTGTGAGTGGTGGTTGATTTTTGGAAATGCAAGACTGGCTGTTGTGAACAGGTTGACTGCTAAGTAGAAGTGGTCGCTATCACAGATCAAACTGTAAGTCAGTTCCTTTTACCAACATACCGTTACCTTAGGTATATACATGTACGTATGTATACAGAATTTCCAGACGTTGTAAATGTGTTTAATGTTCAAAATCAAGTCATAAATTGTATTGTTCTATGATACAATTATTAAAGAAATGTCTACACCATCTGGTTGTATGGTTGTTTTATGTTCAAAATGGTCAATCAAGATGCGTCAATGAAACTTAGTCCAGTGTTAACATACCTGACTACGGATCCGAAAAATATGAGTTTGAACCCCGTTTGGATGGGGTGGGGTGGGGTTCATGACCTTCCCATACGCAAAGTATTTATCCAACAAGGAACCGTCAGATGAGATTAGTACAAGTTCTTAGTTGTTAGAACTTGTTTCTCAGTATAAACTTACCTATCTTTTATCTATCATCTTTTCTCGTCTTAAGGCATTGTTAACCGTCCCCGGTGCCCGAGCAGTTAGAGCGTCCGCCTCGGGAGCGGGAGGTCGTGGGTCGATCCCCGGCCGCGACATACCAAAGTCGTAAAAATGGTATATTATAACTATTACAACAAAATATCTGTCTCAAGTACACATAGCCTCCATGAAGGAACGTTTAACCAAAAGACCAAACTAAAGACATTGTTAACAGTATTAATTCATTGTTTTATTCTATATTTTGACAAGAGCCTGTGTCCTAGAATTTGAACTAAACACATGGTTAAGCTTATTTGTAACTCTCCAGCAAGGTTCATAGAATACAAATGAAAAATATGATTTAAAGCAAAAATAGCGTATATTACAGATAAAAAAAAAATAAAAGTATAAAATTGCTTCGTAATTTTGCCGTGGATTACCGATTTGATATGTATGTTTGTTCGTAGCTTCGTAATACATGTATTTACATCATATACATCATATACACCTCGCCCCTTTTTACGCTAGAAAAAGGTCGAGATGTTCCAAATGGTATTTACTTATACCGTTTTTGACCGGGGGTTGCCGAGTAAGTACGACTTCTACACCGTAGGGTGCGGAAATGTCAGCCTTAGACACAATTGCCGCCGGGCACCAGATGCAAGGTACAGGTATGGTCTGCGCACGGTATGGTGATAATTTGAAATATACGGACCCTCTTATATGGTGGTAAATTTCTGTCATTTCCCATGAGCAAAAAATCTTAACATGACTGACCAATATTTAGTATGACGGGTTGAAATTTCACGGCAAAGTATTAATTCTTCGTGTTTCACATGACTAGACACCAGAACATGGATTATTGCATTTTGCTTGGATGGGCGCTAGTTTATGCTGATATCGATACATTTTGACATTTTGCCATGCATCATTTTGCCAGCTAACTCGCAAAGCGAAATGGCAGAAACCAGTCACCGTACTTAGTTTCGGAAGATGCCGGCAAGCGTGTGGTGCTGACGACAGAGCCACCGATTCATGTTTCTTTCTCGTTTAATCTAGATTTAGACTGTTTTTATCGTTTTACGTTCTGTATGTGATCGTTAAGTGCACAAACGCGGATTTTGAACTTTTTGAATTTATGCTTCTGTATTTTTTCTTTTGTTTTTCCAATATCGTGTTTTAATTTACCGGCATTCATTAAAACAAGTTATTATAATGTATACGAGTACTACGTCGCGACAGTTCCTGTGTTGGATAAGTACTTGTCGCATGGGAAGGCAATGGAAAATATCGGACACATTTGTTGTCCTAAGACTAATGGTACAATCAATCCTGTCTTAAGCGGGCGGTTAGGGAAGTGTGAGACTTTGGCTGCTTAGCGGAGTCAAATAGAGGTAAAATTTATTCAATGGTTTAGAATATTTTTAAAGCTGGCTACTTTAAACAAATTTAACTATTTGACACAGGTGGGCAGTTTTAATTGCAGATATACATACACACCGGTCCCGGTGGCAGAGTGGTTAGAGCGTCCGCCCCGGAATCGGGAGGTCGTGGGTTCGATCCCGGCCGCGACATTCCAAAGTCATAAAAAATGGTACTGGTATAGCTCCCTTGCGTGACGCTCAGCATATAAGGGTAGTTCCAGGATCTGGTTGACCCGATGTCAGGATAATGTGACTGGGTGTGGTATCATGCCACATGTCTACGGCGTGATACTACAGTGTGGCAGCACAATATCTGTCTCTAGTAGACATCGTCTCCAAGTGACTGAAATCTGTCGATGGGACGTTAAACCCAATTAACAAATAACAAACAACGATATAAAGAAATAGCTTACTTATGATTTTGTTAAACCGGAAATAGAAATGACAGATTACAAGATTCGGCCCAAAGACTTTTATACGTTTTGTGTTACTGGAACGAAAATGAAAAGAAAATACACCGGCTGTGGGCGTTTTGAGAACAATTGTATAAAGAAAGTTTACTGCTCATTCTTTCCTTTTCCATGTCTGTATGGTCAGTGGTCCAATACATTTCAGCAGTATTAACACCACATAAAGTATTTGCTTTGTCCAAAATAGCAATAATCTACAATAACAAGTGAACACAGGTCTGTTTAGCTCCGCACTGTTAAACAATGGGTGTCGGACGTCAAAGAATCATACGCCATTTGATCAGGGCTGTTTGGTATTGTTCTATATAGTGCAGTTTAGCCAGCCATGATCAATAGGCGAGTTACGGCTAGAGGGCGCTACTGTAGAGGAGCGTTTTAGTGGCAATACACATTAGGCAGTCGCATTGGAATATTTTGACTATACTTCTCTAAAGTAAGTAACAGATGCTGGGCAGGCGGTTATGGTAATAGTAGAGCTGGTTATGACATCTTTTTTTTCCGCTCATTCGTGAAATATTGCTTCAACATGTTATTTATTTTATCCACTCTCATTGCGGGGTGATTTTTTGTGATTATGGGAAATATCTTGGACCTACTGTTTCACAAAATAGTATGCAGCGTATTTAATGCATGTTATGTATAATATTATTTAACCCTTTCTCTCATAGAGGACACCATGAAAAGACCTATGCGAACAGCATAAAACCAGATCAGCCTGCGAGTAACTCGCAGGCTGATCAGGTTTTATGCTGTTCGCTGCTCCTCAGTAGTCTGGAAATGAGGATTTTGTAATTAAATTTGGTAATGTTTAACTGTGGTTTTCTGCAGATCAGGCTTTATGTGATACCTATTGAGTGCGTCAAAATGAGTCTATATGAGGGAAAGGATTAAGATATATATGATTTTAACATGATCTGCATTACGGATTGAGGACTTAAATATATCAGGTAAACAGAGGTAATTAAGATTTCATTCAAATTGTTAAATTGTTACTACCATGTATCGAAAATACTTTTAAGTGTTTTGATCTAATTTAAACAAGTTATTTCCAAAAAAAATAAAAGTAAAGAAAAAAAAAATAATGATGATAATAATGATATAATTTAGCACATCAAGAAAAGGATTTTGTAAAACACAAATCACGCACAATGTAAACGGTCACCTAATATACCTAATGATATTTAAATCCTGTTCCGGGCTAAATTATGAAATGAAAGAAACTGATGTAGCATTTTTATCTTTTTTCTTTGTCTGTTTTTCCTCGGAAAAAAACAACTGTTGTATGACGTTGACTTCTCAAGTTTTTATTTTTTCAACAGATTAAAGCAATCTGTATGCAATGCGTCAAAATCTAGCCACCTATTGTAGTATTTCAAATTGTTTTTATGTCTACTGTATACAGTCAGCTGTGTAATGTACAACAAAAGCTCACCTGAAATGTCGTGTAATAACACAGAGAACAAGACAATACTTACTTACATTACAAAAGATTATACTTCAATAACCTACGTCAACTGTGAAATAGTTGTGATTGTCTCCAAAATGTGTGATTTGAGTGAATAAGAGATCGAATTCCATTTCATGTTTTTATGTACACCATATCGTCCATTGAAAGCCAGAAGGGGCTATCAGCCTTCTTTTTACATTTGCTGATAGCCCCTTCTGGCTTTCAATAGACGATATGCTCAGCATAGACACATTTACTACACGTTTTTATAAAGTTAGCCCTTATATATTCAAACTTATTGATTTTGTTAAGCAAAAAATATATCAAAAGCGTTAAGCTTAAACTTCTTTAATATCAAATTCATATATAGTATGTTTTAAACATTCATATATTATATATAAAAGTAATGTTAAACAGTCCAGAACTTATACTATTTTCATATGTAACTAATTCACACATTGAGACTTTATTGTTCCAATAAACATATTCTATATTGTCGAATTGCAGGTTGTGTTATTTCAGGTCATCCTTTATATGATAGATGGAATATGTTATACACTCATATATTGTAATGATATATACATGTATATATATATTGAAAATGTCGTTCATTGCATAATATAATTGTAATTTATATTTTGTAAATTACGTATATTTAACACACACAAAAAAATAATGTTTCCGTGTAACAAAATTGTTCTTGGGAAGTCTCCCAAATGTGTTAAATAAATGAACGGATCAACTTTAGTAATAATCAATTAATTTCAATCCAGTATTTGCCATAAGCAAACATGAAATCAGAATCACATAAACACATACAAATTAAGAATAGTAAGAAACATTTACATTGCATACAAAACCTATATCATTTATACAATATTATACAATTATTCATTCATATCACCAGTACTACCATCCATATGTATTATGTTTTTTACGAGTATTTAAACACAGAACTTCATATGTTATAAAAATGTTGAATTTTGATTATGTTTTCGCATTATTTCGACATATATTATCACTAAGATAATACATTAAAAATTCTAGCTTTTTGTGTAATTATACCATATTCATAAAATATAATATATATATAAATATAATAAATAAATAAATAAATAAATATAATATGTTCTATTTCCAGGTGATGTCAATGCCAGTGCCGCGACATAAGAAAATGGGGAACCGCTATATACGCTCACTGTTCTAGTAAGATATCAATATTTGTTTAATTTTCTATCGCTAACGTAGAAAAGAGAGGCTATTTGTTGATTTTACCACACGTATATGATCGTATACTCTTTCACGCATGATTGTAGAAACACATATAAATAATATATATATCATTTTCTGTGACCAAAAGCGAAAGAAATTCGCTGCATTAATAAAATCAAGAAAGTTTATATTTCATGTGATCGTAACGCCTTTTAACATTTCCCCTTGTTTTTTATCTCTCGTGCCTAGGGGGGCAAGAAATTAATATCAATAAATTTAGCTACTACAGACAGAAGAAATTCAATGATTATATTCAACCCATGTTACTTTTTACATGTATTAACATTTCTAACATTGTGTCCTCATTAATATTAGTTAATGTAATACTTAATCTTAAGTTTCCATTTGGCTATTACATAATTCAGATAAACTGGTACAAAGTCAACAGACCGACTTAGAAATGCATCGTAATTATGTATATCATCGTGTTAAGTCCAGACTAGTCAATTCAAAATCAAATAGCATCTAAAATCATAGCAGACAAAATCATTTATAATTCATAAATCTCGTCGGAGACACTTTTAAAATTCCATTCCTATCCAGCATTTAACTATTCTGTTTTATCCGAAAAGGACACACAAATGCATTACTGAAAAATATGTTGGTAACGTATGTGCAATAAAGGAATGAAGAGAGAAACGCATGGAAAAAGCTATATATGGATATTATAATTCGGGTGCAAAAAGAAAAAGAAAAAATATCTTTGTTATTAGAACGTCTGTGAAGGTCTTTCATAATGCATGCAATTGCATTGAGAAACGTATAAATAAAATGATGGTGATGATAGAACAAACATACATATAAAAGTTCCCTTGCTTGGCGCTCATCATATAAAGGTAGTTGCAGGACTGGTTGGCCCGGTGTCAGGATAATGTGACTGGGTGTGGTATCATGCCGCATGTCTACGGCGTTATACTGCAATGTGGCAGCTCTATATTTGTCTCAAGTAGACATCGCCTCCAAATGACTGAAATACTGTCAGTGGGACGTTAAATCTGACAAACAACCAAACAAACATACATACACATAACAAAGTTGGGATTTATTTTTCTTCACACTCGGGCTTTTAAACTATCTTTAATTAAAACCCCGCGCACATGTTCCAATAAGAATATGCGTGTATTTATTTGCATGTATGCAAATTTGCTCATATATGGAAATTGGATTATATGAGTAAAATTCCGAATGCATTTTTCTTATTTTTGCACTTAGCCGGGACCAAATGCAAATGTTAGTTTGCGTATATGCAATATTTGCACATAAGTATTTCTAAGTAGTATGGAAACATCTTGTGCTTCTTGAACGTAATCAGACCAGCCCTCTTTACTGAATGACATGTTTGACCCCCCCCCCCCCCCACACACACACACACAAAGCTCATGTAAGCGCGCACATGTAAACGCAAAACAACTTCCTACCGATTGCATTTGCATAATTATGAGCAAATGAAAACATGTGCACGCGCCAAATTGTAGATGGCGATGAACATATAATTGTTAATGCCAATAAAATCGTTTAAAATGACTTGTTTTAGACTCTTGCTGTTCCAACTATCACATTTTTATTGTATTTTATAATGTGTATATATTGCTATTTTCTTATCATATATCTTAAACATATCAAATGGCGGGGAGATAAACTTACAAATATGCCTATATACAAAACTTTTAATTGGTGTAATATTTTATTCAAATATTATTATCGTGCTTTAACACACTGTTAGAAGGCTTATGCCAGATAAAATGGATACTATTTGCTAAGCACTTAGTTAATAAATGGTAATCTTCTTTTCAATTTAGCGTGATGATAAATCAAAGTAACATACCTTTCTAAAACCATTGTGTTACATCAATCTTTTAATAAAGTAAATATTTACTTCAGGTAAAATAATACTGGGAAAGTGCCGTTTTAGGAAGGGTTATTTTTGTATTCATTGTTATCACAGCGTGGGTGAGGCATATTCTACTCGTTTTACTTAACGCTCATTGAAAACAATCATTATTGACTCCGTACAAGTCACCACACGTGTTTTTACAATTCTACATGCGTATTAATGTTATTGCAAAATACGTATACCCTCAAACGAAAGTTCTTGTGAGTTTTTGCCACTACAATGTATATGTTCTTTGATATGCAATGCATAAATATCAAAAAGCCGGTGTTTATCGTCTGTGCGACAGTATTTCAGTAAAAGTAAAGGTGACGTGTTTGTTTGTTATAGTGTCATCACTATTGAAAGAGCCAGTCAGTTTTGTCTTATGAGACAGGCACCAGGCAGGAAGACAACCAGTAACCATTACATAACTAGCTGGCGGCTCATCAACCGGCCATATCAGATCGTTCCTCTGCCGGGGATCATGAACCTCATCGGGCGCCAAGTACTGGTTCAACCCAGGAACTATCTAAAAGAAATAGTATTTAAATAGTGTAAAGAAACAGTATTTATAACTGGTAAAGAAACAGTATTTATAAATTGCAATCACATGTCAAACCCCCTGAACGCCATTTTATATCGCAGCGTACTACAGAAACGACAGGTTAAACTAATCATTTTACACCACAGTGTGGGACTGGCTATTTAATTTTTTTTTATTCCGAAAAGAGGTGAACATGCAAATGAAATTTTGGTAAGTGAGGACCAATTCATTTTAGCCGATGAAATTATTGGCCAAGCATTGCCAATGTTTCACAAAACCCGCCATATTTCTCAAAAGTATATAAAATCAAAACTTATTTCTTGTTCGTTCCTTTTCTTTCAATTGTTCAACTGCCTTTAAATCATAACTTAGATCAACTTCCCCAATATTTCCAACACAGACCAGGCCAACTGGATGTTTATGCTTTATAGGTACCCGACTGCCTGAATTCAAAGTCTACTTTACCTTGTATTTCTAAATTTGATAAATCGAATATTTCTTAACGCAAAGGAACTATCAGAGATGTTCCGGAACTGGGTGTACTAATTACACATTTAACCCTAATCGCTGTCTGTTATCAATCTAATAATAAAGCAGCGATCAACAATACAATATGACATTACAAATCGATTTCTGTCAATAGGATTTGGTTCATTAACAGAATATGTGCATGGAATTTCAGACAAATTATACATACGTCTATTGACGTGCTCTTCATAATTTATGAGCACAGTGTGTAATACAAGCCCAATTAATCCTTTGACATCATCACTGTCATCACCGTGGAGACTTCTCTGTTTTATGTATACATGTACTTTAATGAAGTCTGATCCACGATCCTGCAAAGAAGATCTCTACAAAATAATTATTTTTTGGAAATTGAATACTTATAAAGGGTTGAAACCGGAAGAAAAAAAAGATATCCAATACTGTTTGTGGCCAACTGACATGCGATTTTTAGTAATTAAAACAAAACAGAAAACGCTAAAATGTCTTTAAATTATTTCAAATTGTGTGTATGTATATATTTTCTTGTTCGATGGTCGGAAGCGTATACATTTGGTAATAAGATGCATTTACAATGAGAATCCCCGACTACCACATACCAAAACCGTCAAAAAGTTCTCTTGCTTGCCGCGCAGTGAAGGGTAGTTGCAGGACTTGTTGGCCCTATGTCAGGGTTATGTGACCGGGTGTGGTATCATGCCACATGTCTACGGCGTGATACTGCAGTGTGGCAGCACTATATCTGTCTCAAGTAGACATTATCTCCGGGTGACACCAAACAAATAAACACAATCAGAAAAACAAAGTTGATCCGTTGAAAATAAGACCTCTATAGGGTTGTCTAGTTGCCTTATACATTGTATACTCTATAATGAAAATTCTAAAATTCTTCTCCGACAAATTTAATTACATTTAACAAAAATGGTCACCTAGTAACCCCCTTCTTTATTTGGTAAAATGAAGTTGATCCCTTTCATCGGCTTATTTCCTTGTATACGCTTTATAGAAGGACCAAAATTCTTCTTCTGTGAAAGCAATGGTCAGAATTAAATTTCGATTACCCGATAGCACTCTACCATGATTGCTAAAATCAATTCAACCCTAGGCACCTAGGGCACGGGATAGTTTCCTTATATACACCTTGTAGATAAGTTAAACATTCTGTGAAACCACCTGTCAGAATTTAATAATACTGGTTTCAGAGAAGATGTTTTAGATAATATAAACATGCACCTATGAAACCAGTTTCAGACTTTTGTTTTTGTACTAATGATAACCTCATGGTCCTTTACTGCAATTGCTTGAATATTGTTGATCCCTATAAAACGAGACCTCCAGATAGTTGGCTAGTTTTCTTATATAATATGTATAGAAACTTTAGATCCTTTTATATGAAATCTAAATTCGATTGTTGCTTAAGGTAACTAGGTAAAATCTTGTGATCTTAGTTTAGGTTTAATTTGGTTTATGGTACTCTGGTCTAGGGCCACCATGGCCGTCTCGTTTATTTCTGTAAAGGAAAATCAAATAAACAGTTACAATGTTAAATTATTAATAATAATTATATAAATCTAGTCGTTTCATAAACGGGTAGCTTAAACGGAACATTTTAAGTTCTAGCATATCTCACCGTTGCCTCATATCATTCTGTTTTACTTAGAAAAGCACCACGATCTAGTGCGAACGCCAATAAATATCTCATGCACTCTCCACTTTACCACGGTGTAGAGAATTATTAGATATATCTTTACCAGTGGTTGAATTTGTATTGTGGATTATTGATGCGTTCTGCTGAAATGTCATGAATTGTGAAACAAAGCTGTTCAACACATGAAATATAATGCTTGGTATCCCATGGCAGTTAACACACCTTTTGAAGCGATTTTAGGCTTTTATATCATGCTGTATTGGCTTAATTGTAGCTGAAATAATTATTCATATATATTTGTATGATTTATGGTTTAGTTTTCTTATTTGAGTTTGTCTACATGTTAGTGCAGTGTACAATGTAATTATTATTGAATTACCCCTCGTTAATTTATTCTTAACCCAGTGAAAACATATGTACTTCTGTGAATGCTGGACGTCGCTATATGATTGAAATACTATCGCAGCGACGGTAAACCCCAATACAACAACAACTTCTGTGAATCCAATCTAAAGTGAGGTTTGTCTGCACACAAAAACTGTCACACCCAATCAAACCACTTAACAAAAGGTATACTTGAAGGATTGTCAGTCGGTTGGTCGGTTATCTTAACGTGCTTACATTCACTTCCTTGCCTTCTTATACAGATTGCCTTGCACTATCTGGTGAGTTTGTAAGATATGAGGTGGCATACATACTGACCGGTCTGTTACGGGAGAGGGAAGTCGTGGGTTCGATCCCTGGCCGCGACATACTTAAGTCGTAAAAAAATGGTACTGCTATAGCCCCCTTGCTTGGCGCTCAGCATATATACTGCAAGACTGGTTGACACGTTATCAGGATAATGTGACTGGATATGGTATCATGTCACATGTCTACGGCGTGATACTTCATTGTGGCAACACTATATCTGTCTCAAGTAGACATCGTCTCCAAATGACTGAAATAAAACCCAACAAACAAACAACAAACAAACAAACCTACTGACCGGGTTGTAGTCTAATAAATATGATCAGTATTTGGAGTTACTACTGTATACAGAACACATTGCTTTATCTGGTATAGTTTAACTTTGTAATATTTTAGGCTCAGGAGGATATGTACATTTGGGGGCCTCCGTAACACTCACTCAGCCCATCACCGCGTAGGTTCGAATCCCGGCAGGGTCATTAGGATTTTCATGTGAGGAAGCCTTCCAGCTGGCTTGCGGTAGGTCGATGGTTCTACCCGGATGCTTCCGTGCATTCGGGGTCTTCCTCCACCTGTAATTAGCTGGACGTCGCTATATGACTGAAATACTGTCGAAGCGACGGTAAACTCAAATAGTCAAGTCTAGTCATATGTACATTTATTTATATATTTTGAAGCTTAAGCTCAAAGTTGGAAATAAACCCGGTAGTAGAAAGTTATAAAATTACATAATTTGTT
Source organism: Solen grandis (assembly GCA_021229015.1). NCBI lineage: Eukaryota > Metazoa > Mollusca > Bivalvia > Adapedonta > Solenidae > Solen > Solen grandis. Next base: position 30,080,386 of record CM037780.1, on the reverse strand, counting down.
TTAGCTAGGTTTGTTTTCTATCTCTGATTCTCAGACTGATTAAACGTTAATTATTGCAGATAATAATTTGGTGTAACAATCATTTTAAAATCGGCCATATGTATATATTCCATAGTTTAACGTTTATTTATCTAATCATACGACTAGGAAAGACAACAAGGAAAAGAAAATCAGGTTTTATATACACATAATTTTCAGAACGCTTGAACGCGTTATTGGAAACAATGATCGAAAAAAGAAACAGATATTAGGATGTAAACAAGTAGCAGGCTATCCTACCCATTACCATTATCCTGACACATGGAACTGATAACACTTAAATGCAAATAAAAAGCGACTTTAAAATAGTCCTAAACAAATGTTAGATAACGCACCTCACGTAGTAGATTGTATCGGGTTCCAAATTATCCACATGATAAACAAATATTGTTTTTGATTTAACCCTTTCCCTCATACAGGACACCATGAAAAGACCTATGCGAACAGCATAAAACCAGATCAGCCTGCGAGTAACTCGCAGGCTGATCAGGTTTTATGCTGTTCGTTGCTCCTCAGTGGTCTGGAAATGAGGATTTTGTAATTAAATTAGGTAAGGTTTAACTGTGGTTTTCTGCAGATCAGGCTTTATGTGGTACCTATTGAGTGCGTCAAAATGAGTCTATATGAGGGAACAGGTTAACCATGAGAATGACAACATGCCTTTTTTCCCCATCTCTCTTTTCAGTTCCATGCTATTGATCATCGCCGTTCTCACGGTCATTCTGTTCCATACCGTTATTGTACAACAAGGTGCGAGGATCAGATCCCTGACTTCAGACCTCACTGGAGACATCATCGGTGGACGTACAAGCCACGTGTACGAACAACAGCAAGCCAGTGGTCCTGTTACACATATAGGATTTTTGAAAGTGCACAAAGCTGCGAGCACGACCACCCAGGCAATTTTTCTCCGATACGGGTGGCGGAAGAATTTGACGTTTGTGCTCCCACCAGAATATAACGCATTTGGCTATCCAAACATTATAAGTCTGAACGAATCCGTGACAAAATACAATACATTGCCACCTCCACAGGGTAAAGAGTTCGACATCCTTTGTCATCATGTTGTGTACGGTAAAACAGAGTGGGAAAGAGTGTTGCCAAAGGACTCGGCAATCATCGGTACAGTTCGAGAACCTTTTAGACTGTTTCGCTCCATTCTAAACTATTTCAATCCACGTGAAATTCAAAATATTCAAGCAGAAGACAAAGTTTTTGAATATTTAACAAAATTAAACAAAGGCAGCTCAAAACCATTACGGTCATCCTTCACGAACAACAGACTAGCGTTTGAGTATGGTGTTCATCCTGATATCATTGCAAATCGAGATTTTCAAGCATTCAACAAATACCTCAATGAAGTTCTTGACAAAACATATACACTTGTGATTCTTGCTGAAAAGTTTGACGAATCATTAATTATGATGAAACGCAAACTTAGATGGGATCTCAATGACATAATGTATGCAATTAAAAACGTTCGAAGTGAAAGGAAACCAGACAATTTTGTAATTAATGATAATCATAAAACATTGCACCGAAATGTTTCCATATTTGACTATCTGCTTTATGAATTCTTTGAGAAGAAGTTACAGCAACAAATAGAAGCAGAGGGTTCGTCTTTCCAGAGGGAGCTGAACAACTTTAGAGAGGCTCGTACCTTTGTTGAGAACTTTTGTCATAAAGTACCACCTTCGATAAAGTCAGTGACAGTGGCCAAAACCGAATGGAACGAAGAGTTCGAAATAACCCGGGGCGACTGCACAATTTTACACAGGGGAGAGATAGACTTCACGCAAGCTATTAGAAAACGTCAATATGGTAACGCTCTATGGAGGCCTAGAGGCCCACGTCCGAAGCCACTTCCAAAGTGAGATTGTAAAAGACCGGGTTTTTAGTGCAATCAATAATCAAGAAAATCAGGATTATTTTAAATGTGCATTATTTAAGATAACGAAGAGAAGTACATACAAATATGTTGGAAATTAATCAATTTTTGTCTGCACAATTTGAATATGTGTTGGAAGCAAATACAATGCTGTGTCTGCACACCTATTTAAATAGACGTACATGGTAAATATGCTGGAAGTGAATGATTTTCAGTGTCTGTACACATATCACATAGTTGAATGAACGCGTATTGCAAATCATTGTCGGATACCCCTTTGTGACATTTTCCGTTTCACTTCATGACATTATGTCGTGCGGAAAAAGACAAGCAAACTGTCGTTTTACAGCAGTCGTTGACTAAAAACGCATCTTGTCAATGAAATACTCTTCGGCATGGAGGCTTTAAAGTCATCTAAACTAATGAAAAGAACATGCTGTAAACATTTGTAAAAACAACCTCTATGATTGATTGTAAAAACGTGATGGAACCAATGAAATGGTGTAATTTGACACACCCCTTAACGACAAATCTCACAGCCAAATGATGCTTCCGATTGACTGGGGGTGGATGAGAATCTGTTTCTGCACAGATATCACTTACTTGAATGATCATACAGAGTAAATATGTTGGAAGTATGGCACACGTATTTGAATGAAATGTAATTTCTGTGTCTGCACACATGTGTGAATGAATACACGTGATAGATGTGTTCAAATAAAATATTTTATTTTCTTTGCCCGTATGCATGTACATAGTTTATTTGTTAACAATTTTGTTTAGAAATCGGGTTTAAATTCTTTATTTTAATATGCCCAAAATAAATTTATTTAAAGTTATTCGACTTCATTTGTAGATTGACATTTGTTAAAGAAGTACACAAAACGAACTTAGCTACAAAAACATACGGATCATCTAGCTTTGAATCTACCAAATTACACAATAATAAATCCTACTCATCAGCAATAGAATTTTGATTCTATATTAACCTTACAAATATAATATATTTTTCGAATCCATGCAAAGTATGCTTCACGCGTTAGCTTAAAATGACGTCATATACCACGTGGTATAGCCACACTGTATACAAGTCCCATGCCAGCAAGGTGGCTAGTTGTCTTCCCAGCTTATCACTATGCTGAGCGATCCCAAATCGATAATTCTCCAAACTAATGAAAACCTATGATAAACCAAATGCTAGACTTTGTCCCGAGCCTTAAAATAATGTGTCTCATACACAGACCTATTTCACAGACCCTTATCATGAAACCTCACTGTGACTATCGCTCCAGAGCTTGAGCTATGTCACAGCCCTCCAAATACACACCTACCAATGTCTGAGCCAGTACCAGACCTCTATAGACAGAGTGCTCCGAGTCACAGCTGATAGCTTGTAGGTAAGTCTACACGCACAATTTTCATGCCCACAGAAGCTAGCTTCTGAGCCACTACTTCCCCAGGCACAGAAAACGCAATGCTTTCAAATGACTGGTAACTATGCAGTATGTCTACCAGAGAGCCTATAATACTTGTTTGACTTGACTATTTCAGTTTACCGTCGCTTCGACAGTATTTCAGTCGAATAGCGACGTCCAGCTAATTACAGGTGGAGAAAGACCCCGAATGCACGGAGACATCCGAGTAGAACCACTGAATGACCCTGCCGGGATTCGAACCCACGCGGTGAGGGGCTGAGTGAGTGTTAAAGTCGTTGACTTTACCCTCTCGGCCACGGAGGCCCCGCCTATAATACTCCGTCTCTGGTTATATGCACAGTGTGAATATGAACTACGCATGAACAAGCTTCTACCCATCACTAAAACATAAATATTTTATTATTCCTTGATCACATGGGTGCAAACAGTGATCATGTACATAGCTCGCGCTCACGAGCCGAGCTAAAGTTTAGACATTCAGTAAAGGGAAGTAAAAGAGATTTAAGTCACTAACTATATCATGTCTATATACAAATTATTTTCCTGACAATAATACCATGTTTTGTTTTCTGGACCATCTAGTCATATTGTGCTATATTCTGTAGGACTGAAACATCTATCCGCAATCCAGACTGTCTTCATTTTTTTTAATTCGCAAACCATATGCATTGCACACAATTTTTGTCGGTGGCCCAAACTAATCTCATTTTCTGTCCATAGGGACAATTAGTTACTACTTCCAATACATTTCGATATCCTGTAGAGTATTTGTCAATTTATCAGATAAAATGAAATTTGGTTTATTTTCATTATTTAAAAAGCCACTTGACATAAAGTGAACAGGGGAGACAACTTTAATATCATAGATCTAGTGTTCACTCTCGCAACGAGAAAACGTTTGAAACATTAGACTTTCATATATGGAAAAGAGACAATATCAAATGTAGCAAACTTAATTCTAACAATACAACAATACTTCGAGCTGTGACATATTCTGGGCGAGCCCTCGATATGCGATAGGTTTAAAATTGTTTGCATCCTAATAGGCCTAATAGAGTACGGTCTCACCAGCATTTGGGCGAATTGCAACGCCATATGTTTAAGTTTTTGTTGTTGTCTATGCGACGATTTTAATGAAAACAGTTTTCAAGATGACATCTGTCATTCTACAATATCTAACAGATAGTCCGTTCATTTTCGTGAACACTGATATTCATATCTATCATTCCATTCCGTATATAACAATCAATAAGATTGTCATCTACGTTTGTTTACCACGTAACTTTGTTACTGAACGAAGCAAGGGCAGTTGCATACACATGTAGTTTCAATAGGTTTCGATGTACTTCTCACTAAATTTGTTTGCAACTGGATGTTGCCAAAATAAGTTTCAGACAGAAGAATGTAATCTTCAAAGGTGCCTCTCGAAGTAACATGGAAACGAATATGGCCGACAAGGTTTTGGATTTCATGTTCGGAATGGATAAATACTTAAATGCTCATTAAATGTGGACATATAAAATGTTTAGTTTGTCGTTTCTGTTTCAATTAATAAAATTAGTCTTCATATGCCAGTTAGATGCATTGATTATTTGCTAAATCTTACAAATTGATGCTAGTTTCAAAGTGAAGATAAATATTATCTACGTTAGACGCCATCTTAAAAACATTTTTTTCGCAACAAAATAGTAAAATTTGCTACATAGGGCACGAAGAAAACGGGAATATGTGAAAAATGCCATGTGCTAAAATCTATTATGAAGCTAAATGTGATTTGCCTAGAAGTTTGTTAAATAGTTGTTGAAAATAATATATGCTTTTGATGATTGTAATATTTAGTTTAGTTTGAAACATCAATTTGAAAAAAAAAACAACCTTAGTTGAAAATATATTTTGAGATTATTTGTCGTAATTTGAAATACATTTCTACGGTGGCATAAAGGTGATATGGAAGATATTTTTTATATTACGTGCGCACGTAATAGCTATTACATGTGCACGTAGTAGCTATTACGTGCGCACGTAGTTGCTTTACATGCGCACGTAGTAGCTATTAAGTGCGCACGTAGTAGTTTTGCAATATTTTACAGCTTTGAATTTAGAAAAAAAATCGCACAGGAATTCCCCAAGATGCCTAGTCCAACCGGAACTACACCCTTATCACGGCCCTGGCAAAGCGGCAAGCCGATTGCATTGTTTCTGCTTACATTTTTTCAAAAATACGCCCCCTAACCCGAACTCCTGGATCCGCCTCTGTATGTCACTAGGGATGTTAAAGGTTGTAGGATTATTTAAAACAATACTAACATCTGATGAAGTAAAACTTCATCTTTTAATAAAATTTACAAAAGGAAATGACTTGCATATTGTTGTAATCAGAACAACCGACATTACACAATGTTTACAGTCTTAGTTTCTTCATAAGCAACATGCTGCATGAAAAACTATCCATCTATACATGTTAAAGCACTTTTCACAAATGCTCAAAGAAGAGAAACAGTAAATAGTAGCTTTTGTAAACTAGATTTTGCACAACCTACAATCAACTTATAAAATGAAATGAGTGACTATATACATTATATTACTATATTACACTGTAGTTAGTTAATAGTGTACTATTACTTATATACCAACTGAAAAGTTGTATATGTAGACATGTGCTTTTATCTGTACTAAATAAAACATACACATAATAAATGGATTTCCCAACATTAAAATATATGCCATTTTGTTAATGAATGTGTTGTTGTGTGTGTGTTTTTTTTGTGTGTGTGTGTTTTTTTGTTGTTGTTTTTGTTTTTTGTTTTTTGGTACCCCACATTAAAAACATGAAACTGGTCCAGGGAACCAAACTGTGACCGAAATATGAAACCAACGCTAATTTTGAGATCTCTAGCTGTCGGGGGTTATTTGAACTTTAACGGGATGAAAACCAGCGGGATGACAATCTTTTAACATGAGAATGTGTCTTGGGTTTTGCATAATGCTTCTACACTTCATCCAAGATTGACGATGTGATTCAAAATGAACTCTTTTTCCGATTAAATCTGCAAAAAAAGATCGGCTTCATGGTTTCCCCCACTGTCCTTTCGTACATTTGTCAATTATTTTGGCACATACTTTGCCTTGAATTTACTCATGCCCTACATGAACGGCAGCAATAGCTTTTCAATGGACACATGGAGTTATGTAATTTATTTGGAGAAATGTAAATGTATGACTTTTGTTTAAATTCCAGCTGAAACGGCAAGCAGTGCGCTCAGGAGATAAATTTACTTAACCCAATTAAGGAAAACTTCTCCTTGCAGAAAAAAACAATAGCAAATATTTAAACATTTTGACCAGGTTTCTCTATCCTTTGCTATAATGAAGTTCGTTTATATATTCATTTCATCATTTTGAGTAGATGATCTAAGAAACAAATGACAACAAACAGATTCGTCAACAGTTTAATCTCTTCCGGAGCATCAAATTCCTGTGAAAAATCCTATATAAGTATGTCGTATGAAGCCGTGTGTCAATAAAAAAAATAACAAAAAACAATCAATGTTTATTAGAGTTTCTAGGCCCGAATTCCACTAACATTACTATAAACAACAATAAGTAAAACTTTAATCTTGAAATTATATATATTCCTGTTAGGGGCCGCCGTGGCCGAGCGGTTACAGTCGTGAACTACAAATCTCTCAGCCCCTCACCGCTGTGGGTTCGAATCCCGGTAGGGACTTCGGATTTTTCATGTGAGGAAGCCTTCCAGCTGGCTTGCGGTAGGTCGGTGGTTTTACCCGGGTACCTCTGTGTACTCGGGGTCTTCCCCCACCTGCAATTAACTGGACGTCGCTATATGATTGAAATACTATCGCAGCGACGGTAAACCCCAATACAACAACAACAACAACATTCCTGTTAAAAATTACGAAATACATGTATTCAAGATGTAAAGAAATTGGCATGAGACGTAAAGTAATTGCGTATAAGAAAAAAAGAAGAATGGTACAATTCGCCCCTAAGACTTAAAGTATTACTTAGTACTACGTTGATTGAATTCGAGCCAGGATGTATAGATTGCAGTTGAAAGAAGAAGTCCTTTCAAGTCTTCACAGGCACACTTTAGAGCCAAAATATAAATTCCACCTGACTTTACCATTGCTTTAAATACGTTAAAACCCTCCTCTTTCAAAGAAGATTTGTTGCAATATGCATGATTTTATATTACAATATTTATCAGCATTTTGTCAATAACTGAAAATGTACCAGTAGATACTGACAATGTGTAAGCAACTTTGATTCAGTAAGGCGATGGGTGGCTTGGGGTTCCAGTTTCACATTGACAAAATATTTTGATGTAGACATAAAAAGTGTTTTATCTCAAGCATCAGGTTTGTGCGAGGTTCCGGTCTTTGGTCAAAAATAATAATCCTGTGCACAATATAGTTCAATGATATAGTGTTTAATTGTAAAAAATCCCATTGACTAGCTCTTCACGTGGATCTGGCAGGAAATAAAGCCAATAGTTTGTGTGTTTTGTTGTTGTTTAATCATTCTTATATGTTAGTAGTGAAGGGTGGCAATATGGTACCCTCGGTACCACATGTACAACTACAAATTTGGCTTGAATTTTTTTTAATTTTTTTTTAATTTTACAGCAATTCTGATATGTCAATACAAAAGTAGGTCAATCCACCTCAGGTCAAGGCCAAAGGCAATGCTATCCAACTCAGGTCAAGGTTAAACTTTACGTTATTGTCATTGAATGAAAATAACGTTCTCTGATTGGTGTACGCTAAGAGAAGAAAGTAGGTCAATCCGCCTCAAGGCTATAAAAGCGCACCGCATCAAGCATTCGGTCATATTCTCGCTGCACAACCATGGAAGAAATTCAGCAACTGATTGAATTTGTCAACGAAATGATGGGGTTGATCGAACAACAACGCAATGAGTTTTTAAAACACGATGAACATGATGCCTATATGCTCATGGAACATCAGGAGATGTTGAGACAACAGCAACAAGATGAAGATGAAGATCATATGCTCATAGAACAACAGCAGATGTTACAAGATGAAAACGATGTCATCGTAATCAGTGACGATGAACACGATGTCACCGAAACCAAGCACGATGTGGACAATGATTAGAACCCTTTAACTTACATAACGTTAAGAAGTGGTCCTCCTTTAACTAAGAAATAAAACGTGACGTCAACATGACAATATTGCGTCATTGGAATGTTTGGTATACTCTTTCTCTCTATCCGATCTTAAGTCATCCTAGTTAGATCTAACAGTAGGACATTTTTTTATTACATGCAACATACGGTACATAAATCTGTTTTCGTAAGTAGTGAAGGGTGGCAATATGGTACCCGAGGTACCATAAAAAAAATTTTATGGTACCGAATCGAAAATTTATGGTACTATATACTTTTGTATTGACATATCAGAATTGCTGTAAAATTAAAAAAAAAAAATTCAAGCCAAATTTGTAGTTGTGATGACTATTTTTTTTTTTTTAATTTTACAGCAATTCTGATATGTCAATACAAAAGTAGGTCAATCCACTTTAGGTCAAGGCCAAAGGCAATGCTATCCAACTCAGGTCAAGGTTAAACTTTACGTTATTGTCATTGAATGAAAATAACGTTCTCTGATTGGTGTACGCTAAGAGAAGAAAGTAGGTCAATCCGCCTCAAGGCTATAAAAGCGCACCGCATCAAGCATTCGGTCATATTCTCGCTGCACAACCATGGAAGAAATTCAGCAACTGATTGAATTTGTCAACGAAATGATGGGGTTGATCGAACAACAACGCAATGAGTGGAGACAACAGCAAGACCATATTGCACAATACCATCTGCTTTTGTCAAACATGGTACATCAGATGATGTTGAGACAACAGCAACATGAACAGATGCCTATATGCTCATAGAACAACAGCAGATGTTACAAGATGAAAACGATGTCATCGTAATCAGTGACGATGAACGATGTCACCGAAACCAAGCACGATGTGGACAATGTCACCGAAATCTAAGAAGAAACAAAACGGCCTTTTCAGGCCAACCCAAATGTCTCGAAAGGACATTTTACAATTGTCAATCCCCCTTTAACTTACATAACGTTAAGAAGTGGTCCTCCTTTAACTAAGAAATAAAACGTGACGTCAACATGACAATATTGCGTCATTGGAATGTTGGTATACTCTTTCTCTCTATCGATCTTAAGTCATCCTAGTTAGATCTAACAGGTAGGACATGTTTTTTATTACATGCAAATACGGTACCATAATCTGTTTTCGTAGTAGTTAAGGGTGGCAATATGGTACCCTGGTACCATTATGTAAGTTTAATAAAATTTTTTTATGGTACCGAATCGAAAATTTATGGTACTTTTTTTGTATTGACATATCAGAATTGTTGTATAATAATTAAAACAAAAATTCAAGCCAAATTTGTAGTTGGATGACTTTTTTTTTTTTTTTTAATTTTACAGCAATTCTGATATGTCAATACAAAAGTAGGTCAATCCACTTCAGGTCAAGGCCAAAGGCAATGCTATCCAACTCAGGTCAAGGTTAAACTTTACGTTATTGTCATTGAATGAAAATAACGTTCTCTGATTGGTGTACGCTAACAGAAGAAAGTAGGTCAATCCGCCTCAAGGCTATAAAAGCGCACCGCATCAAGCATTCGGTCATATTCTCGCTACACAACCATGGAAGAAATTCAGCAACTGATTGAATTTGTCAACGAAATGATGGGGTTGATCGAACAACAACGCAATGAGTGGAGACAACAGCAAGACCATATTGCACAATACCATCTGCTTTTGTCAAACATGGTACATCAGATATGATGTTGAGACAACAGCAACACGATGAACATGTTATGCTCATGGAACATCAGGAGATGTTGAGACAACAGCAACAAGATGAAGACGTAATCAGTGACGATGAACACGATGTCACCGAAACCAAGCACGATGTGGACAATGTCACCGAAATCTAAAGAAGAAACAAAACGGCCCTTTTCAGGGCCAACCCAAATGTCTCGAAAGGACATTTTACAATTGTCAATCCCCCTTTAACTTACATAACGTTAAGAAGTGGTCCTCCTTTAACTAAGAAATAAAACGTGACGTCAACATGACAATATTGCGTCATTGGAATGTTTGGTATACTCTTTCTCTCTATCCGATCTTAAGTCATCCTAGTTAGATCTAACAGGTAGGACATGTTTTTTATTACATGCAACATACGGTACCATAAATCTGTTTTCGTAAGTAGTGAAGGGTGGCAATATGGTACCCTCGGTACCATAAAAAAAAATTTTTTATGGTACCGAATCGAAAATTTTATGGTACTATATACTTTTGTATTGACATATCAGAATTGCTGTAAAATTAAAAAAAAAAAAAAATAAGGCCAAAGGAAGAATTAAGTTATTGTCATTGAATGAAAATAACGTTCTCTGATTGGTGTACGCTAAGAGAAGAAAGTAGGTCAATCCGCCTCAAGGCTATAAAAGCACACCGCATCAAGCATTCGGTCATATTCTCGCTGCACAACCATGGAAGAAATTCAGCAACTGATTGAATTTGTCAACGAAATGATGGGGTTGATCGAACAACAACGCAAGGAATAACAGATCAATGATGACAACAATGGAGATAAAATGCCTATATGCTCATGGAACATCACTGTTTTTTATGGGTGCAAGGTACCTTACAAAAAAAATTATGGTACCGAATCGAAAATTTATGGTACTATATACTTTGTATTGACATATCAGAATTGCTGTAAAATTAAAAAAAAAAATCAAGCCAAATTTGTAGTTGTGATGACTATTTTTTTTTTTTAATTTACAGCAATTTGAATGTCAATCAAAAGTAGGTCAATCCACTCAGGTCAAGCCAAAGGCATGCTATCCAACTCAGGTCAAGGTTAAACTTTACGTTATTGTCATTGAATGAAAATAACGTTCTCTGATTGGTGTACGCTAAGAGAGAAAGTAGGTCAATCCGCCTCAAGGCTATAAAAGCGCACCGCATCAAGCATTCGGTCATATTCTCGCTGCACAACCATGGAAGAAATTCAGCAACTGATTGAATTTGTCAACGAAATATGGGTTGATCGAACAACAACGCAATGAGTGGAGACAACAGCAAACTATTGCACATACCATCTGCTTTTGTCAAACATGGTACATCAGATGATGTGAGACAACAGCAACACGATGAACATGATGCCTATATGCTCATGGACATCAGGAGATGTTGAGACAACAGCAACAAGATGAAGATGAAGATCATATGCTCATAGAACAACAGCAGATGTTACAAGATGAAAACGATGTATCGTAATCAGTGACGATGACACGATGTCACCGAAACCAAGCACGATGTGGACAATGTCACCGAAATCTAAAGAAGAAACAAAACGCCTTTTCAGGGCCAACCCAAATGTCTCGAAAGGACATTTTACAATTGTCAATCCCCCTTTAACTTACATAACGTTAAGAAGTGGTCTCCTTTAACTAAGAAATAAAACGTGACGTCAACATGACAATATTGCGTCATTGGAATGTTGGTATACTCTTTCTCTCTATCCGATCTTAGTCATCCTAGTTAGATCTAACAGGTAGGACATTTTTTTATTACATGCAACATACGGTACCATAAATCTGTTTTCGTAAGTAGTGAAGGGTGGCAATATGGTACCTCGGTACCATAAAAAATTTTATGGTACCGAATCGAAAATTTTATGGTACTATATACTTTTGTATTGACATATCAGAATTGCTTTAAAATTAAAAAAAAAAATTCAAGCCAAATTTGTAGTTGTGATGACTTTTTTTTTTTTTTTAATTTACAGCATTCTGATATGTCAATACAAAGTAGGTCAATCCACCTCAGGTCAAGGCCAAAGGCAATGCTATCAACTCAGGTCAAGGTTAAACTTTACGTTATTGTCATTGAATGAAATAACGTTCTTGATTGGTGTACCTAAGAGAAGAAAGTAGGTCAATCCGCCTCAAGGCTATAAAAGCCACCGCATCAAGCATTCGGTCATATTCTCGCTGCACAACATGGAAGAAATTCAGCAACTGATTGAATTTGTCAACGAAATGATGGGGTTGATCGAACAACACGCAATGAGTGGAGACAACAGCAAGACCATATTGCACAATACATCTGCTTTTGTCAAACATGGTACATCGATGATGTTGAGACAACAGCAACACGATGAACATGATGCTATATGCTCATGGAAAGTTACAACAGCAACAGATGAGATGAGATCATATGTCATAGACAACAGCAGATGTTACAAGAGAAACGATGTATCGAATCATGACGATGAACACGATGTCCGAAACCAAGACGATGGACAATGTCACCGAATCTAAAGAAGAAACAAAACGGCCCTTTCAGGGCAACCCAATTCTCGAAAGGAATTTTACAATTGCAATCCCCTTTACTTCATAACGTTAAGAATGGTCTCTTAATAAGAAATAAACTGACGTCAACATGACAATATGCGTCTTGGAATGTTTGGTATAATCTTTTCTCATCGATCTAATCATCTAGTTAGATTAAAGGTAGACATGTTTTTTATCATGCAACATACGGTACCATAAATCTGTTTTCGTAAGTAGTGAAGGGTGGCAATATGGTACCCTCGGTACCATAAAAAAATTTTTTTATGGTACCGAGGTACCATAAAAAAAAAAAATATGGTACCGAATCGAAAATTTTATGGTACTATATACTTTTGTATTGACATATCAGAATTGCTGTAAAATTTAAAAAAAAAAAATCAAGCCAAATTTGTAGTTGTGATGACTTTTTTTTTTTTTTTTTAATTTTACAGCAATTATGATATGTCAAATCAAAAGTAGGTCAATCCACCTCAGGTCAAGGCCAATGTCAATGCTAATCCAACTCAGGTCAAGGTTAAACTTTACGTTATTGTCATTGAATGAAAATATACGTTCTCATGATTGGTGTACCTAAGAGAAGAAAGTAGGTCATCCGCCTCAAGGCATAAAAGCGACGATCAAGCATTCGGTCATATTCTCGTGCACAACATGGAAGAAATTCAGCAACTGATTGAATTTGTCAACGAAAATAATGGGGTGATCGAACAACAACGCAATGAGTGGAGACAACAGCAAGACCATATTGCACAATACCATTGCTTTTGTCAAACATGGTACAACAGATGATGTTGAGAAACAGCAACACGATGAAATGATGCCTATATGCTCATGGAACATCAGGAGATGTTGATGAAAAGTACAGGCAACAAAGCATGAAGATGATGATCATATGACTCATGAAAACAAGCAGAATGGTGCATACAAGATGAAAACGATGTCAATTCGTAATCAGTGACGATTGAACACGATGTCACCGAAACAAGCACGATGTGGACAATGTCACCGAAATCTAAAGAAGAAACAAAACGGCCCTTTTCAGGGCCAACCCAAATGTCTCGAAAGGACATTTTACAATTGTCAATCCCCTTTAACTTACATAACGTTAAGAAGTGGTTCCTTTAACTAAGAAATAAACGTGACGTCAACATGACAATATTGCGTCATTGGAATGTTTGGTATACTCTTTCTCTCTATCCGATCTTAAGTCATCCTAGTTAGATCTAACAGGTAGGACATATTTTTTATTACATGCAACATACGGTACCATAAATCTGTTTTCGTAAGTAGTGAAGGGTGGCAATATGGTACCCTCGGTACCATAAAAAAAATTTATGGTACCGAATCGAAAATTTTATGGTACTATATACTTTTGTATTGACATATCAGAATTGCTGTAAAATTAAAAAAAAAAAATTCAAGCCAAATTTGTAGTTGTGATGACTATTTTTTTTTTTTTTAATTTTACAGCAATTCTGATATGTCAATACAAAAGTAGGTCAATCCACCTCAGGTCAAGACCAAAGGCAATGCTATCCAACTCAGGTCAAGGTTAAACTTTACGTTATTGTCATTGAATGAAAATAACGTTCTCTGATTGGTGTACGCTAAGAGAAGAAAGTAGGTCAATCCGCCTCAAGGCTATAAAAGCGCACCGCATCAAGCATTCGGTCATATTCTCGCTGCACAACCATGGAAGAAATTCAGCAACTGATTGAATTTGTCAACGAAATGATGGGGTTGATCGAACAACAACGCAATGAGTGGAGACAACAGCAAGACCATATTGCACAATACCATCTGCTTTTGTCAAACATGGTACATCAGATGATGTTGAGACAACAGCAACACGATGAACATGATGCCTATATGCTCATGGAACATCAGGAGATGTTGAGACAACAGCAACAAGATGAAGATGAAGATCATATGCTCATAGAACAACAGCAGATGTTACAAGATGAAAACGATGTCATCGTAATCAGTGACGATGAACACGATGTCACCGAAACCAAGCACGATGTGGACAATGTCACCGAAATCTAAAGAAGAAACAAAACGGCCCTTTTCAGGGCCAACCCAAATGTCTCGAAAGGACATTTTACAATTGTCAATCCCCCTTTAACTTACATAACGTTAAGAAGTGGTCCTCCTTTAACTAAGAAATAAAACGTGACGTCAACATGACAATATTGCGTCATTGGAATGTTTGGTATACTCTTTCTCTCTATCCGATCTTAAGTCATCCTAGTTAGATCTAACAGGTAGGACATGTTTTTTATTACATGCAACATACGGTACCATAAATCTGTTTTCGTAAGTAGTGAAGGGTGGCAATATGGTACCCTCGGTACCATAAAAAAAATTTTTTTATGGTACCGAGGTACCATAAAAAAATTTTTTATGGTACCGAATCGAAAATTTTATGGTACTAATTTTTTTTTTTTTTAATTTTACAGCAATTTGATATGTCAACAAAAGTAGGTCAATCCACCTCAGGTCAAGGCCAAAGGCAATGCTATCCAACTCAGGTCAAGGTTAAACTTTACGTTATTGTCATTGAATGAAAATAACGTTCTCTGATTGGTGTACGCTAAGAGAAGAAAGTAGGTCAATCCGCCTCAAGGCTATAAAAGCACACCGCATCAAGCATTCGGTCATATTCTCGCTGCACAACCATGGAAGAAATTCAGCAACTGATTGAATTTGTCAACGAAATGATGGGGTTGATCGAACAACAACGCAATGAGTGGAGACAACAGCAAGACCATATTGCACAATACCATCTGCTTTTGTCAAACATGGTACATCAGATGATGTTGAGACAACAGCAACACGATGAACATGATGCCTATATGCTCATGGAACATCAGGAGATGTTGAGACAACAGCAACAAGATGAAGATGAAGATCATATGCTCATAGAACAACAGCAGATGTTACAAGATGAAAACGATGTCATCGTAATCAGTGACGATGAACACGATGTCACCGAAACCAAGCACGATGTGGACAATGTCACCGAAATCTAAAGAAGAAACAAAACGGCCCTTTTCAGGGCCAACCCAAATGTCTCGAAAGGACATTTTACAATTGTCAATCCCCCTTTAACTTACATAACGTTAAGAAGTGGTCCTCCTTTAACTAAGAAATAAAACGTGACGTCAACATGACAATATTGCGTCATTGGAATGTTTGGTATACTCTTTCTCTCTATCCGATCTTAAGTCATCCTAGTTAGATCTAACAGGTAGGACATGTTTTTTATTACATGCAACATACGGTACCATAAATCTGTTTTCGTATATAGTACCATAAATTTTCGATTCGGTACCATAAAAAAAAAATTATGGTACCTCGGTATCATAAAAAAAAATAATTATGGTACCGAGGGTACCATAATGCCACCCTTCACTACTTATGTTGAAATTTGCAAATGATTGTTACATATCGCATATACATATGTGTGTGTGTGTGTGTGTGTGTGTGTGTGTGTGTGTGTGTGATTTGGACACACGACAATTGGATAACTGTCGTGTCGTCGCGTGTTGGAGAGGGATGATTTAAAATTGGCCTAACTGTACACAAGGTAACACGTCCCTTTTAATTAGCTCATCTGTTTTTTAAAGAAACAAGTCGAGGTATTGTCATTATTCTAGTACCGTCGTTTTTGTAGTTGGCGTCGTCGTCATGGAAATATTTTACCCTTTTTTTACATAACTTCTAAACTACGAGTATTAAACCGTGTGTCATCAAACTGCATATACTTGTTCATTATAACCAAGGATACATCTCATTAAGGGCCATAACTCTTAGGTCCATTTTGACCTAATTTATCTCCCCCGTTAAAAAAAACTAACAGACGAGCGTTGGCATCCGCATGCGGTGCTCTTTTGTAGTAATTAGGCCTAATTATAACAGAACAGAACTTCTTTAATATTCAGATTGGAAGGACAGAGTCAGACATAAACATATATTCAGGAAGTGGGACTTTGGGGTGCTGAAGCGTTGTTATTCTGGCGCTCTACCTATGCGAGCGATGTGGCAAAAATCAGCCACCATAAGGGTGTCTTCTTAACTCCCCAACTTTAACATGGAACAGAGGAAATCAATGTGGGGCAGCTTGGAATTATGCATAATTGGAAAACAATTATTTTATCCACAGGAAGCTGTCATAAATGCGTTATTGGATCTATAACTGTGGGACATGTATCCAATGAATTTCTTCTTGAAACAATTTGGTTCCAAAAATGAGTGGTCTTAATAACGAGTTGGTCTCAAGGTGATCTTAAAGTGAGATTTGACTGTATTAGCTCACCTGTATTGAGGGGATCTGTGTACAGTCCGGGGTTGTCCACTGCGGATTCATTGGCAACACGTGTCAGGCGCTGACTGGACGGAAACTGCACAGCTGCGTGAAAGTATCGTATATATGACGTTACATATATGACAATATGCAACAATGCAGCATTCGTAAGTATAAAACAAAATTGTACACGCTGTAGGTAAGTACTCTCCGTGGCCGAGAGGGTAAAGTCGCTGACTTAAAGACTCACTCAGCCCATCACCGCGTGGGTTCGAACCCCGGCAGGGTCATTCGGATTTTCATGTGAGGAAGCCTTCCAGCTGGCTTGCGGTAGGTCGGTGGTTCTACCCGGATGCCTCCGTGCATTCGGGGTCTTCCTCCACCTGTAATAAGCTGGACGTCGCTATATGACTGAAATACTGTCGCAGCGACGGTAAACTCAAATAGTCAAGTCAGTTAAGCGGTTAGAGTCGTGGACTACAAATCTCTCAGCTCCGCACCGCTGTGGGTTCGAATCCTGGTAGGGACTTCGGATTTTTCATGTGAGGAAGCCTTCCAGCTGGCTTGTGGTAGGTCGGTGTTTCTACCCGGGTACCTCTGTGTACTCGGGGTCTTCCTCCACCTGTAATTAGCTGGACGTCGCTATATGATTGAATTACTATCGCAGCGACGGTTAACCCCAAAACAACAAATACAACAAGTCAGTTAAGTATGGACGGGAAAATTCGAACCCGTATAAATAAAGCACATTGACAGATTTCTCTAAATATCCCAATATATATTTGATTTTTTTTTAATCCATATTATTCTGAAATATTTGACTCTCACACAAAACATTTAGTTTACCTAAGGACTTTATTGGAAGCGAAAGCTTCTAAAGTCAGACAGTGGATTTTCTACTTACAATCACATTACCGCCACTTATCCATACATTCGCGTTGAAAAATAGTACCACTGGTTGCAGAGGTCAACATTGCAGTTTTGATAAGAGTTAGATTATTATATTGCAGGATTTAGAAAGCATTGGTTATAAACACAATTTCTGTGCAAATAAAATTGTAAAAGAAGCAAGTTTATAATTCAGTGTTCATCCGCAGTTTCATTCATTAAACTACCTATAAATAACCTTATTTGCTCAACAAATTTTCGGCTGCGGAATTAGCTCAGTTGGTAAAAGCGTCTTTCAGTATTTTGTTCTTGCGAGGGGTCGTGAGTACTAGTCCAGCTGAGACCGTTTTATTTTTTTTTTGTAACACTTAGTTTTATATCCTTGGGTTATATATTTAGATTTTTTAATTCTAGTTTTTTTATACTTCCATTATTTTGTGTTTGTTTACCTTTTGATTTAAATCATAGACCACAGGGCCCTGATATTCAGTAAAAAAAAAAATTACCTCTCTATATATAAATTATTTATAGAGAGGTCGATTTTTCTAATATGAGGGTCCTGCGCATAGACAGGTTCGGGTATAAGGTCAAAACAGTGGAAATGAGAGGGGGCTGTATGTTTAATGTAAGCCGTCAATAGGAACATTAATCTTTTCTTGTTAGAGTCTCAAATGACTGTAGTGTCTCTAGTCGCATCTATATGTCACAACTCAGAAAGTACTTTCGGGATTGAGTTTATACATTATACAATGGTCAAACTTTACTTACCAAGAACAATAGCTCTACCTTGCTTCATCTCTATTACTTACTGGTATGGTGAAATTATGTTTTTCTAGAACATATTTTAAAAACTATTGAAGGCATGGCTATCATTCTTTACACATGGGAAGGATGTGAAGTGACAAAGAGAAATAACTTTTTCTTGTCCCATTTTCTTGCTTTTCTATTAAAATTATTTCTGTCTGCTGCAAAATTCATGATATATTAAAGGTATTGAGAGGATCAATACTAAGAACCACTATTCCTTATTCATTTTTGTTTAATTTGACAGAGACCAATAATAAAATAATCTAAAAATTTAACTTCCCTGTTTTTTAATGCATACCACAAAAAAATAAAGTGATTTACTTTATAATTCACACATTTTAACTTTCGCTTCTGACGATGCTCTCAGTGCTTTGATATGTTATATAGAGTTTACCAGATATTAAACCGGATTTGTGAAAACTCCATTTAAGTAATGTTAACTAAGAAAAAAGTTATGTTTACATATACGGATG
>CM037780.1:30047576-30061013 GCA_021229015.1 Solen grandis | reverse complement strand
GTGTGTGTGTGTGTGTGTGTGATTTGGTGTTATTTTGTACCTCACAAAATAGATTATGCTTTATCAATAATTTGTCAAAAGATCGATTTTCTAGTCAATTCTTTCATCAAACATGCTTAAATGCAGGCGACACAAGTGTTCCGAGGAACACCCACATCTAGTTTATGTATCATTTGTGACTTGTTGCTATATATAATATAGCAGACTATTTAATTCAGGGAGCTCTGGTCAGTGGTAGTGTACATGGCTGCAATTGGAGAGTTGTTTGAACCCTGTTTGGGGCAATATATTTCCTTGACTTTCCATGGTACTGGTCCAAACTTGTAACCAGACAATACCCATATCATAAATACTTCAAAAAAGTTGATTCCTTGAAAATGAGTCTGCTAGTTACATTATATAATATATATAGAAAATTTCAGATTTTATTTTGAAAGAATGAGTAGCTAAATGTTCTCAATCGCAACTTCTAAAATAAACTCAATCCCTTGAAATATGAGGATCCCTAATTCTTTTTCCCTGAATACAATGGTCAGAATATATTTTCATTTCATTTTCACCTCATTACCATCAATGCTTAATTGCTTGAATAAAGTCATATATTAAATAAAATTATCCTTTACACAGTCTTGTTAGAGCATTTTAATATTCTTCATCTCTGAAACCAAAATGCACAAATGATCATCTCATAATTCTCTACCATATGCTGAAACTAAGTTGTTCCCTTGAAAAATAACTTGCAGATGGTCCGTTATCTTTCTGGTATTATCCATATTGAAACTTGAAAAAAAAAAAAAAATTCTTTTGAAACTGTTATGATTATAACTTGATTTAATTCGATGAAAAAAGCACCTTTTAAACTCATAAATGAAATTGATGATTCCTTTAAAAGGTCATATGTGATTATTGGATGCAGTCAATCAGCTGGTCAGATTTTGAATCTGGTTGGTGTACATGGACATTTTGTTATTGTTTTATAGCCTTATAAAAAATGAAGACTTTTGTTGCTACAGCCCGTACCGGGTTGATTTTTCGTTATTGATTAAAGACATAATATTGGTGGAATATGAAATAAATAATTTCCCTTTACTAATTAGGTTTGTATTTTTATTACATGTAATAGTCCATGAATATCTTTGCTAGAAAGGAACTTGTTTAGCATTCTTTGTGATCATTGGACTTTAAAACCTGCAGAACTAGTGTGTCAAAATCTTCTCTTTTTTTTCTTTTTTTAGCTCACATGAGCACAACGTGCTCAAGGTGAGCTTTTCTGATCGCCTTTTGTCCGGCGTCCGTCGTCCGTGCGTCCGGCGTCAACAATTGCTTCAAACAACATCTCCTCCTAAACGGCTTGGCCAATTTGAAAAATATTTTGCAGGAATGTTCCTTGGATGAAGCTCTACTAAAGTTGTATAAATGGTTCTGGTCCATCGCATAATTAGGTCACAGGAGCTAAAAATAGATTTTAAAAATGAAAATTTAAAAAATCTTCTTCTCTGAAACCACAAGGCCTAGCCTTTTGATTTTTGGTATGTAGCATGATCTTATGACTCTCTACCAGGATTGTACAAATTATGACCCTGGGGTCAAAATTGGCCCCGCCCAGGGGTCACTTGATTTCACATAGGCTAATATAGGAAAAACTTGAAAATATCTTCTTCTCCGAAACCACAAGGCCTAACCTTTTGATTTTTGGTATGTAGCATCATCTTATGGGCCACTACCAAGATTGTACAAATCATAGCCCTATGGTGATAAATGACCCCGCACCAGGGGTCACTTGTTTTACATAGAGTTATATAGGAAAATCTTAAAAAATCTTCTTCCATGAATGCATAAGGCCTAGAGCTTAGATATTTGGTATGAAGCATCATATATGGGCCACTACCAAGATTGTACAAATCATAGCCCTATGGTGATAAATGACCCCGCACCAGGGGTCACTTGTTTTACATAGAGTTATATAGGAAAATCTTAAAAAATCTTCTTCTATGAATCCATAAGGCCTAGAGCTTAGATATTTGGTATGTAGCATCATCTTATGGGCCACTACCAAGATTGTATAAATCATAGCCCTATGGTGATAAATGACCCCGCACCAGGGGTCACTTGTTTTACATAGCGTTATATAGGAAAATCTTAAAAAATCTTCTTCCATGAATGCATAAGGCCTAGAGCTTAGATATTTGGTATGAAGCATCATCTTATGGGCCACTACCAAGATTGTACAAATCATAGCCCTATGGTGATAAATGACCCCGCACCAGGGGTCACTTGTTTTACACAGAGTTATATAGGAAAATCTTAAAAAATCTTCTTCCATGAATCCATAAGGCCTAGAGCTTAGATATTTGGTATGTAGCATCATCTTATGGGCCACTACCAAGATTGTACAAATCATAGCCCATGGTGATAAATGACCCCCACCAGGGGTCACTTGTTTTACAAGAGTTAATAGGAAAATCTTAAAAAATCTTTTTCTATGAATCAATATGGCCTAGAGCTAAGATTTTTGGTATGTAGTAGCATCTAATGGTTCATTACAAAGATTTTCAAAGTCTTGGCCCTACGGTGATATATGACCCTGCGCCCAAGTCTTCTCTGAAACCATATGGCCCATTGCTTAGGTATTTGGTGTGTAGTATTGTCAGGGGTAAAATGTTTTAGATTAAGTTATATCAGAATCCTTGTCTGTTTAAAAACCTTGACATCAGTTGAAGCAATGGTACTCAGGTGAGCGATTCAGGGCCATCATGGCCCTCTTGTTTCAAATATACTTGCAGGAACTTGACATAGTCACCACAATGTCTGTATAATATTTGTGTGTCAGTTCTTCCAAATTTTCCTGTCCAGGCTGTAATTTAAATATGGATCTCAGGTTTTTCAAAAAATTAGCAATAATGTTTACCTCAGTGAGAAATAGTGTCCCATACAGGAGTTTGGTCCCAAGCTCCAAAGTGAAGATCACACTTAGAGGTGAAAGGTCATGGTACTAAATTTGCTTGTACCAGCTGCAACTTAGGCATAGATCTCGGGATTTTCAAATAATAATTTTGGAAGTAAAGTTTGCCTCAATGAGCTGAAGTGTTGTGCCCTAGCTCCAAGGTGAAGGTCACAATTCAAAGTTAAATATTTGCTTGTCTGGGTCGTGAATTAAAGAGTTTGGAAAATTAACCAAGGTCAACTTAGAGGTGAAAAGTCATGATGCTTGATTTACTTGTTTGAAGTGCAAATTTAATATGGATTGCAGGATTTTCAAATAACTAAGAAACAGAAAACAAAAATATTTACATAAATAAAAGTGTCAGGCACATGAGTACATTTAAAGGTTTGAAGGTTACATTTAGAAGTGAAAAGACATTGAGCTGGGTTTACTTGTCCAGGCAACTGTCCCCGGTGGCTGGATGGTAAGAGCGTCCGCCTCAGGAGCGGGAGGTTGTGTGTTCGATCCCTGGCTGTGACATACCAAAGTCATAATGGTACTGGTATAGCTTCCTTGCTTGGCACTCCACATATAAGGTATGTCTGTTTCAAGTAGACATCATCTCCAAATGACTGAAATACTTTTGATGGGATGTTAAACCCAACAAACATACTTGTCCAGGCTGTAACTCAGACATGGATCGCAACTTTATCAAATAACAGGTTGCCCTAATGAGACAAAGTGTCGTGTATAAGAGTTGGTTCACTTGCTTTCAAGTTCAGTGTCACACTAGAGCTGAAATGTTGCTTGTCAAGGCTGGACATGGATTGCAGGATTTTCAAATAAATTGGCAGTTATGTTAACCCCACAGTCGTCACTGAGACTATGTATTATACATAAGAGTTGGATCCCTAGCACCAAAGTCATGGTCATACTTAACGGTGAAAGGTCATGGTCATTTATTGCCTTACAGGGCTGTAACTGATCTCTGGGACACGGGATTTTCGTATGATTTAGCAGTAAGATTTGCCTCAATTAGTTGATGTTTCGCACTTAAGAGTTGGGTTTCTAGCTCAGTAGCCGAGGTCACAATTAGACGTAAAAGGTTGGTATCTAGTTCTTCTAATAATCACCTGCAAACGAGACCATTAAATATCTCAAATCATTATTTACAAATATGCAAAATAGCTGTTTGCCTTTTTATTATGCTGCCGTTATATCTAAAAAATAATCCAATATCATTAGTTTAGAGGGACATTACAAGATTTTTTCCAAGTCAGTCTTGACATCGTAGTTCCAGAGGTTTACTTTGTAACACAGTAGAAAACTGGACTTCTTTGGGCATTGTGGGTGTTTGATGCACAATCTCAGCAAAGACCATGTCATTTATTTAATCCTGAAACATTGCCATGTTCAGGTTATGAAATTATTGCTGAGAGATATACCAGCGACAGACACTATTGTTATAATTTATACAATTGATGGGCACTCCTGCTATGAATTACATACATCGGCGAACACTCCTGTTACGCATACGATAGCCCACATTTTATTCCGGGCCGGTGTAACGAAGTAAAGTGACAACCATAGAAAAAATGTTCCCCGGTCATTATTCATGAAAAAGTGACCACTAATTATAAAAAACTGACCCCCTTAAAGAATAATGAACCCCCTTAATGACATCTGAAGAAATAGACCATTGGTCACTACAGGAAGAAATATAAGGTATAACAATTAGACAGATCTCATCCGAGGGAGGGGTCATTAATTTTATAATGGGGAGCAGTATTTTATAGAAAGGGTCACCTTTTCTGACTTGACTCGACTATTTGAGTTTACCGTCGCTTCGACAGTATTTCAGTCATATAGCGACGTCCAGCTAATTACAGGTGGAGGAAGACCCCCGAATGCACGGAGGCATCCGGGTAGAACCACCGACCTACCGCAAGTCAGCTGGAAGGCTTCCTCACATGAAAATCCGAATGACTTCTGCCGGGATTTGAACCCACGCGGCGAGGAGCTGAGTGAGTGTTAAAGTCAGCGACTTTACCCTTTTGGCCACGGAGGCCCCCACTTTTTCTGAAGAATAATGACCGGGGTCGTCATTCTATGGGAGTCACTTTACTTCGTTTCACCTGTCATAATATTTCATTACAACTGGGGGTCATTTTCCCCGAAGAATAATGACCGGGGATCGTTATTCTATGGGGTCACAATTCTTCGTGAGGGTCACTTTTCTTCACGTAGGGGGTCATAATATTATGACCGGGGGTATTTTTTCTGAAGAATAATCACCGGGGGTCATTCTTCTATGGGGTCACTACTCCGTTACACCGTTACATAATATTATGACCCCCCCGGGTAAAGGAAAATACCGGGAATTATGACCCGAGTCAATATCTTACAGATATAATCGAGGGTAATTCATTTTAAAGGGAGTTGCATTTTATAGAAAGGGGTCATTTTCTCTAAAGAATAAAGACCGGGGGATCTTTATTCTTCAGATATCATCATGGGGGTCATTATTTTTTAAGTGGGGCCAGTATTTTATAGAAAGGGGTCACTTTACTTCGTTACACCGGCACGGTTCCTGATACGGGTTTTAATGTGCGTTTCTCTGTGCCTATCTTTACATGATGTAATTTTGTTAAAGAAAAACATGTTTATATTGTAGCGTATTTCGTCCGAGCGGCGGGTTTAAGAAAACATAGTAAAATATAAAGCTGCAACTAATCTTATATGAATTTCCTTAAGGCTTGTTGATTAGCTATCGTAAACGTGGGACAACAAAATATACACAGCTGATTAAAATGATTGTTACAACAACTTATATAAACCAAAAAAAGTTTACATAAAGTACATTTTAACAGAATACAATCCCTTAGAGTTCCAACTACCCTAACGTCACTATACTAAGCTGGAACAAAACCCGCTGATTAAGTTGCAGCTACTGTCTGCTGGAACGAGAAAGTTGAGCTTTCAAGTCCTATCAAAGAAGCTAGACTTCAAATGACAAAGACCCGAACCCCAGATTGTGGCAACTACACTTCCCCTGTCCCTCTCAACAAAAACACGGGACAATCGCAACTGCGGTCCGTGTACTTCCTACACTACTTCTGTCCCTCTCAATAAAACAGTGTTTACATGAGAACACAGGAGAGAGATTCGGTTGTATCTCGACACAAAGCCCCAGCCACTTCAATCTTACAAGTCGGTAACTCGTGGCCACATGTTTGTAACAGACTGGATTCTGCTATGTCACCTTGCAAGATCTGGATTAAAACCCTCCCCCTCCTTCTCTAGACTGATATCTTGTTTAATTAGGGTCTGGCTGCCTGGCCGGCTTTGTGCGCAGACCCCGGAGTGTGACCCCTCACTCCTGAAAAGTTTGTTTTAGAAGCCGAAAAAGGGTCAAATTTAAAAGTAAACCTGTAATTTACAAGTTTGTTTTATTTACGCCAAATATTGTTTTTTAGTGTCTAAAGAAAATGAGTAATTAACTGAGCTAATTTGAGCTGAGGATGTTAATTTCTATTATAAACATGTCTGGATTTGGAAGGGTTTGCATGTTGCTCATGTGGTTTGTGAATTTAGTCGGCATGTGCGTTGGTGGTGAACTGTACCTTCCTTCTTCTTCTGTCTCGCCGGGACATACCGCGCACTTGAGATGCCACGGTTATTCCCCTTGAGATCGCAGAACCGTCTCATCAGTGCCGACTAAAGTAGACATTTTGGACATGAAATGATTCAGGTTGTTAGGCCGGGTGAAACCACGATATGGCTAGCAATAAATCGCCTCGTCACTCAATCAAGCACAAAAACAACGGCCCCTATTGCGGTAAAATTTTGCATTTGTGATAGCTAATTCAGCTAGCAAGGTTAATTTTACTTTAAAAATTGTTTTGCCAAATAAACCAGATTTATATTTTTTTTTAACCAAATTTTGGCAAAAAAAAAAAAAAAAAAAAAAAAAAAAAATAGAATAAAAAAGAGGTGTGTGTGTGTGTGGGGGGGATAAAGTCAAAGGGGACCAAGAGTTTCTTGGGATTAGTTGTGACTAGGTTGAGACTTACTTGTAAACTGAAATATTTATTTGCTGAGGTATGGTAGGGGGGCCTAATGTTGTCTCCTGGTGGTTTTTGGGATCACCAAGAGCTCATATGTATTAGTTTTATGTGAAAATTTAGTGTTTTTGTGGTATTTGGGATAGGGCAGGTTGCGTCCTCTTTGTGAGGCTCATAAATGGGTGTCCATATTGGGGACTGTCCTCTTTGTGAGGCTCATATTAGGGGGACATGGGGGGGAATTCTGAGTTGTTGTTGATATGTATCTCCTTAATACCTCTATTATTCCCATTATTTGAGCCCCACCCCTTCCATTTTCACCTTTCAGTTTTTAGGCAACTCAGTACCTCTGCCAGCCAAAAACTCCCTGCACATAAACGCCGATCCGATGTCACAGTACTTTGCTTTCTCCCATGGGGTTCAAATGGACCCCTTCGGGCAGATACAAACTGCGACACAGGTTCCCCAAGGGCTGCCATTAAACCCTTGTTGACCCGCCAAAGAATTCGATCATATTTCTTCCGGGTCAGCCCTGGGGACCCTACTCACATTGGATCTGCGTGGTATCTCGGTTACATAGACCCGAGACAACCCCTGGCCAGTAACCAGGTAAGCCAAACTCAGGAGACTTTCCAATATCTCCCGCCAGAAACATGACAGTGAAATGTCATTTCCCCCTAAAATAATAACAACAATTTCGGGACAGGTGGCCATCAAATTGGTTAACATGGCGTCGGGGACACTCCTTCCTTGAAGCGGTGAAAAACAGTATATATGTGCAAAGCACATACCTTTCCACTGGGTTTTAATAAGGGGAGGTAATTGAAAACTAGCATAATAAATATAGACAATTAATATAGCAGAACTAATCACATGTTGTATAAGATATATACAACTGTAACTAGATCAGCATGAGATTAAAACCTAAAATCGCTTCAATATATAAATATGTCTCTCGTCTTTTCTTGAAATTGTCAATGATAATGATTATGATATATGTCGTTATGTTTTCCGATATTCATAGTTAGTGTACAAGTAATGAGATACTAATACTACATTATAGAATGAATGTACAGTGCAACCTCTTTACAGCGGAATATTCTTTAAAATATACAGACTGTGTATTGGAGCAGAATTCAGTAACGTAACATACAATAGTGAGCGTGAGACACTTATTGACCATATACTACAGAAAAATGAACTTAACGTACCTACCCACCGCCCTATAGTGTGCTGTACGAGTTACCCTATGCTGATATCTGCACAATCTCGTGCGTATGACAATAGATCTATTAATTGGCGCACAATAAATCGGAAGCATATAGACATATACTGTGATTACGTGACACATGATAAAACTTAAACCATGCATCTCAAATGATTATAACGGATCGTTCTCAAATATGCACACTGTATAGCATAATAATTGAATCAGTAAAGAAAGCCACTGACACTTGTATCCCCAGTTGTAGTTAAAACCACATATTAAACCGTATTGGAAGTAATTTGACATGTCTTCATAAAAAAATGACTAGTGCAAGGGTAACATGGCTCCACGATGGTAGACCTAGAGGTCATAATTATCCTTCTTATCATAATTATAAAATCGCAAAGAGAAATTTCACAAACAGTCACTAAAAAGCTGTGCTACAATATATTGAGAAACTTGAAATGGAAATCGATACGGCAGCTGAGGTGGACAGTACAACATTTTGGAAGCTTGTAAACAAGCGTAGGAAATGGAAATGAAATAATCCTGTCTTTGAGATGAAATTCGATGACACAGTATATGATAATCCTAATGAAATAAATAAGGGGTGGATGAACTATTTAAAAAAATGTATTCGTCATCAATGGGGCGATAACTTTGATGATGGCTATTTAAAAACCAGTGAAAGAGAGTTATCAGATATTAAACAAAATCTTATGTCTGTGCCGACTAATGGTGATATTATCACCGAAACAATCGTTAGTAAAGCATTAATTACATGTCGACGTAATAAAGCCTGTGGTTTTGACAACATTTACTACGAAAATATTATATACGGTGGACCTACCCTTCTGAAAACAATTACCAACTTATATAAGCATATGACACAATTCTCGTTTGTACCAGATGAAATGAAAAAAATGTGTTATTACGACACTATATAAGGGGGGAAGTAAGGATAAAAAAGACCCGCGATATTACCGAGCCATCTCATGGTGCTCAACTATACTGAAACTTTACGAAAAAGTCTTAATCGAAATATTAGAACATGATATTTCAAATCCGCTTAAGATCAATTCATTGTACGGCGGTTTTCAAAGAAACATTAGCTGTAATATGACATCATTTCTACTCAGGGAGTGTATAAATTACGCACGTGAAAACCATTCAAAACTGTATGCGTGTTTTCTTTATGTCCGAACTGCGTTTGACACTGTGAATCACACTCTGCTTCTACTGAAAATATTCAAAGGTGGAATCAACCCGACAGTGTTTAAAGTATTAGTCAACTTGCTCGACAACACCGTTAGTTGTGTTCGAACCCAAGGAATAATATCTGACTGGTTCCCCATAAAACAAGGTACCCGACAGGACCAAGCATGTAGTCCACTGCTGTACTTACTGTTTATTAATGACTTGATGAACGAACTCAGCACGAGCCCAGACGGACTCTTCATCAACAACGTGAGCTACGCCTGCCCAACATCTGAAGACGATATGGTTCTCGTTTCCTTGTGTAAAAGTGGACTCGATAGCTAACTTGAAAAATGTAATAAATATTCTAAAAAGAACAGATACATACGGTGGCACTGAGGTGACATGTGCAATAGTTTTTTTTTGGTATTGTTTTCCCGAGTTAATTTTTTTTTTAACTCGGGAAAACAGTCATTTTTGTTTTCCCGTGTAAATTTTTTTTTTAACTCGGGAAAACAGTCATTTTTGTTTTCCCGAGTTAATTTTTTTTTAACTCGGGAAAACAGTCATTTTTGTTTTCCCGTGTTTTTTTTTTTTTAACTCGGGAAAACAAAAAATTAAGTCGTGGCCACGACTTAATTAGCCAATCAAATCCGCTTATTATGTTGTCCATTAACTCTGACTGAGGGCTCTGATTGGCCAATTATGTCGTTCCCACAACTTATTAAGTCGTGGCCACAACATAATAAGCGGATTTGATTGGCTAATAAGTCGTGGCCAGACTTAATTTTTTGTTTTCCCGAGTTAAAAAAAAAAAAAAAAATAACACGGGAAAACAATATTTTTTGTTTTCCTGAGTTAAAAAAAAAAATTAACTCGGGAAAACAATATTTTTTGTTTTCCCGAGTTAAAAAAAAATAACACGGGAAAACAAAAATGACTGTTTTCCCGAGTTAAAAAAAAAATTAACTCGGGAAAACAATTTTTTTTTGTTTTCCCGAGTAAAAAAAAAATTTAACACGGGAAAACAAAAATGTCTGTTTTCCCGAGTTAAAAAAAAAATTAACTCGGGAAAACAATAATTTTTGTTTTCCCGAGTTAAAAAAAAAATTAACCGGGAAAACAAATATACTTTCCATAATAGTGAAAAGACAAAATTATTGTTTTAAATGATTGTAAAAAAAAAAAAAATAGTCATGTATTGCGTGTATGGAGCCTTGGTAAAAATATTATTCAAGAAACAGATATGTATACCCTCTTAGGCATTCCTTGTAATGAATATATGGACCTTTCACCTAATTTTAAAGGGACATGTGGCCATTTACGAAAGACTTTCTATAGTCTAGTCGCTTGTGCGTTGACGGAATTGGCTTACATCCTCTTACTTCAAAACGTTTATATGAAACTGTTGTACTGTCAAAAGCGTTGTATGGCAGTGAATTGTGGAACGGCCTTACCAGCACACAAGTTAAATCATTAGAGCGTATCCAAAGACATTGTACTAAATTTATGCAGTCGCTTCCACAGAGTTGTAGATCCTCCTAGCTTATGCATGTTTTGGTACATATCCTATTGAATATGAAATAGACAAAGGAAAACTTATTTTCTTTGGTCAAATGTGTAATATCATTCAAGAAAGAGCTGTAAAGTCTTTATTTTTATATCGACTGTCACATTATATGAATAATCCGGGTAACTTCCCAGATTTATACCGAATTTTGGGCAAATATGATTTAACTAACTGTTTTGTTGAATATATTGATAATAGTGTATTCCCAAACGTAAGGCAATGGAAATCTATTGTAAAGGAAAAAATCACCCTCAAGGCAAACTGTGATCACATTAGGAACATTACAGCTGACCATGATCTGTATTCCTTTGTCAATAAACAAGTTCAGATAGTACCCTGTGTGTTTTGGCAATTCAGTCAAATGTATCGCGAGTATCTCCCTTACTGTAGATCAGGTCTCAGTATTCTGTTAAAATTATATGGTCGACAATATCAGTCTATTTGTCCACTGTGTCAGCTTACCACTGACCAAATTACACAACATGTTATTATGTACTGCCTCTGTGACAATATTAAAAGACTGCAACTCTGGAACATTCTATGTATTAAACTCGGTGCAGTAGAGTATGAAAAGCTCATCAGACTAACTCCCCGTGACCAAATAACAGAGATGTTAACTGGTTTTACAACTCTTGAATTAAGTGATTGTTTAAGGGTTAACTGTTTTAAGTAAATTCTAAGATATCTGCATAGCATGGTTAAAACCATTACTATAATATGAAAAAATGCATATTGCACTAGATATGTATGTATGTATAATCCATAATATATGTGAATGTCAGTGCTGCATAGCAACTCAGAAAAGGAATTTGGAATCATGTTTTTTTTTTGTTTTTTTGTTTTTTAATATTGTATATTTCATTAATCTCTCATCTCGGACACATGTATACTGTATATTGTATGTATATAAAATATGTATATATCCATGTATATGTTCACTTGTTCACTTTCTTTAATTTGTATTTTCCACTGTAATACATGTATTTGATATGCTCTCTTCATAAGAAGGAATAAAAGATTGAATTGAATTGAATTGAATTGAATATTACAAGGTCAAACGTCTCGATAATAAACGTGAACAACGTGTCGTTATAATGAGATTTGATTGTATTACAAATTCAAACATTTTACAGGCGTTCCCTTTTCAACGGCAACTTCACAGAAATACGTTATTGTCTAAATAATCTATTGTTAAATATAGATATTTGTTTGAAATAACGTATTTATGTGAAGTTGCCGTTGAAAAGTGCATTGACTGTGATATGCATTGCTTCGGTCACATCGTGTCCGAGTACAGTTTCCCTTGAGTTTCGTGATTCGTATTGTCTTTGTAGATTATCTAAGATAGAAATCGACTCGGCAACGAAAAGGTCTATTGTTTCTGCATTGAACAAGCCCGGTATATTTGAAATCGGCTGAAAATTGTGTCAGATACGAAATTCAGAATACGACCATGTCGGTTTTCCTATAGATTTTGAACGGAGAGTAACATACCTTTTCTTATTTTATGATATTAATATTTTTTTTCTTGAATAGTGAAATTTTGTTATAAAATATGTTTTGAATTGTTACTTTGTATAATTAGGGGGTCTCACGCCGGTAGCCTGTGTACTGGAGATATACTTTGTGTAATTGGGGGGTCTCACGCCGGTAGCCTGTGTACTGGAGATATACTTTGTGTAATTGGGGGGTCTCACGCCGGTAGCCTGTGTACTGGAGATATACTTTGTATAATTAGGGGGTCTCACACCGGTAGCCTGTGTACTGGAGATATACTTTGTATAATTGGGGGGTCTCACGCCGGTAGCCTGTGTACTGGAGATATACTTTGTATAATTGGGGGGTCTCACGCCGGTAGCCTGTGTACTGGAGATATACTTTGTATAATTGGGGGGTCTCACGCCGGTAGCCTGTGTACTGGAGAACCTGATGTACATTCTATCTGTTTGATTCCCACAAACGCTGCCCACGCGAAAGGGTACTATAACTATTGCTGAAAAGTCGATACATATAAATTGGTCAAAATATACAGTACTCCCACAAATAAAGCTGATAAAATAACATGACCAAAACAAACTATATTCGTCCGCATGGGAAATTACGTGATCAAAACATTTACACATCAGCACAGGACAATTAGTTCTGTACATATAGTGATGATTTCATGTCAAAGACAATAATTATATCCTATAAATCATTTATTTTGACACAAAATAAATTGTTCAACACTTTTGCTTAAATTAACGTAGTGTGTTATAGAAATATGTTCAAGAGAGGTACAAAGTACAAGAGATCAGATGTGTGGAAATGGAGGTAGTTTTAGTGTGTGCGTTTTATTTCATAGTGGCATTTTGCCCGATGCTTCATTTGAATTTTATCAAAAGGACTAACTTGGAGAAGATACCTAGGTGGACAAGTAAAAATAGTTGTTACCATAAAGTCTCAGCCCATCTTAATATTGCACACATAGACTCTT
>CM037780.1:29997476-30047476 GCA_021229015.1 Solen grandis | reverse complement strand
CATTTTTTTTTTTCACAACAAAATTTACCCTATTGTTTAGGACTAGTATAAAACGCGGGTCCAGTCAACTATGGTACACAACACACGGACACATATATGTTAAAACATCTGCTGTATTCAATTAAAATTTCCCCTAAGTGAATATTAATACTTGATACCACTTTATTTTCTATTTATGATTCTAATTATTAAAGTTTAAAACTGCAATATTAATTTAGTTTCAATCAATAAAAGTTACCCACAACTCGTATTGACCTTGGAAGCCTGATTTTACGCTAGTCCTGGTTTCCAAATGAAACGTGTCTTATGCCGATTTCGATCATCAATTGAACAATGTCAAAATGTAAGATATCCAGTTGTTTTTTTATTACATCTTGTGATGTAAATTAACTTTGCACCGAATCTGAAATCGACAAACCAAAGAAAGCACATATATCTAATGCACTGGCGATAAAAACCAGTGAAGAAATGGAGAAATAGAGTACGGGCTCAAAATTAACACTAACATTATCCACAAAATGCAAGTAGAAAATGAAGTTTGCCAGTTATATTTTAAACCACTTGCATTTTTTTGCGAGTGGGAAAAAATATTTAATTTGAGCCCTGCTTAAAACTCAATATTAAGGACTTACATAAACTGAAACTTATGCTTTCATGCCAATATAAATACCTTTCCTTCAACTTTATAAACACTTTTTTACCAAACAATGTTAGAATTTTAAAATCAAGGGTTTTTGAGGGTTTTTCAAGTTTTTTTGGTTTTTCAAGACCTGTGCAAACCACGATAGATGTTAGAGTGAAAACAGTGTAAATTTTTACATTTTCCTAATATGCATGGCCGTAACTCCAAAACAATTTTATAATATATCTAATAATCTTACCTGGCTGAAAGAATATGGTCACTGATATAATTTCAAGGACAGATTAAGAGTAACGCTAACTATAGGGATAAAGCAAACAAAGCAACGTGTTGTATTCAGAGATAGACATATACTGTAAAATCATTTTATTTCGTGGGGATGAAATTTCATGGATTCGGTAAAAAAAAAACATGTTCGTGGGGACAAGAATTCGTGGATTTGTGCGTTAGAAAAAAAAATTATTTATTTATTTCAAAGTTATCTGGACGTTGATTTGAAGACCTTTACAAAATTTAAGTTGAAAAGAATGCAGCCTAATATTGGTCATAATATGTTAATGACATTATGTTTAGAATTATCTGTTTTTATACTTACTTTAAGGAAAAGTTAATCAGACCAAAGTAAGTGTAAATAAATCTAAGCTTGTGGCCATATAATCTTCGTAACATTTCGGCCATGTATTGCTAATGATAAAAACCGAGGTCACCACAGTTGTGGCACAGCATGATATCCCGGACCCACTCGTCATCAACTGGGACCAGACAGGATGTCCTGTAGTGCCTGGGGGCTAGTGGACAATGGGGGCACAGCAGGTGTCAATCAGTCGTCTTGATGACAACGACAAATCACTGTGCTATATTGGCCATAATACAGGGCGGATCTCTCCTACCCATGCAGCTTATCTACGCAGGAACTTGAAGACACTCGTGTTCTCACAAAAATTATGACACAATTTGTAATCAAGCAAAACTTCACAAATGAAAGGATAAGACGAAAAACACGACTAGTACAGCGACCGCAGTATAAACAAAGGTGGGTGGAGTACTGTAAATTATGGTGGAAACCAACTCAAAATTAGTTGCAGTTGTACATTAAACACAATTAGTAACACAACTAACAGTATGAAGTTTTCTTTGGCGATTTGTTTATTTGCTTTTTAATACATTATATTCCAGAACAGAACTTTTATATTTATTATTGAATTCAATTTACTCAAGAGTCTGTTGGGGTATGGGAGAAGGTCATCATTATCAGCGAGCTGTTTGACATGATAATGAAACTTTTCGTGGGGACATAAATTCGTGGATAGCGGCGTCCACGAAATCAACGAAAATTAATCCCCCACAAAATATAATGATTTTACAGTAGACGATAGCTGTACGGATAAGTTTAATCCTGTATACCAAGTTAAAAGGAATGTAATTCAATAATTGACGTAATGCACTTCATAACTGCTTTCTTGTCCTCAGTGTTGTTCCAGGTGACAGTAACGGTGAGGATGCTGTATGCCATGCCTACAAGAGTTATCTGCCATGCCTAGAGTTATCTCCACTTACATGTAAGGCACCCTCAGGGTAAGCCTCTGCCCAGGTGAAGAAGGCATACTGCACAAAACCAAACAGCCCTCCACACACTATCATGATTCCATACAGGATACCAAAGTAGCTGCTCGGGAATCTGAAGAAAAGCAACAGCAAAAAAATATAAAATTAAAAAAGTCTTCTTTTTTTATTTCAAAATCATCCTGCCAACTTTTAAACAACAACCACTTTAATTTTCTTAAGATAGATGATCTGCTTGGTAAGAATGCTGGATATATCATAAAATACAAATAAATATTTCTTGATAATGTTCCAGTTGGATGAACGATGCTAAAACTATGTCCCTTAGTCTTATGTGTGGTATACCTTGTAATTATTTTGTATTGCAAGCAGTTATCACAGGATGTCAATAACAAATCCATTAAGTTGACTTACACGGCACTGATAAGCCCCGCAGCCAGACTATACAGGAAGGACCGGAACACCGTCATGGTGATGAAGATCACGTACAGCAGGCGTTGGTAGGGAATCAACACCAACACGGACAGCAGAACACACAGCAAACTGGCAATGGCCAGGGGAACAGCAGCTGGTCGCACCTCACGATAGGCTTTTGACTTACCATCTGAAACACACAGTTGATATAGCCATGTTCAAATGTCTTGATAATCTCAGACACGCTTTTAACTTGCTATCTGAATTATGACTCTTACAACCACTAGATGTGGGTGTTCCTCGGAACACTTGTGTCGCCTGCATTTAAGCATGTTTGATGAAAGAATTGACTAGAAAATCGATCTTTTGACAAATTATTGATAAACATAATTATTTTGTGAGGTACAAAATAACACCAAATCACACACACACACACACACACACACACACACACATATATATATATATATATATATATATATATATATATATATATATATATTTTTTTTTTTTTTGGGGGGGGGGGGGGGGGGGGAATAAAATATTCAAACAGTGCAATATGTAATAATTTTCCCGAGCACTTTCGACTATACAGTCTTCATCAGAGGAGTGTCAGAATGACTATGAATTCAAAACATTAACTGTAAGAAAAATTATGACGTCATTAAGCACTTATGACGTTAATTATATATATGTTGCAAGTTTGTAGTCATCATTATCATTATTGAGTTATCATTCTTGTGTACTGCACTCAGACCAATGAGATCTATCTACTATAAATGTTTAAGGCAACACTTCAAATACTTTACAAGTTATGCACCACACAAGAATTAAATCCAAAAAAATAAACAAAGGGAAATAACTCCAAAAATACAACAGTTATCATTCTTGCACAATGCACTCCATGAGATCTTTCCATCTATGAAGTTTCAAAGCAATATCTCAAATACTTTTTATGTTATGCTCCTGACAAAAATAAAGACTGAGAATCAACAAAGGACATCAGGAGAAAAGAAAGTGAGAGTTATCATTTATGTGAACTGCACTCCTCTTCAATGAGATCTATCTATCTATAAAGTTTTAAGTCAGCACCTCAAATACTTTTTGAGTTATGCCCTGGACAAAAATTAAGACTGAAAATCAACAAAGGGCAATAACTCAGAAAATATTAAAGTCAGAGTTATCATTCTTGTGCACTGCACTCCACCTCAATGTGATCTATCCAAGTTTTAAGTTTCAAGGTGATACCTCAAATACTTTTTGAGTTATGGTCCGGACAAAAATAAAATCTCAGAATCAACAAAGGGTAATAACTCAGAAAATACGAAAGTCAGAGTTATCATTCTTGTGCACTGCACTCCACCTCAATGTGATCTATCCATGTTTTAAGTTTCAAGGTGATACCTCAAATACTTTTCGAGTTATGCTCCGGACAAGAAAGTGTGACGCCGACGACGCTGACGACACCGACGACGACGACGACGACGACGACGACGACGGACAAAGTGATCCCTATGTGTCTGCCATGCTATGCAGGCGACACAATAAAGCAATAGCTTTTGACAGGATGTTAGCATCAAGATATTTAAATAGCAGGGGAGATTATTGATGACAGTTGCAGAGTAATGTTCTATGTGTTATCTCCCTTTGACCACTGGTATTTTATCAATGCGGTGATTCAAATTTCTTGTACAATTCCACTGCTACGTCTAGTTCAAGTTCTAAGAGTAAGCTCAAATATAGACCAGCTGATAATATCAAGATCAAAGGAGGCACTTGTATGGATGAGTTAGAAGTAATTTCTGAAGACTTGGATATATTGATGTTTATATCTAGAGATATTGTTAGGATTTTAAAATTCTAGTCTGGGAATAAGGTCTAGCGTATGTTTATTCTCTAAACATTTGAATGTATGGCATTTAGTCCTGCAGAACTAACACAAGGATGTGACGCTTACAAGGATTGTGCTTCATATAACAATACTAATTGTTACTAAAATGGCAACTTATTTAAATCGGAAGGGAACAATGTTTCTTGCATTATGTTCTGAATGTTTTTCCTAATCACTATTGTAATCTAATTTAATGGCAGAATTTGACTTGACACTTTCATTTGTGTAAATACAGTTCAATCTCCATTATTCAAACGTGTTATCCGAAGCTGACCCTCGACGAGTCTTCCCATTTTTTTTTCTTATATAAGTAAGTAAGAAATACATTCAAATAGAACCCTTTATACGAAGTAAAGTTGGGCTCCAAGTGTACAGTTTAATTACCTGTTCACATCTTTTATCTTAATCTGTCATCACCTATTGTGTTTTAAAACATTATACCCATCAAACTGTGAAAGGGAGATCACTATAATGTCTTTAGCACAGCGCACATTACTTTGAATATAATTTTGATTGGCAATCAATTAAAGGACCCCATAAATTGATTACAACTGATTTGCAAGAATGTGCTAATTCAAGAAATTAAGGAGGAGTTGGTATTCACTGAAGCAAATGAAGGAGGATGGGTATACATGTTGCCTGATTTTATCGCAGTCATCTCTCTTCAGAATGACTTTCATGACTATAGAGGTGATAGCTGAGCAATCTAGGGAAGGACCCTACAATGGTTGAATATCCAGATAAGCTTCCATATCATTTTCATTTTATGTTTGTTTCACCTGGAATGTAATCACAACATTCAATGTAGAAACACAGGGAACAAAATGGCCCACATGCAAGGTACTTAAAATAACAACAAAGGAGTATTTGTTAATACCATATTTTATAAATTACAAACATGACTTATCTTATTTAGATTGACTGAAAAGCAAAATCAGTATTCGTTAGAATTAAATTATTCGTTATATTATTCGTTCGTTATTAAAACACAAATTAAAACATAAATTAAAACACTTATCTTCACAACATACCACTAAATACAAACATTAAAGTGTAACATTTGACCATTATGGGTTATTCAAACAGATGCTTTATTCGAAGTGAATCATCCGTCCAGACGACTTCGGATAACTGAAATCCGACTGTAATAATTATCAATGAAACAAGACAGCTGTTTGTCTATCATTTGATGATGTATGTTTCATTTGAATTAATCCATTGTGTGATACTGAATGTGATACTGTCAATAACTTTCATTAATCTTTTGTCTGTATAATAATTACAGATCCCAATGATTCAGACTGTTTAACAGGACAAAATATACAGGAACTATTCCTACAGGTGATTAATATCCCCTCGTCCTATCCCAACAGGTCTTTGTGAAATGTGAGTGCAGGCCAGACAGGACTTTACGGATTCCTTGATAGACCCCACTTCTGAGAAGGTGTATAATACAATAATTGGAATGCTGTGATTTTAAAAACAACACGGGTGTAAAATTCGGAACATTTATTTGTATTTTTTCTTGATTTTACTATCTCAAATTTAGAAAGTATGGGGAAGGATGAGTAACAATATCAGGAAGTTGACACCTGTCTGAGATCTGCAACCAACACAGGTTCAGTATTTAAGTTATTATCATTCTACTTACACCACTATATCTGTTCATTTTATTTTGATGTACGATGCCACTAGGAAAGAATAATCTAATTAAGATGTTTGTTTGACTTAACATACCACTGTCTGTATTTCTGTCATTTGGGGACTCTGTTTACATGAGATAGGCAATGTGCTGCTTCTGTGTGCTTTTAAGACATGTGAAATGATATCATATCCAGTACTGTTTTTTTTGACACTGGGTAAACAAGTCCTGGACCTACCCTTGTGCTGAGCGCAAAGCAAGGGAACCAAAATTGTCATCATCATTCATTGATACATGCACCAGCAACATTTTCATCATCTTTGGTATATTGAACCTACGGCCTCCGGTTTATGTGGCAGAAACTACAAACACTTTGCTATTATTAAATAAATCAGAAGCTAACTGTAAATAAACAGTTATAACATAAAGAGACTCTTTATCTATTAAGGCTATTCTACTCTTATTTAAATGTGTGAGGGTGAGTGCTTGCATGTAATGTGAAGTGTGAGGACCTCAAGTGAATTTTGTTTGACATGATGGGGACAAATTGGCAGTGTGGGTACCTTTATATATGTTCCTCTGCCAGTCGTACACAATGCCTGACAGGAAGGAAGTGATGAGCCCTCCCATCATGGTAGAGAAACACACATTGGTGTAGTAGCTCACTGAAAACAATATCAAACATATGTTAGATCATTCATTGGCCTGCTTGCTTAACAATGTCCGTGCACAAAAAAAACAGTATGACAATGTTTCTGACAAAATATAACACCTTTCAAGTTTTTAGCAGAGAAAATTCATCCCTACCTTCCCCAGTCATGGCTTGGTCTACAGTTCACAAACATTATTATTATCATAACATTTGTTTCTGAATGAATATCATTCACTGAATACTGTTTTCTGATACCATGTCTATGTGTAGACATTCTTAAACTTGTCAGGGGAGATCACTGTATAGGAGACTGAAACTAAATGTGCAATAGTGTAAAAAAAAGGAAAAGACAAAAAATCCCTAATCAAATTGGATATAACTTTAGAAAATTGTCTTAGCCCTTAAGCCAATCAAATTGGATATACCTTTAGAAAATTGTCTTAGCCCCCTAAGCCAATAATACAATTTTAATATTGAATGTAAACCTATTAAACACATTTTTGGTCACAATATATAATTCATATAAGTTTCAACCATAAATGATCAGCAACTTTCCTAGACACGAGCTTTAAATCTCAAAATCTCTCAACTGAGACGACACAAGTGGGCGTGTCCCTCCACCGTTGCCAAGTACATACCGAGGTCTTTGTTTCCGCCAAGCACCCGGTTCAGGTACTGGTTCAGCGTACCAATGAAGAAAAAGAAGCGAAGTTGCAGCAAGCACAGCCACAAGACATGCGTAAGGAACAGGGGGCGCTTCAAACACTCTACCAAGGTTGGCTCTTCTGCCTGCTTTTCATCCTCCCCTGTGTCATACAAAAGACTGCAATTTCATTTTCCTCCCTCACTTTTAATGTTTATGGACCTGGTATATACTCATGTAAATGCTATCATGACGAAAACAGTTGTGGTACCCATAATATAGTATTATATAAATACACATTAGATGATATGATTACATGGGTTGACTTTTATCATAAAGATAAACATAATGTAAAGTTTTAATTTATTAAGCCAATACTATTTTTGAACAATCTCATTTTTTCCCCTTGTAATTAGATCAATATTGGGTACTTTCCATATAATGGAATATCTCAAGATGTATTTAACAAGAGTGTTCTTTGGAACACATGGGTCACCTGCTGAAGCATGATGGAAAAAGTGTGACTGACTATAATACTCACAAGACGGGTTGGCAGTAACCAGAGATAGATAGATATCCACCAGGGATAGGGCCAGTTTTAGTAAAAATTTAAAAAAAATGATACAGTCCAGGATTTTAAAATAAATTGAGTACAGATATTGCCTCATAGAGTCTTAACCAAGGTTATCTAAATATAACAAAAGATACAAGACTTGAGGAACAAGATATTCTGCTATTATACAGTAACCATCAGCCAATAAACTATGACAGTCCCTTATTGTATCACCTGCTGTAAGCAGAGGTGACACGTAGGAATCACTTATCCGTCGTCTGTCCATCTGTCTGTCAGTCTTATTAGTAAGAGTGGATAAATGATTAAAAGTAAAAACATGACATGTCATATAGGTGGAAGGACTTCCATGTGGTGGTCAAGGTTAAGTTTTGTGGCAGACAGACTAAAAACAATATGCCCTTACGATCTATCAATCCGTGGGCATAAAAAGGGTATAACTGTACAAAAATGAATTTCAGGGTTACTTGCCCTTTTGAAATGGGTTACTTTTCTTGAAAGTGAACAAGTATACCAAGTTTGAAATGATTATGTTAGTTGATTATGGAGAAATTGACTTTAACAAACAAGAGGGCCATGATGGCCCTGAATTGCTCACCTGAGAAATATTGCCTTCATTATCTTTAATAACACAGTCTTACTAAATACAAAATCCATGCAGAAGTACAGCAAAATAATCATAATTCCACACAAAAACTGTACATGTGGTCCAAATTTTGATGGTTATAGCTATAAAATCAAGTGACCCCTAGGGTGGGACTAATTTTGACCCAAGAGCAATGATTTGAAAACTTGATTCTGGTCCACAAGGCCATGTTACATACCAAATATCTAAACCCACGAACCTGTGGTTTCTGACGAGAAGATTTTTCTAGTTTTTCCTATATAAGCCTATGTAAAATCAAGTGACCCCTTGGGCAGGGCCAGTTTTGACCCCAGGGCCATGATTTGAACAAACTTAGTAGATGTCCATAAGGCAATTGTACACACCAAATATCTAAGCTCTAGGCTTTGCAGTTTTGCAGAAGAAGATTTTCAAAGTTTGCATTTTTAAAATCTATTTTTAGCTCCTGTGACCTACTTTTTCAACTAATCACAATAATTTGAACAACTATGATAGAGGACATCATAAGGATGATTCCTGTGAAGTTTTGTCAAAATCCATTCAGCGGTTTAGGAGGAGATGTTGTTTAAAGAAATTGTTGACACACATGGACGGACGCACACACGCACGGACGCCGGACAAAAGGCAATCACAATTATAGCTCACCATAAGCATGTTGTGCTCAGGTGAGCTAAAAACGTAACCAACCCATATCCAATGTTCAAGAAAACACCAGATAAGATTTTTCAGCATGGCTGTTACAGACATTAATGGGAAATAATCCTATTTCACCCAACGTATCACTCACCTTTGAACTATTTCAATTCTTTGAAAATTTGACTGCATGTACAGGCTTAAAACTAGGTACATTCCAACTAATGCTGTAGAGACGAATTTGAGATTTGGAGACAGAAGAAGGAAGCTCCTTGATTAGACAAGCAGAGTGGGCCAAGGACAGAGCCTTTGAGAACCCCAGAATTACAGAGACTTCATCTTCCAACAGTTTTAACCTGGCCAATTAGGAAAGAACATATCCAGTTGAGAATTTATGCAGAGAAATGTCTTTGATATGAATAAAAATTTGGTAGAGGGATGACCGAGGAACATCTCTGATAAAATATGTTCAGGTCTGGCTAATTGTAACGATGGAAAACAGATTATTTGCATGAAACTGATCAACATGCAGTTAAGGGACCAAAGAAAGGAATATCCATGTTAAATTTTACCAAAATTTGCCTGCAGTTTAATAGGATATATTGTTTCAACATATTGTTGATGAAAGACATCTGGTGAAATAGGTCACATTGGACA
Organism: Solen grandis; assembly: GCA_021229015.1. Lineage (NCBI taxonomy): Eukaryota > Metazoa > Mollusca > Bivalvia > Adapedonta > Solenidae > Solen > Solen grandis. The sequence goes on along the minus strand of CM037780.1, from coordinate 30,037,545 downwards.
CATTGTGCTCAGGTGAGCTAAAACTAATATGACAAGAATCCAATGTTCAGTTGGAGGAATAATAAGAGGTCATGATTTCCATGATATTTGGGAAGAAATATGAAACAAAAAATTGTAGATTGAGTAAGTTTCAAATCATAATTGGATCTGTGCTGTAAGTTTTCAGTATTTAGTCATACAAACTCTATAGTAATCTTGAGACCTTCAATAATTTCATTAAGTTACATGGATACGGAGGCTACTCAGATAAGCTTAGATTGCTAACAAAATAATACCTGAATGTTTTACAGGGCCAACAGTTAACTTCAAACAACCAGTGAATAAATTCATATGTTCAATGTGTAGTAAATTCTACAATTGGAAGGATAACCTTGCCAGACAAACAAAGAATACGCATGATGATACTCCTGTCTATATTGATGCAATCATTCTCACCATATGCCCTGGAAATAGAAATCCCAGAAACATGGATACCTCCACCTGAAGCAAGATCTCAGAACAGAAATTACAGGGCATGAAGACAAGAATAATAATCCAACTACCACCGTTGTTACTTCCAACTAACTCACCTATCAGAGGACAGTCCATATATGATTGAACTACCAGCAACAATAATGATACCATTGATAAGACAAAGAGATAGCTATACATGTACAGACACTGACATTTATATATACATGTATACTCAATGTATGGTATTTTCAACACAGTAGGATATATATGTCAATTTCTTTGTTTAATGACATGTTACCTTGTACTATCTTTTGAAATTTATTCCTCCATTCTATTTATATGCTGACCTAGTGACAATCTGTTCCTTTTTTATGTTCTATAGGGACAAAATTGATGGTCGAAACTACTGTTGGTAAATAAATCTGTCTAACTGATATTTTGTTCAACTTACCTTTCTCTGTAAAATACATATATTAGGTAATATTAACTTTATGATTTTATATGAGCTGATATTGTCATTTAATCAGTACATTTCCTCATAAAACTATGAATTACAGTATAGACATAAATAAAATCATTAATATAATGCCATGTGTGATCAACAATCTGGTGGCAAAATGGAAACACTCCTTTGATAAAGGGTTATATACATGCAGAAATGTGTTACACCAAACTCTCAGTAGTAAAGGGGTAGGGTGTTTTGGACCCTGATCCCAAGATCCATGCATGACTTCCACCTCCCAAAAAATGTGTTAGGTAGGGATCTCCTGATTATACAAGGTTAGCAAATAAATACTGATACATTCCAAATATTCATTTTGTAATATATCCATGCATAAAGGTCACCATTAACTTAAAGTATAAACACTGCTTACATGACATCTATAAAATGAAGATGCTAATGTTAACATAATTACATTATTATTATTATTTTATTTTTTTGATATTCAAGGGGCCATAACGCTATAATCAAAGGCCATAACACTTGAATTATTGGTCCAATGTAGTCTATGTTTGTAATATTATAGAAATGAACATTGCTTTTAAGTACTGTTGAGTGTCTTTACAAAATCAGGCATTTTCCTGGACCTTACTTCAGACAAACTGACCCAAAATCTGTCCTGGTATCAATCTTACAGTCACAACATTGCATCCAGGTAAAATAAAAGTTAGTCAGGAATGAAGATCCTAGAGAGTAAACAATTTAGCAGTTATTGTAAAATGGATGTTGGACGATACTGCAACATGCTCAAGTTATATAAAATGCAAATCTGTCTATGGGGGTTAACAATGTGAGTGTAATGAAAGAGTTAATAGTTGAAGAGCAGAGAATAAAATGGTGTAAATTTGCTTACATTCCTTCATCCAGATGCTATTCACATGACAGACACAGAAATAGCTACTGAGAAAGAAGATGATAGTTAGTGCTGTCTCATGCTGTAGATGTGGCATGATGCCACACCCATTTACATTACCCTAATACTGGGCAAACCAGGCCCCGTGTTCTCGAATTTAGAAATGGTACTCATACTTATACTCAAACTATGCCCATTAGTTTCAATAGGGATTTGAGCATGATACTCACATTTGAGCATGAGATTGTATTTAAGTATTTTCGAGAACAAGGGGCCTGTCCTGTAAATATCATTATATGCTGAGCACTAAACAAGGGACATATAACAGTACTTAAAGGTCTAAAGAGCCACAATGAGTGTCATCTATTATAAAGTTAACAAGAAACATGTCAAATCAGGTTTTCAAGCCTCGACCAGGCAAGTAAAACTATTTCTAGTAAAAGTGACCTTGACCCTATTGACCTGAAAATCAATCCAAATCTTTCTCTTCCCACAAGGTATCTAAAGTATGTAAACTGTATCTCTCTTCTAACAGGGGATACTAGATTGAAACAAAATGTTTGAAGACGCCCGTCCACTAAACAAAGTACCCCATTCTAATAACCAGGTTTTTCGTAGAAAACCAAAACCTAGTTAATAAAGCATTGGACAATACACATGTTAACTAAAACTGCAGGGAAAAGGGTATCTCAAGCTTGCATCTTCAAGACTTTAACCCTTTCCCTCATATAGACTCATTTTGACGCACTCAATAGGTATCACATAAAGCCTGATCTGCAGAAAACCACAGTTAAACCTTACCAAATTTAATTACAAAATCCTCATTACCAGACCACTGAGGAGCAGCAAACAGCATAAAACCTGATCGACCTGCGAGTTACTCGCAGGCTGATCTGGTTTTATGTTGTTCGCATAGGTCATTTCATGGTTTCCCCTATGAGGGAAAGGGTTAAAAAGCATCTGCAGAACAAACCTGCAAAAATTATTACAAATAACGTACCATATCTTTTTTTAAGTTTCTTTTTTTATAGATTTTGAATGATTTCCATTTTAACATAAACTAGATACCTTTTTTCTGACTACTGAGGAGCTCAATGCCTGCTTCTCCATTTTCAGCAACCTCTGTGTGCTGCTTGGGAACCTCCCGCTTAGCAATGAACATTTTAGGAAAGAAAAGGAAGGTGCTGACCAGTACCAACACGTGTAGGCCCGAGATAATGAAGAACATGTTCTGTCGTGAGAATCCATTCTCTGATGCAATCTGTAATTAAACAATGTTTGTTCTTCTTGTTTTCCTGATAAATAGCCAATGAAAATAAATCATAGTACTCTGTTATACAGTTTTGAAAAAAATTGTATCTTCACAAGGATCGATTTTCCATGAAAACAATAATTTTGTATATGCACAAGTAAATGGTTGTAATGTTCCAGAGAATACATTGAAGCATAATTTTATACCAATTGTTCGCTGACAATTCATTAAAAGATTCAGTATACATAATTGCATCCATAAAAACTTTTTTTAGCCTTATATACGCTAAAATCTGATTTATTTTTTCTCTTGTTACCATACTTACTTTTACAATTAGCATGACAGCAGATGACATGTCAAACCCACCACACAACAGCCCAACAATGGAGGAACTTCCCGCTACAAACAGGTTGGCAACCTGGAGGCATACAACACACAAAGTGAGGAGGATCTCAACATACAACACACAAAGTGAGGAGGATCACTACATACAGCAAACAAAGTGAGGAGGATCTCAACATACAGGACACAAAGTGAGGAGGATCGACACAAAGTGAGAAGGATCTCAACATACAGCACACAAAGTGAGGAGGATCTCAACATACAGCACACAAAGTGAGAAGGATCTCACATACAGGACACAAAGTGAGGAGGATCTCAACATACAACACACAAAGTGAGGAGGATCTCAACATACAGGACACAAAGTGAGAAGGATCTTGACATACAACACACAAAGTGAGGAGGATCTTGAATGCTGTGAATTAATAGTGGACTGCAATGACTATGGACTGGAACCCTGCTCACACCAAGATCCTTTCATTACTTTTTCTGATGCAGAGTACCAGTCCAACTAAGAAACTAAAGAAGGATCGATTCAAGAATCTAGAAGAAACTATATTAGGTGAAAGCATAAAGTAATATTTGTGAAATATAATCATTATCAAATCACTCTGGCTGGACTAAAATGAAAATGATCAAACTGGATTTTCACATTTAACTTACTACTGAGGAATGTTTCGATGACAAGTATAGGTTAGAGCTTATTAAGAATTTCTACATTATTAGTAAGCTAAGTGAGTCGAGTGCAGCATGATGGACATGCTTCTTATTCACATAAGAACTTCTTAATAAAGTCTAACCTACTTAATGTTTGCTCTCCTTTCCTGATCAAAATTTTTCTTACCTGCCAATCAATTCAGAGCAATTCTTTTTAAAACAAAGAGATCACACCAGAATCAAATATTTTCTCAGTTCACGGTGTGAAAACAATAATCAATAAATAGGCAAACAGTGGATTACATTTGTGTGGGTGTTAGAAAAGGAGTAATCATCATCTACTTGTGGGGTTTGTTAAAGAAGATGTCCCGTGTTTCGAAGTTGACAAATCCTGTGTTATGAGAACTTCTTAATTGTTGTCAAAATGGACAGCAAGCTTGATCTATCAAATTTTGATTTACTTGATGATCATGATAATGTTTTCTGTTCAAAGAGGAATTTCAAGACAGTTATTCCAATAATTCTAATGGTATTGTTATTTCCGCTTTGCTGTCGCAACATTACGAGTCAATCCTCAGATTTCCAATGTGGAGGCATGGTTTATAAACACAGAAGCGCATAAACACAGAAGCGCATAGAGGCAAATATCTGTTAAAAAAGGAGTGGTGAACACATGCATGCACAATATAATTTTAGTTAATCACTAAGAAACATACTTCATGATTAAGAAAGATACTTCACCATTACAAAAGGCAAATACCAGTATTTGAAAATCTGGCTATCTTATTGTCTGCCCATTTAGGGCAAACACATATATTAAGTTGAAACTTTCCTCTGCTGTGATTGTCAGAAACATCTTGGCAAACAGAGCTGACCCAGATCAGACTGCTGTTGGAATCTGCTGTCTTTTCAGGGTCTTCACCATGTAATCAAACTATATTGTAGGTCAATTAAACACTGCATGGCAATAAAAATACGTTTTCATCATACTTTAAAATTCATTAATTCAATATTCATCAAGTCATAAAAAGGTATATGACCATTCATGCATAAAAAGTTGATAGGTTCCAATCAGATAAGAGAGGGGTGAGGTTTACCTGAGTGTTGGTGACCAGTAGTGCCAGCCCTCCGATACCCATCAGAGAAAGTCCTGGGAACATGAGCCAGGGCAGGTCTGCAATAAAATTCAGAGAAATATCAGAAATCTCACAAGTAAAAGGGAATGAGGTTAAACCTGCGTGAGTCAGTAGAGTTAAACCAATGTAGTTTACAGTACATCATGGTGAATATTCACAAAAGAAATAATAAATAAACAAGAATAGTTCCTTGAACCACATATGTCACCTGCTGGAAGAAGCAGGTCAGAAAAAGTTGGACAGTCAGACAGTTGGACATTCAGACAGATGGGCAGACAGATGGACAGACAGGTGACAGAGAAGTGATCTCTAAGTTTCACCTATGCTTACAGCAGGTGACACAGTAAGAGATGCACATGTACAACATGTGGTGATAATTTACACAAGAAATGCTTTACAATTTCCTGGAGAAATGCTTTAAAAATCTTAATGTAACTGCAATCTGTTAAGTGTTTCCTCTCAACAGGGATAATGACTTGGGTTATGTCACTTTCAAACTTTGTTTACTATATATAAAAGGAAGTTTAACACAACAAGAGGCCCATGATGGCCCTAAATCGCTCACCTGAGATAAATAGGTTGACCCAAGGAACATCTGTACCAATTTATTTTAAAATCTGGCCAGTAGTTTTGAAGAAGATGATTTTTAAAGTTTTCATTTTTTTTTTTCTTTTTGTTGCCATGGCAACCAGAGTTCTACATGGATCAAGTTTATTTTAGCAACTTTTGTGAAGGTTGACCCAAGGATCATCCCTGCCAAGTTAAATCTAAATCTGTCCAGTGGTTTCAGAGGAGATCTTGTTTAAAGGTTTCTCTATATACATATAAGGCAAATAAGCCCCGCCCCTGGCGGCCTTGTTTATTTACGAATCGGAATAATTTTAGCAACTTTGGTAGAGGTTGGCCCAAGGAATATCTGTACCAATTTATTTTAAAATCTGGCCAGTAGTTTTGAAGAAGATGATTTTTAAAGTTTTTTTTTTTTTTTTTTGTTGCCATGGTAACCAGAGTTCTACATGGATCAAGTTTATTTTAGCAACTTTTGTGAAGGTTGACCCAAGGATCATCCCTGCCAAGTTTAATCAAATTCTGTCCAGTGGTTTCAGAGAAGATGTTGTTTAAAGGTTTCTCTATATACATATAAGGCAAATAAGCCCCGCCCCTGGCGGCCATGTTTTTTTACGGATCGGAATAATTTTAGCAACTTTGGTAGAGGTTGACCCAAGGAACATCTGTACCAATTTATTTTAAAATCTGGCCAGTAGTTTTGAAGAAGATGATTTTTAAAGTTTTCATTTTTTTCTCCTTTTTGTTGCCATGGCAACCAGAGTTCTACATGGATCAAGTTTATTTTAGCAACTTTTGTGAAGGTTGACCCAAGGATCATCCCTGCCAAGTTTAATCAAATTCTGTCCAGTGGTTTCAGAGGAGATGCTGTTTAAAGGTTTCTCTATATACATATAAGGCAAATAAGCCCCGCCCCTGGCGGCCATGTTTTTTTACGGATCGGAATAATTTTAGCAACTTTGGTAGAGGTTGACCCAAGGAACATCTTTACCAATTTATTTTAAAATCTGGCCAGTAGTTTTGAAGAAGATGATTTTTAAAGTTTTCAAATTATTTTTCTTTTTGTTGCCATGGCAACCAGAGTTCTTCATGGATCAAGTTTATTTTAGCAACTTTTGTAGAGCCTCACCCAAGGAACATTCCTGCCAAGTTTCATTAAATTCTGTCCAGTGGTTTCAGAGGAGATGTCGTTTAAAGCAAATTGTTGACGACACACGACGCACGACGCACGACGACGGACGCCGGACGAAGGGCGATCACAAAAGCTCACCTTGAGCACTTTGTGCTCAGGTGAGCTAAAAATGATATGACTATTCACAATTATACAGACCAGAATAGACTAAAATGTACGTTTGTTTCCTGAATCTTCAACATGTTTAATTTTAGATATGAACATTACGGTCAGGTCGTATCACTGATTACTTGGAGTTCACCTTCCAACAGCAACTCTTGTCATTCACAAAAGATTTTTCTTGCATATCAACATGACCTTCATTTTTTTTTTTTATATACAAGTGGCACACATATGTACCAGAATTCCAGGATTATCAAATTAGAGCTCAATCAATGAAAATTATTAATACTAATAGTCTTGATTTAACAATTTTAAGAAAGTCACAAGTGTTCTTTGGAGCACATGTGTCACCTGCTGAAGTGTGACAGAAAAAGTTTGACAGACAGATGAACAGACTGACAGACAGATGGAGGACAGATGATGGCAAAGTGATCCCTGTGTTACCTTTCTTTACAGCAAGTGATGCATTAAAAGTCAACTTAATGCTGCTAGATTCAGCTATTTTTTCAGCCAGTATATTTCATGTATTTCAACGGCAAATCAAAATTAATGTGCTTTTGAACATGACTTCAGTGCTGTTACCTAACAGTTTTCTTCTATTAATATGCCATACTTAATGGTACAAGAATAAATACTGGACTGTTGCAACTACTTTTCAAATGATGCATAAAAAGTATTCTAACTTGAGATCTCAGGTACACCTGTACTACCTGTTTAGAGTTCTGATAACCCCTACTTCCTTTTGTGACCAGAACTATATTATGTGGGTTGTATATTACCATGCCACATACGTCCATGTATAAACAATGCATCGTACAGGAACATTCAAATCTCATCATGGCCAGGTCAACTGCTCAACAAGAATCACAGACAAAACCCATGTGAATCAGGTCAACTGCTCAACAAGAATCACAGACAAAACCCATGTGAATCAGGTCAACTGCTCAACAAGTATCACAGACAAAACCCATGTGAATCAGGTCAACTGCTCAACAAGTATCACAGACAAAACCCATCAGGTCAACCATTGACTACTTTTTATCCAAGTGAAACTGTTGTGTAGCCTGTAATTCATTATGAATAGTAAACAATGGAAAGGTCCAAGCTCATAATGATCTGTTCCTAGGTGTCCCATATAGAGATCAGATATACTTGGGCTTTATAGTTCTCATTCAACACAACGATCCGTCTAGGAGACATTTTGTTTGATACTTATCCAATTAGTATCCCTCCCGTTAGACAGAGGGATATAGATTTGGCGTTGTATGTCTGGCTGTTTGTCCATCCATCACACTTTGATTGGATCATAACTCTAAAACCTTTTTAGTTATAAACCTTGACCTTATACATGTGTGTGGTTACATCTCATTGAGTAAAAGTGCTGATTTAGGAACTGTAACTCTTCACTTTGTTATTTTTGAGTTATTCCCCTTTGCTATTTTTGCTATTTAATGTTTGTTTAGCCCATAACTCTAAAAGTAATTGAGGTATCACCGTTTAATCTTAAAGGAGTGATGCAGTGCACAGGAACTTTATCTCTTCACTTGATAACTTCTGAGTTATTGCCGTTTGTTATTTTTCCTTCCCTAATTTTGTTATTATAACTCAAAAACTGTAAACTGTAAAATAACTATACTTGGTAGTTTTGGGGTTTTTTTTTTGGTCATTATATTTGCATTATTCTGCGGGGGGTGGGGGGGGGATATGAATTTGCAATTTGAATTATAGATTTGGAAAAGCAATGTTAAATCTTTAAGAGCCCTGCATAAGGGTTTTAATCATTGGAGGACTTTGTATAAATGAGATATATGCAAACCTCATGAGGCAGATTGCAGGGACCAGTGGCCTGACACCCATCAGAGGCTGAGCAGCAAGCAGTTATGGTAAAACTGTATCATTTTAATGATTTGTCTTGGTTTAACCAACCTTCCATGCACCTGAGCTGGTTGCTCTAACCGTTCAATGAGAATATTTCCTTGTAACAGGTGTGCAGATCATAAATGGATGGATGTGTGATTTTTTGTTGCATGGGGTTACACATGATGCAAATGTTGAAACTTGAGATAAGGTTATTATTGATCTAGTGTGATACAAACAAATTTAACATTAAAATCCCACATAATCTTCCATCAGAATTTTCTCTTAGTTAAATTTAATTTCCTGCTATAAACATGTGAATTTAAGAAGATATTTGATTTGTTTCTTAGGGATTAACATCTCACTGACAGTATTTTAGTATTAAGAAAACTTACTGTACATGAGGCATAGTGCTGCTACACTGCAATATCAATGCCTTAGAAAAGTGACTTGATACCACACCGAGTCACACTGACACAAACCTATTCTAAATTTTAATTTCAAAGTGACATAACTCCTGTAATAGTTTCCTCAAATTGGCAAAACAAGAGGCCCATGATGGCCCTAAATCGCTCACCTGAGATAAATAGGTTGACCCAAGGAACATCTGTACCAATTTATTTTAAAATCTGGCCAGTAGTTTTGAAGAAGATGATTTTTAAAGTTTTCATATTTTTTTCTTTTTGTTGCCATGGCAACCAGAGTTCTACATGGATCAAGTTTATTTTAGCAACTTTTGTGAAGGTTGACCCAAGGATTATCCCTGCCAAGTTTAATCAAATTCTGTCCAGTGGTTTCAGAGGAGATGTTGTTTAAAGTTTTCCCTATATACATATAAGGCAAATAAGCCCCGCCCCTGACGGCCATGTTTTTTTACGGATCGGAATAATTTTAGCAACTTTGGTAGAGGTTGACCCAAGGAACATCTGTACTTATTTATTTTAAAATCTGGCCAGTAGTTTTGAAGGAGATGAATTTTAAAGTTTTCAAATTATTTTTTCTTTTTGTTGCCATGGCAACCAGAGTTCTACATGGATCAAGTTTATTTTAGCAACTTTTGTGAAGGTTGACCCAAGGATTATCCCTGCCAAGTTTATTCAAATTCTGTCCAGTGGTTTCAGAGGAGATGTTGTTTAAAGGTTTCTCTATATACATATAAGGCAAATAAGCCCCGCCCCTGGCGGCCATGTTTTTTTACGGATCGCAATAATTTTTGCAACTTTGGTAGAGGTTGACCCAAGGAACATCTGTACCAAATTATTTGGAAATCTGGCCAGTAGTTTTGAAGGAGATGAATTTTAAAGTTTTCAAATTATTTTTCTTTTTGTAGCCATGGCAACCAGAGTTCTTCATGGATCAACTTTATATTAGCAACTTTTGTAGAGCCTCACCCAAGGAACATTCCTGCCAAGTTTCATTAAATTCTGTCTAGCGGTTTCAGAGGAGATGTCGTTTTAAGCAAATTGTTGACGACGCACGACGACGGACGAAGGGTGATCACAAAAGCTCACCTTGAGCACGTTGTGCTCAGGTGAGTTAAACAAGAGGGCCGTAAGGCCCTATATCGCTCACCTGAGGGGTCTTGATGTATAGGCATTGAAGGCATCACCATAGGGCCAAGATTTTGACAATCTAGGTAATGAACCATTTGATGATGCTACATACCAAATATCTAAGCTCTAGGCCTCATGGATTCATAGGAGAAGATATTTGAAAGTTTTTCCTATGTAACTCTATGTAGAACAAGTGACCCCTGGTGCGGGGTCATATATCGCCGTAGGGCTTTGATTTGAAAAAATCCTGGTAATGGCCAATAAGCTGATGCTACATACCAAATATCTAAGCTCTAGGCCTTATGGATTCATAGAAGAAGATTTTCAGACTTTTCCTATATAACTCCATGTAAAACAAGTGACCCCTGGTGCGAGGCATTTATCACCGTAGGGCTATGATTTGAACAATCTTGGTAATGGCCCATTAGATGATGCTACATACCAAATATCTAAGCTCTAGGTCCTGCAGTTTTGCAGAAGAAGATTATTAAAGATATTCCTATGTAACTCTATGTAAAACAAGTGACCTTGGTGTGGGGTCATTTATCACCGTAGGGCTATGATTTAAACAATCTTGGTAATGACCTATAAGATAATGCTACATACCAAATATCAAAGCTCTAGGCCTAATGGTTTCATAGAAGAAGATTTTTAAAGATTTTCCTATATAACTCTATGTAAAACAAGTGACCCCTTGCGCGGGGTCATTTATCACCATGGGGCCATGATTTGAACAATCTTGGTAATGGTGTATCAGACAATGCTACATACCAAATATCAAAGCTCTAGGCCTAATGGTTTCATAGAAGAAGATTTTTTAAGTTTTTCCTATATAACTCTATGTAAAACAAGTGACCCCAGGAGCAGGGTCATTTATCACCTCAGGGCCATGATTTGAACAATCTTGGTAATGGTTCATTAGACAATGCTACATACCAAATTTCTAAGCTCTAGGCCTTTTGGATTTGGAGAAGAAGTTTTTTTAAGATTTCACTTTTAAAATCTATTTTTAGGTCCTGTGACCTAATTATACAATGGACTGGAACCATTTGAACAACTTTGGTAGAGAGTCTGCCAAGGAACTTTCCTGCAAAATAATTTTGAAATTGGCCAAGTGGTTTAGGAGAAGTCGTTTGAACGAAAAGTTGTTGACGACGGACACACGCACGCACGGACGATAGACAACGGGCGATCACAAAAGCTCACCTTGAGCACTTTGTGCTCAGGTGAGCTAAAAAAACTTATAGAAGAAGAAGCACACACAAAATTGGGTCTGACGAACGGACAGATGATCCGATTCCAGTACACCAGCCCCCCATAAACTTCGTTGTGGGAGGTAAACTATTCTCAAACTACCCTTACATGCTGGCTGCACACAAAGCAAGGAAGATGTATATATAATATGGTCATTTTTGATAACTTTTGATGGGTTCTTGTGGCTGGGAATCCGACCCACTGGTTGGCTATTTTAACAACCAGGCCATTACAATTGGTTAAATTAATAGATAGGAGAGAATATCAATACAATATCATTGTGAGGCGTTGAAGTATATTGCATCAATGAAGAATATGTGATATTTATATAAGAGAGAGATAATGTGTAATTTACCTCGGCTGATTAGTGCCATCAATAGGGTTCCTATCACAAATAAGGTACTGAAAGAAATAAGAGAATTTTCATCAAAGTATATGCAAATAATGAAAAATTTATAGATATTGCCTTCATCAGAGTCTTAAGGAATTTTGTATGAAATATTGCCTACCAAAAATGGTGGTTTTACAGTGGTAGCATTTGTTATACAATGTAATTCCATTAATGTCCGTCCCATTTCGATGCAACTTCCAGCCTAACATGAGTCACACTATGGACCCTGTATCTGTAATCTTTTAAATGTTATATACATATCTAAACACAGTCTAATATAACTTGGTCCCAATGTTTGGAACAGTATCATATTGGGTCTACACTGTAATCTTGAGCACAATATTGAGATCAGAGAAATGATAAGAAGGGCTTACAAGGCGATGAGTCGAGTGAGACGGGTCCCATACTTGTAGTTAAAGAGTCCAAGGACTGCACACCCGACACAGAACATGGCTGAGGCAATGGTGAAACACAGGGCCATCTTACTATCCTGAGGTTTACACTCACTCGGAGCTTCTCCAGCTGATGGCGTCACCAAGTCAACACCAGAGTCATTCCCAGCAACTGATGGCGTCTGCGTTGTCAAGACAACAACGTCTATTTCACTGTTTCTTCCACTGACATTATAAACAGACAAAGTGTTTGTGCTGTTTGTTCCCACTGGCAGACACAGGTCAGCATATATTCCCTCTGTCTTGAGCACAAAGTTGACGGAGCCCCAGCCATACAGCAGTCCACCGAAAAAAAGACACTCCATGAAGGCCCATCCTGCCACCAAGAACTTCTTCCAACCGACATCACCAGTCGCATCTCCTATCGCCATGTCTTCACTTTTCTGCCAGTTTCACTACACTTGGTATAGAATCAAATCTTGCTTTGTTCAAACAACGCACACAATTTATAATGGCTTGAGAGTTTGTGTCAATAGTGCATGCTTTCTTGCACTTAATCAATGTCATTTATTACACCGTCTTGAAGCTATCCACTGGCTGCAGAACTGAAAGAAGGAAATGAAGTTATTTCAGTTTGTTAAGATAAAATCACCCAAAAGCAAGTCAATATACATGTATATATGATCCATCAAATTAAATTACCTGTTTCAAAGGATAACTAAAATTTGATCAGTCTTATATCATTTTAAAATTTCTTCCACACATTTGCTGATACACACATATAACCCATTTAAATTTTGGTTTGTGTGTGTGCATGTCTGCATTTTCAATACCATGAGGGTGCATATTGTGGAAATTGTTCTACTGTGAAAATTATCTCAGAGGTTTTTTTTCATATCATGTATAAATATACTACAGTGTAACTTCTTCATAAAGACATCCTGTACTATCCGACACTTTTTGTCGGCCCAAATTTTAAAAGCATGTTCTATAATGACCTGCTTTATCCAACAACCTGTCTTATCTGACAATGTCAGTGATAAGACAGGTTTTACTGTATTTTTTAAGTTATGAAAAACAAATGAGATATTATATGCTCTACTGAGGCCCTTCTGATTAACACGATCCTTCAAACACATCAACATAGTGACACTTTTCTTTACTGTCAATCTACTGCTTTTGGTAGCGTCACATGCCGGTGACCTATATGACAAATGGAATGTGCTCAAGATATGACATCTGAGTCTATCTGCTAGCATGTGCATATTATGCAACCTGCCAGACTTCAATTAGCAATAATCAACATTTCCGGTTGGACACGCATATTGACCAACCCAACCTTGAACGAGATGTAAAAATCTTGCTTGAGCCATCACTCCAGGTACCGCGGCAAAATAAACTACGTTACTGACCCAAGTATGATTGATGATAAGGACGATAATAAGTTTCCAACAACAGCTGTCAGAGGACAGCACACTCGACTATTCCATGCTTGTTGGTAAATCAAAAAAAAAATCTATTTCAATTCTTGCCTTTTATATACCCTGTATATAATAATAATCAAAAATGATATATCTTGATGGTCTAATACCCCTAAATAGGTTTATTAAGTCTAAAATCAATCCTATGACTAGTTACTGAGACATAAGCAAAACTGGGCATGCAAAACTTTAACCAAAAAGTCTTAAGTCAAAAAGTGGCCCTAATCTGCATTATATAGTCAAAAACCATCTGCCACTATAGTATGATACCATTGAACATATTAAAGAAGTTTCAAGTTAAAAAGGGACCATAATTTGTAACATATTCCATCAAGTGTTATCTTCCTTGATAGTATGATTCCCCTAAACTTATTAAAGATGTTTCAAATCAATCCTATGCCTGGATACTGAGATAAAAGCATGAAAGTACCTTGCATGCAAAACTTTAACCAAAATTTCTAAGTTAAAAAAGGGGCCATAAGTTGTAATATTTTCTATCAAGAGTTATTTACCTTGGTTGTCTGATGCCCCTGAACATATTCATAAACTTTTAAGTCAATACCATAAATGCTTATTGAGATATAAGGTTGATAGTAACTTGCAAGCAAAACTTTAACCAAAAGCTGAACGACAATGCTGACGACAACGCCAACGCAAGGGCGACTACAATAGCTCTCATATTCTTCAAATAGTCGAGCTAAAAATTGACTTCGAAACATAAATTGATAAAAATATGCATAAATAACAATCTAGGGACCGGGATGTTTACTTCAAAATAGCTAAAATATCGAAATAGCAAAATATGGATAAACATTTTATTTTTCTGAATAAGCAGAAAGAAATTTGGACCAAAAATACTTCGAAATGGCCAAGAATTCAGTTTAACGATGTTCAGTTTGCGTTGTTCTACTGTATATGATAAATAAACCAACAAGTACAAGTAATTCAGGATAGTTAATTTTACTACCCTTGTCTAACCAAGCGTTCTGAACACATGTTTCTTATATTTTAGCAAGTGTATGCATTTGAAGTTTACAGTGCATGATTTTCAATTGCTGAGCTGTCTAGAACACAAAACCACAAAACATGTTTGTGTAGAGAAGAGGTATGTTGATAGTTAACACTTAGGGTACAGCTTGTTTGTTTAAAACCTCACACTATGGTATAAAAAGTAGTTTCATTCAAAATGTCTCAAACAATTGCATGTCGGGGAATGGATTGCAAACATCTAAGGGAGGTGTTCAAGGTTAGGTTAACAACTGAAGCTATATCAGAGTCTAATGGTCTCAGCCCAGAAATAACTCTGACAAACATACACACCTGTATAACTATGGATATTTATGATTTTTACTGAAATACCAATACAATATTAGCAACCATATTTCATTTCTTGTGAAGTATCAATGACATCTGAACAAAAGTAGGCAAGATTTGAATGGCAAACTGAAATCTGACAGTAACTAGGCTGTGTTTGTCTGTTATAATTCGACAGATTGGTGCATTGAACTGCAGGTTATAGACCAATCACCAATATGACTACAAAATAAAGCAGCAACCCCTAATATACTAAAGTTTTCTTGGGTATTATAAATCATAAGATTATCAAAAAACTGTGATCAGTGGCTGACATTAAAAGATGACCTAGTTATGATTGGCAGAAATGAGTTTAAGTTGTAAAGGTCTAAACTCCAAAGTGAAATCTACAGTGATGAATATCAAATATCAAAGAGGCATGCATGCAGAATGTTGAAAGTTCAGTATGAATTTAAATGCCACATGACAATTTTTTATACATATCCATGCAGTATTAATGCCATGGAAAGATTTGTGATGATTTTATCAGTTGGCAGAAAACACTTCCAGTCCTTCTGAGCTATTGTGTTCAAAAACTTTTCAAAGATTTTCCCAGAATGCCAAGTGCTGGACCTCGAATTCTACTTAGCACTAAAGTAATACTTAAATGCTTCGGGCTTAATTTCATTTTTCTCTTATAAAAATAGTTAAAATACCCTAATATTTCATTTCTCAACTTTTTTATAACTAATACAGAGCAATTAACAAATAATGTATGTGGAATTAGCCATAAACTTGAATGTTTAAAAACACAAATGGTGGAATGTGAATTCAAACCATCAACAAAACAACAGTAAAAGAGAAAATGTATTTAAAATAACTAAATAAATTAATTACCATTACAATCAAATCAAAATCTATACATACCCGGCTAAATACTCCCAACAAATTGCAAGATTGTTTTATACATGTATAATGTTCTTAGCTTTACTTAAGGCAAGGTTATCAAAACTGGAGGCAGGTAAGCACAGAAAGTTAGTCCCAGTTACAATGATCTGTGCCAAGTTGATCTACACATAATTCAGTCAACTTAGGCTACCCCATATAATAGTTGGGTTACATGAGAGCTAACGTTCTAAATAGCAGCAATTTTCAGAGTCTTACAGGACATTTGATAGGAGGCTCGAATTCTAAATAGCAGCAATTTTCAGTCATACAGGACATTTGATAGGAGGCTCAAATTCTGAATAGCAGCAATTAAAGTGTACACTTTTCTACAAAAACCAACATGGAATAATCAGAGATGTGCTGATTCTATTGAAGTAAGGACATTGATGTTATTGAGGTTACTGTAATCCAACTATTTCAGTCATAATCTATAAAGTCCAGCTAGTGTCAAGTGGAGTGAGATACCCAAGTTCACAGCCAGCTCAGGCACCTGGTTAAACTACTGACCCAGTTATACAATGCAAGCCTTTAAACTGACAACCAGTCTGGAATTATAACCAGGTAAATCAAAAACTCCATGTAACTACTGCCCTAGGCTTGCAATTGGAGACACTGTAAGAATTTATGTTTATGTAAACAGAATATGCAAACACTAAAACACAATGTCATAGAAGTATATATAACAAGCTTTAATTAGATACATCAGGGTAAACTCCCTAAACTGAACCTAGGGTGTTTCCATTATGCACTGTCCAATCTGGTGAAACTCTGCTATTGTCAAGTCATTACTAATGAACTTTTGACCATGACTTGTGTTGTTACATGTATGTTAATGCTAGTCCAGACGGGTAGCTGGAGTCTTCAATAAATGAAGTTCAACACATGTGTTTAACAGATGTGACTTTAACTCAACAAATATGGCTAGCAGTGGCGACCAGAGTGCCCTTGGATTTTATAATTGATCATCTTATGAAGGCATTCAATTGATCCATAACCCATACAATACAGAGACAGTTAATCATAATATTATGCTACTAAGCTACTTAATGATCCATAATTAACCTAGTCATCAAAACTGGGATTCTGGAATTACAAACAAAAACCCTACACAGTCAAGACTGTCTTAGGTGACCTTCCACCGGAGTAAGTCAAAACGTCACATAAGACAGGAGTCACATAAGACAGGATGTCACATACGACAGGGAGACACATAAGACAGTTCCTTAATATGTTCAAGTTTTAGACAGTTATCAGGGCTCGTTTTTTATATCATATAATATAGTGCAAGGGTGCACATGAATGTCATATTCTAAAACAGTAATATTATCCCTTAATATTGTAACCAAATGTTTTGACTACACCTGAGAATTTGGATATTGCTCAGAGTCACTGTTGGATGCGATCGTGCATTACAGTCTACAAACAAGAAGACGCTTTTATTTTGAAATTGTTTGTTAAAACACTTTAGTCTTCATAAAAAGGCTCATCGAGGTAGCCTTATCATAATAGTAATGCTCTGGCAGGAGTTTGAAATTGATTTTCCCAAAACACCTGTGACATTGTAATAAACAAATCACGACGAATATTGATAATGAGGTGTGATAAAAATGACAGTCGCTAACAACAGTCTCGCTATAGAACAAATGCCAGTTTGGATTTCATTGGTCAAACTAGAACTGTCATCTAGGGGCTGACTTATACCCCCACCCCCCCACCACAAACCAAAACAGGAAAAGGTTGCAGGTTCAATTCCTGCTCATGACAACTTACAGCGTGCCCATTCACGTACTGCAGTACGTAATTCACGTACAAAATACTGCTTGCACGTACAAAATCTGGATGCCCTACGTAAATTCACTTGAAAAAAATTAGCATGCACGTACAAAGTTTCATCTCATTTTTCTGTTTTAAGATCACGTAATTATTGAAGTTGTGTTCGTCACGTCATTTGCCGATTCCTTCCAGTCATAACATGACCTTGGGTTCAAATAATATGATTGGTTAACGGTGTTGTCCGTACTATACCGAAGGTAACGGATGCATAATTAATCAGCGGAATTCCCGGGAATCAGTCGTCGATTAACCCTGATTGGTTGAAAAGTCCTAATCACGCAAGCGAAAGCTCATGTATTTACGCGAGACGGTGACAGCTAGGAAGATGGCTTCTCAGAAAAACATGCTTCTTTCAGAGAAAATCTTCATCGACCGAATCCGATGGAGCTAAATCTAACCCAGTCTCAAATACATCACGAAGTGAAGTGACGAAGCAACCATGAAAAGTTTGTCGACCGAATCTGTTGTTGCGAGTAGCTCAAATAAACGTAAATCTCCGTCGGACGAAATTACCGTGGAAAAATCAGCATCGGCTACGAAGAAACCAAAATGAGAATTTTGATTTTATTTTGTTTTTAATGTGTACCCCTTGTTTTGTCACTGTACCCCCAGATTCTATCATCAGGGGATACATGTACCCCCAAAAGAAATATCCAGTGGGCATGCTGAACTTATATGGATTGCACTTGTGTAAGTTTAATCCAAGCATGTTTTGTTGGTATCCATCAAGTAGTGTAAAAGCACATTTTCATTACATATGTAATGTACATGAGATGCGAACTTAATCAAAGGAGTATAATTTTAGACAAGAGGGCCAAGATGGCCCTTGGTCGCTCACCTGAGAAAGATGATTGCTTAAGAAATAAAGATGCTTGAGTGTAAAAGTGAAATCTGGCTTTTTTTTTATGGTGAAATGGGAATAACTCCTAAATTTACAAGTCAATATCAGTTATAATTGAACCCGATTGTGAGATTATGGGCATAAACATTGTCTTAAAGTTTAAAAATGATTGTTAAAAAAATGAAGTTGGTAGAGAATAAACAAAGTGAAATCTTGCATTTTTTTGTATTAAAAGGGGCATAACTCCTGACCTAAATGACCCATCTCAGCCACAATTGAACTCAATCGAGACATTATGGTCATTAACAATGTCATAAAGTTTGAAGATAATTGCTAAAATGATGAAGATGCTAGAGTGTAAACAAAGTGAAATATGGCTTTTTTTTATATTAAAAGGGGCATAACTCCTGACCTAATTGACGGATCTCAGCCATAATCAAACTTTATTGGGACCTTATGGTCATAAGCATTGTCATAAAGTTTGAAGATGATTGCTCAAAAGATGAAGATGCTAGAGTGTAAACAACTTGAAATATGGCATTTTTTGAACATTAAAAGGGGCATAACTCCTGACCTAATGGTACGATATCAGCCATAATCGAACTTTGGGATTATGGTATAACATTGTATAAAGTTTAAGATATTGCTCAAAATGAAGATGCTAGAGTGCAAACAATGTGAAATCTGGCTTTTTTGAATTTTAAAAGGGGCATAACTCCTGACCAAATGTTCCTATATCAGCCATAATCGAACTTGGCCGAGACTTTATGGTTATAAACATTGTTTTAAAGTTTGAAGATAATTGCTCATAAAATGAAGATGCTAGAGTGCAAACGAACAAATTGTGGACGACGGACGACGGACGGACGGACGGACGACGGACATTCATCGATCCTAAAAGCTCATCCTGAGCACACGTGCTCAGGTGAGCTAAAAAAGGGGAGATACCCCAACCTTTTATAGATTACACACATTTACAATATGCAATGATGAATGCAAACAAGTTTTATTGAAATACATCCAGTAGTTCTAAAGCAGTAGCTGGCGAAGTGTATGAGCTACCAATACGGTCAAAAAGGAAAAATAATCCAACCTGTTATAGATTTCGCTAATCTACAATGTGTAACAATTAATCCCAGCAAGTTTCATTGAAATACATCCAGTAGTTACAGAGGAGTAGCCGGCAGATCATTATGGTAGTAGCTGGCAATGTACATGAGCTACCAAACAGTCAAAGGGGCATTATTTTCTAAAAGGGGGAGATAACCCAACCTGTTATAGATTACGCACATCTATAATGTGTAATGATTAATCCCAGCAAGTTTGACTGTTTCATTGAAATAGTTATGGAGGAGTAGCCTGCAGATCGTTTTGTCTACAGACGGACAACATGATTTTAGTATACCTCCCCACTAACTTTGTTACAGGGGGGGGCGGGGGGGGGGGGGTATAATCAGACAGGGGGTCGCTTTTTAAAAGTCTCATTTAATAGGTAAATTTAAAGGGAGGAAATTTTAAGGTCAGATATGACAGACCGTCACTAATACAGTCTCAACTGAACTTCTAAATTACAATATCAAATTCCGTCAACGTTTAAAACCAAGAATAATTTTAACAGTTTAAGCACTTGATGTGTGTTATTCTATTTTATTGCTCAATAATCACGAATTTTCATAATCCTCGACTTCACAAATATGAGATAGTAAAGTCAAGAAAAATACAAAGAAAAGGTTTTCCTCTTGCCCAGCACTAACCAATGATAATGTTCACTCTGTCATGGTGAGCAGGTGAGTGGAAGCCTTGATGCTATATCAAGCTCTTATAAAGCTCTTAACACACTATGGGCTTTAAAGACTGAATACTTATCCTAGGCCTTAAATTCTTTTACACTTAAGTTTTTGGATCATCTACATTCTTATCTATAATCTATTGTCTCACTCTGTAAAATGTTACTGGCATTTCTTCCCGGGGCTTTGACTGTATGACACTTTATAGCCTATATTTATGTATACATACCTATACTGTACTAAACAAACATTCCAGGATGCTGTGAATGTTTACCTTAGGGAAAGGTGACTGCTTGTATACTGAGTTCTAGTTTAAACTAGAAGAGAGGGGAGGTGAGCTATACAACAACATGCAGTAGGTTGTGACTTAAACCTGCCAGGGTTGAAGAGAACTGATATTCAGTAAAGGGAACACTTAAGAGACAGACATTAAATCCATTCAAACAGAATATCTGGGCTCTATTACAGACAATTCTTCAACCATTTGCAGGCTAAGCAATATAATGTCTCAGTGTTTTCATTAATAACCAATACTTATTGCCAATTAGAATCAATGGTTAAAATAACATAACTAGAGTGCCAGTGCTGCCACAATATACGCCGCCACAAAATATAAAGACCAAGAGGGTCCTTTTAATTATTGCTTTTAACATTTCTGTAAGCATATGCTCATAATGAAGTCTGTGAAACCAATTAATTTAGCTGAACAGAGATATACCCTAAGAAGGCTTCCAATATTAAAGTAGGTCACATAGCAGAATCAATATGAATCCTTTTTTCTTTCTCCGCATAACTATTTGCAAAAATCACTGTACCAGAAAATCCCTTCTTTATAAATGCACTTTTACCAGTTTAGAAACTTGAGTTGTGTTTTCAAGAGACCATATTTAGAAAGACATAACTATTGCAAATATTGATGAACATCAAAATCCCTGCTTTGTGCATATCTACCCATTATAGTAATGACATTGACCAAGTTTTGAAAAGTTTCATTCAGAAATGTAGGAGGAGTTGTGTTCACAAGGCTGCAATATCATTCAGGTACAGAGACTAAGTTTCAAGGAACACAAATCTTGTAAAAATCAATGAACCGGAAAATCACCACTTCATGCACATCTACCCATTATAGTAATGACATTGACCAAGTTTTGAAAAGTTTCATTCAGAAACGTAGGAGGAGTTGCGTTCACAAGATTTGGACATACAGACGTACGGACGGAGAAGATGACGCCAATATACGACCGCCTCCAGTGGCGTATAAAAATCAGTAAGTTGTTTATTGGCAAAATTTGTAATTCAAAATTTTCTGATATACAGGATTTAAGCTTGACCTTGGGCCATATCTGATTTTTTTTTACTTTAAGTTTTAAAGATGTATTCTGTTCAACTTTCAAATAAATATCCGACATTAAAAATCTTCAATACTTGAAACATTATAGCATTACAAAACAATATCTGCATAAATATTACTGCACAAAAGGACTGGTGATACCAGTATATTCAAGAAGCAAAACCTTGTCACGCAAGTTTACGGACATGCATACATAATTATCAGAAAGGCTTGCTGGTAATTAATTATGCATACAGTATCATAAGTTTGTGGGGCAAATGGTCACCCACACAAAATGACTGAACAACTTTCTGATAGCAATGAAAATAGAAGTTCTATGTAACGGAGAAAGGCCAAAACAAAGAAAAGACATAGCAAGGCCCGTAGGAACAACATGTATATTTCTATGAAAAGTTGGATAGTTTTAGGCGTTTTTCACATTTAAAAACTTTTTCACTTTGTATTTACAAGAGGGCCAAGATGGCCCTAAAGACGCTCACCTGAAAAAATTGCCTTTATTGCCTGTACAAGTTACTAAATTATAGCATAGTTGTACTGTCAGAATACATAATCTATGACATCATTTCAGTTCTATGAACAAAACAGTGCCTGTGGTTAAAATTTGAAGTCATACTTGACTGAGAGATAATATGGCTTTAACACACAAATTTAAACATTAAAAGGGATATAACTCCTGAACTGTGGCCTTTAGTGTGTAAACAAGATTTTTCTAAGATTTGACCTATTGACCTACTTTTTGGTCCGGCCCGGCCCATTTTCGAAGTTGGATCAAAATTGTGGCCTCTAGTGTGTAAACAAGATTTTTCTAAGATTTGACCTACTGACCTACTTTTTTATTCAACCTGACCCATTTTCGAAAGGAATCAAGATATCATCAAGACAAACATTCTGACCAAGTTTGAGGAAGATTGGATCAAAATTGTGGCCTCTAGTGTGTAAACAAGATTTTTCTAAGATTTGACCTACTGACCTACTTTTTGATCCAACCTGACCCATTTTCGAAAGGGTTCAAGATATCATCAAGACAAACATTCTGACCAAGTTTGAGGAAGATTGGATCAAAATTGTGGCCTCTAGTGTGTAAACATCAAAATTGTTGAGGGACGACGGACGACGCTCGACGGACAATCAAGTATCCCAAAAGCTCACCCTGAGCTATGCTCAGGTGAGCTAATAATATATTGTATTTATATTTGAAATCACAAAAAAGCATAAGGAATTGGAAACATTCATGCTTTCCTTTGCTTAAGTAATAGACAATACCCAAGAAACACAAGCAACTGAAACTCTGCCTGGTTGTCCTATGTCACAAACAATTGTGTCTAATGTCAGTCCTCTACGGCTAAATGTAAATGGGTGAGAAAAATGTGCAGTCTGTTTGTTGCCACACTGATTTTCATGACATTCCTAGCGTTTCCACAATCATGGGATTGGTTTATTTCCTACTATGTTAGGATGGGATTTATTTCCAACTATGTCAGGTAATGTCCTTGTGAATTGCTGTAATTGTTTTGTCACTTGTCTCCTTTAGCAAGTATGCCAACTTACTTCAAGTTAGCAAGTAGCCAAGAATGAATATATCTTTGAGAGTTTTAAAAATATTGTATCAATAAGCAATTTTAACAAAAATTCTAAGTTATGATTATCAAGTTTCTTTAAAAAAAAAAAAAAAACCCCTTTTTCCCTTCATAGTTTTCAAAACATTCTACTTAATAAGCAATTTTGCCTAAAATTAATAGGGGCATAACTCCGAATATATAGCTTTCAGAACAATGCCCCTTGTCTAACAACTTCGCCTTGTCATGATTATAAAGTACTACATTAAAGTTTTTGCACAAAAACGACAACAACAACAACAAACAAGAGGGCCAAGATGGCCCTAAAGACGCTCACCTGAAAAAATTGCCTTCATTGCCTGTACAAGTTACTAAATTATAGCATAGTTGTACTGTCAGAATACATAATCTATGACATCATTTCAGTTCAATGAACAAAACAGTGCCTGTGGTTAAAATTTGAAGTCATACTTGACTGAGAGATAATATGGCTTTAACACACAAATTTAAACATTAAAAGGGATATAACTCCTGAACTGTGGCCTCTAGTGTGTAAACAAGATATTTCTAAGATTTGACCTACTGACCTACTTTTTGATCCAACCTGACCCATTTTCAAAAGGAATCAAGATATCATCAAGACAAACATTCTGACCAAGTTTGAGGAAGATTGGATCAAAATTGTGGCCTCTAGTGTGTAAACAAGATTTTTCTAAGATTTGACCTACTGACCTACTTTTTTATTCAACCTGACCCATTTTCGAAAGGGTTCAAGATATCATCAAGACAAACATTCTGACCAAGTTTGAGGAAGATTGGATCAAAATTGTGGCCTCTAGTGTGTAAACATTTTTGGGTTTGGAAGATTGGATCAAATTGTGGCCTCTAGTGTGTAAACATCAAAATTGTTGATGGACGACGGACGACTGACAACGGACGACGGACAATCAAGTATCCCAAAAGCTCACCCTGAGCTATGCTCAGGTGAGCTAAAAAGACCCAGCAATTATAATAGCATTACTTTTTGTTTCAAAACAGAAGAGGTACTTAAGAAGATAGGAGAGAAAAATTATCAAATATGTGCTTCATACAAAATTAATGTAGACTGTCAAGTAAAGTATCACCTACATCCTTTTGTTCTGTTCAGGTGGAAAACTTTCTTTATGAGCAATTGCAGTTTTATTTGTCAATTACAAGTCCAATCTTATATAAATGTTTACAGATGACAATGGTTTTGTTATCTTCGTAAGGTGTAAAAAAAGTTTTGTTTCTGGTTACAGGCTCAAAAAATGGGTCGATCGGTCGTCTTTTTTTTTTTTGAAAGCTTAATTTGATCTTATGTGGAAAATGTAACATGCTATATGCCAATTTACCTTTTACTGTATTTTGTAATTGCAGACAGCTTAACAGAAAAAAAGATTCAATTTTGTACCATTCAGTTCAAATGAGAACTCAGTTGCCAGTACATGTGCCAAGTATGTTACTTAGAAACATGCTGGGTGCAGATGAAAAATCAATAAAAATGGCGGAGTCAGTCACCGGTGTCATTTTATCCAATCAACACATGTTCTTAAGCTTCCTAATTATGAATAAATGTAGAATTGCTTACACTATCTGTTTCTCGCAGGCTGATCTGGTTTTATGCTGTTTGCATAGGTCTTTTCATGGTGACCTCTATGAGGGAAAGGGATAAGTGTGCCAAGGATCCCTTAAATTAGCTTTTCTTATGACTTACGGCCCACTTTAAAAAAACTTGCTTGTAATGTTTCAGGCATAGCTTATAATTTTGATTATGTTACTTGTACGAAAGTTAGGTGAAATTCAAAACTTATCCGTAATCTCTGAAAATGTCTGTCTCCAAAGTTATTGTTAGTAACCTCATTAAATGAAGACAAGGAGATATAAAATCTTAAGATTGTTTATTTATTTTTCATTTATTTGTTTTTGTCTCAGTCTCGAAAAAAAAATGGATTGGGGGGGGGGGGGGTAAAATAATGGGTTGGTCGGGTAACCAGTGTCACAAAATAATTTTGACGTGGCCTGAAAATAAGTGTAGACTTAGAGTATGTTGTATTCGTCACGTAGGCCAGAGTGGAACTGTGTTAACCGATTTTGGTTATATAAGGTTTATCACAGGTTTCTTTTATTACCTTTTGTTCAGAATGAGATATGATTAGGGTTTGAAATGGTTATATCAACTGTTTTGCTAAGTTTTTTAGATATACTAAAACCCCACGATTTACTCTTAAAAAACAAATATCACGTGAATCGTGCAATAAATTGTAAATCGCTGAATCCCGTGCATCCCGAGAAACACTGACAACACTGAGGTATACTGATAAAAAGGGCTTATGTAAAGAAACTATAGGTTTAAACTTCAAAGCCTTAAACATCTCTCTTAATACACTTTTAGATACAATACTAGTTTCTTTTTTTTTTTAAATGATTCAAAATAGTGATATATCTTTCTCTTTTTTTCTTTCTCCTTATAAGTAAAATCGAAACAAAGATTCAAAATAGCCACCTCTTAGCTTCCTCTCTCCTTCTTTCTCTCTCATAAAATGGTTATGTGTGTGTGTTTTGATTATTACTTAAATTTGATCCTATTAAGAACAAATCTCAATAATGAGACCAACTCAGTTTTAAGACCACTTTCTGGTGGACTCAATATTGGTCTTCAAATATTACTGAGGTTTTATTGTATAAAATGTTTCAGTGTTTATAATCCCTTTATCAAAACAAACCAGCAATGACCTACAAAAAACTTAGGTTATTGGAATGTAAACCACCCAGTATGCCTCAATAATCTTTTATATCAACAGATTAGATTAGTATTCAGTTTTTTGTTTTTCAAAAAAGCAATTAATTGAATAAATTTAAGAAAAAAAGAAGGTTAAAGATGAAATTATTTAATCTATAAAAATAACTTATTTTCATTTCAACTGTCAACCAACTGCTTTTTGATTTATGCATTTTTCCTCTGTAAAAGTAATCTTATTTGGGCTAACCTATGAGTATTAACAGTTTATAATGAAATTTATAATGAAATTATTTTTTTTAAAAATGCTTGCAATCTAAAAGATTTAAACATCTTGCAATGTTCAGACACGTTAAATGAATTATGGATAACACAGTCTATAGCACAAGGCTCTGGTATAGTTCAGGATGTCATGATAACTTAGGAAGCTAGTCCTATTAAAATTCTGTCGCTTTGTGAAAGTTTGTGTTGACTCAACTTAAAAAAATAACACAAAGCGACGGAATATTAATAGGACTACTTAGGAAGCCTGATTATAAAAAAAAATCCATCAATAGGTTGGTTTGAAGATCTGGATATGCCATTTGGAAAAGTTTTTGTCTCCTTATCAAGGTGAAATGTAACTTTTTAAGTTCTTGTTTATATAGAAAAGGCGTTATGTTTTTGGCGCAAATTTTTTTGGCAAAATGACATCATTTGCGTAACTGTGTGAAAGGTAGGGATTTCCCCATGCTATTTATAGTAACTTTATTTTTTTCTACCAGAAAACGAATGAGCGGTTATCCATAGCTGATTTATTAGATCAATGACCATTTTGGTACAAAGTGCTAAATCAAAAGAAAAATCCTAGACCTACTCTCCGAAGTAAAAAAAAAAAAAAAAAAAAAAAAAAAAAATGGTAAGGGTTCGGGGTTAGAAAAAAAAAAAAAAAAAAAAACACACACACACACTAATTATCTGAAAACTCTTGCATTCTTCTGCACTGCTAAAACCAAAATGCTTTCAGTTTTTGATTTGACACCATCCAGGAAAAGTAGAAATAAAATCAAAATCTTGCAGAAATTATTTTGAAAATAAGTTTCACAATGACATCTCATACCCTTTACATCTCTAAATTCGTTAAACATAATTAAAACATTTTACTCAGTGCCATATAGGATATGTTATGCTTACGTGAGAAAACAAACGCAAAAACACTCATTTTCAACGTGCGAATCATCGATAATGTGCGAAGTATAATGTGCAAGGTTGCCGGAAGTTCAATTATTATTATCCCCCTTTAACCGCTCTGAATCATTCAACGGATATAGAGGGCGCAAAATACAGGTGTAAATCATCCATTTTTGTTTTGAAGTAGTAAACTTACCTTGAAACCAACTGATTTGAAAGCACTTTTCACGATGGAGTATCATAATCATGTATTTGTCGTTACGATACTGGTGTTTTGGTTGAATACAGGTAAAATGTCTTCATCTGCCATTATAATTCAGTTTTCTCACCTGTTGTTTACAGGTGAGTTAGATTAGAAAAAAAATCATTTCCTGATTTCCTCAGTCTACATGCGTATTTGACAATTGATAATATGTAAAAGGCAAAGCCACTAAGCGAGCGCAGATTATATTGTCTTGACTTGGCAGGGGTACTAGTAGTCATTTTAGTACATGCTGCTGGATTTTACCTAGAGTATCGAGTTCACCATAAGAAGACGAGACTACAATCCTCACCTTTAGATTAAATATCCTCGGGTGCCTAAACTGCGTGTAACCAAGTAAAATTCTACTGCCCTGAGCTGGTATCGAACTCAGGACCCATCTGTATGCAAATCGGACACTATTTACCACATCGCCACAAAAGCTAGCTCTATGGCAAGATAGTACAAGTGCCATTTTATACCTCTACTACATACACACTCTCCTTTCAAGAATCTGTCCTCAGATTCCTGGAGTTTGAACGTCTGAGGGACTTTCTAAGGGTGCTATCCCTTCTACAACTGTGGGTTATTTACGTTGGGCACCAAATGTAACCAAGTAAAACCCAAATGTAACCAAGTAAAATTCTACTGCCCCAAGCTGGTATCAAACTCGGGACCCTCGGTATGCAAATCGGACACTCTACCTTGTCGCCACAAAAGCTAGCTCTATGGCAAGATAGTACAAGTGCCAGTTTATACCTCTACTACATGCGCCCCTCTAAGATTTAATTAGGAAATGCAACAGAAATAAAATACATAGAATAGAAACTGTTCACGTACCAATTAATTCTATCAAATTCACATTGATCCGAATCCGGGTCAACTCGGCCTAATTACCAACTCGGCCCGGTCCAAGTCGGCCTACTAACCAGATCGGCCTGGTCCAACTCGGCCTAATTTGATTATTATTATGATGTGTACCATGATTATTGAGTTTTATATATTGAATAACCCTATTGTTGTGTTACTCAATATTATTTTTATTTCAGATGCGCAAATTAAATGGATAACTCAAACACACACAACATATTCAATCACATACGCACACGTACATGTAGGGATATAAAACAAATCAAAGAAATAGTAGAATTCATTTTTATTTGTACATCTGTGTAGATAACGATTTATACTAAACATATTAACATACATCATACTTGCGGTAGGTCGGTGGTTCTACCCGGATACCACTGTGTACTCAGGGTCTTCCCCCACCTGTAATTAGCTGGACGTCGCTATATGATTGAAATACTATCGCAGCGACGGTAAGCCCCAATACAACAACAACAACAACATACATCATAATAATATATAATTATATACATTACGGAGAACAAATATCATATTTAAACATCACAAATATATACATAACGACCAATGATATACACGTATACAGAACAAACAATACTGTACAGAGAACAAAAATAACGTTTTAACTACACAAAAATGAAATCAATATTATTATACACAAAGACAAAACAATAATATATACACTATTTACAAGAAATGTTGTTGTTGTTGTTTTTTCCGTTTTTAAATGTCTGACTTGACAATTGGAGTTTACCGCTGCTTCGACAATATTTCAGTCTTACCGGTCTAAACCTTAACGCGGTAAATTCCGCCCATCTTAAATAGTCCACATATACGACACTTAATTACCATAAACACTAGCATACTATCGGACTAGAAATGCAGTATCTGGTACGAATTTATCAACTATATATATAAGGATGCTGTCAATTGTTTATCACATACCGACCCAATTTGTTAATAATATATGATTTTACCCTTTCTGATTAGCATTTGATTGAGTTTAATGAAACCGAAGATAATCCGCTTATTGTTTAATTTGAAAGTTTTTGTTTGAACATTACCTTCAGATACAACAAAATCAAACACATTTGAAGTATATTTCAAAAGGATACCATTTTAATCATCATGAAAGTGGTAAATTAATTTGCTATTTCTTTTGAAGTTTAACATATTATTCTAATTAATAACTGTGTTACACTTTTATCATTTTTAACACCTTTATTATTCGTTGAGAAATTAAAGGATGTTTGTCTCAAGTAGGTGTTACCGGGAACACCTTGTATCATTATTCATAGTAGGCCGACTTGGACCAGGCCGACCCTGGACCGGGCCGAGTTGGTTTTTAGGCCGAGTTGACCCGACACCCATTGATCCCCCCCCCCCCCAATTCTTTTATAAATAATTCTTCACTCAAAAATAACATTTAATACATTACGAGTCAAATATTATGCCATCATTTTGTGTGGTCCTAACTCCGCCCGCTAGGTGACGTCATGGCAGTTGCGAATTGTACACATATGACTTCCATGTATAAATATGTATAAACACAGCAGATGGAATTTCCGAGATACTTTTATTTTAAAAATTTGAGTGTAAAAGGGCCATTCTGCGTTGAACTCATTTTGTATTAAGTAAAAACACATAAAAAGAGTGGTGGGAGATAAAATTTGCAATATTTATCAGTTTGAATCAAATTTCGTTCAAAAATCATCTGAGGTTATTTACAGAAACATAGCAAAAAAAGAAAAATCTCACAGTCACTTACCCGTGTGATAAAATCTAGCGAGACTACGATAAAAAGCAGAAGGTGGCGGACTTAGGACAGGGGCGCAGTTAGGACCTCCAACGATATACTCCCTAATGCATCAATATTTTTCCTTCAAATGTAATAAGTTGTCAATGGTAATTGAAAACAATTAAAAAAAAAGAGTCCAAAACCAACAATAGTCAAACTTTTTCCAAAATGACATCTTCAGTTGTCACCATTAAACTCAAAATAAGTCTGTCATGTGTATGGTGGACGTAAAGAGAAAATATCTATAAACAAAAGTTGAAATGAAGTTGTGTTCTTCGTAGCAGCACATATTGGTGTGTAAGATTTAAGATGATCCAAATGAGAACAAGAAACATCATACTCATAGTGGTCATACATCTGGGGATACAATTGTTTTTCCCAGAGCATTGTATCCCATCATATAGAGAGCCCTACAATTTTGTGGACACAGGGTAAAAAAACCTGCAGGGAATATATGGACATGCTGTATTGTGATAATTGTTAACTGGATTTTGCTTTAACAACAACTAAATGACTTTTGTATATTGAAATGTTGAGAAGTGCATCAAACATGCATTATTTTAAGAACTGTTCTTTGTTCAGTGAATCCAATAATCATTAACGTTCAAGGTTGCACCCCTGTTATATTGAAGAGTGTAGCAGGGTACCAAATTGCACTTGCTAAATGCTTATGGTTGCCTTCACTGAACGCTTGGCAGCTGTTGGCTTACATAAATCTGTCATCGTCTTCTAGCTGAGATTTATCGGTAGATTTAATGTGTGGTTTGGAAAAAAAAAATAGATAAAAGAAACATAAATGAAAATGGTATTAATTTGGTACCTTTTTATTAAATGACAGTGTGCTTATTCAAGTATCTGAATTGTTGAACAACATGTTTCGGTTGGGAATATTCTTGACATTCCAATATGTTAATTCTTGGACCTTTCCACACATCAGACATTTTCTCTGCTCAGTAAAAATTTGATCCATTGAAGTACTTTCGCATTTATAAAACTGAAAAATATATCAATTCAGCATATATTTAAATAATTTCTTTGCTTTATCCTTATATCAATGATTATTCAAGCTACGACCGAAGAAGTCTAAACTGAGATTCATTGTGATGTGCTTTCTATCTGGTCTGTAGGCATGTCTTAAAAAATGCACATTTTATGTAAAAAAAAACAAAAAAACAATCTACATTTAAAGAAAAAAAAAGAAATAAACGTAAAGAAAAAAAAGAATTAAACGTGATTTCTGGTGAAGAAAAACAACATTCTGTTCTATTAAGATCATCTCGGATCAGAATTATGTTTTCTTTTTCCATATAGAAATTTTTCGGCCATTCGGTAATGCCCATCTGAATCAATGCAAATGTTTTACATCTGGATACCAAGTCACGGCTTAGACACACTTTAAGTTAAACTGAAGATTTCCAAGCTTCTCAATCATTTGATGCTATTCAAGCATCTACCAATAACTTTATATCTCCCAGATCAACACTGCATGAGTTGCTTTGTTACGGTGTGTAAAAGAGAAAACACTGTTTGCTTTAACCCTTTCCCTCATCAGAGATGGAAAATTCCACTCGTCCGCTTGTCCTGCATGCTTTTTTCCTTCTTTGTCTATATTGCAGGACGAGTGAGATTTTTTTGCTCTCCTTCTTTGTCTTTAGTGCAGGACGAGTAGCAAATTAAAAATTTTTCCAACCCTGCCTCATAGAGGAAACCATGAAAAGACCTATGCGAACAACATAAAACCAGATCAGCCTGTGAGTAACTCACATGCTGATCAGGTTTTATGCTGTTCGCTGCTCCTCAGTGGTCTGGAAATGAGGACTTTATAATTAAATTTGGTAAGGTTTAATGTGGTTTTCTGCAGATCAGGCTTTATGTGATACCTATTGAGGGCGTCAAAATGAGTTTATATGAGGGAAAGGGTTAAGGAAGATTTAGATCTTTGTACATGTTTCTGTGTTCAATTGATATTTGTTTCAAAATTTAGTCATATATCAGTAAATCAGTTAAGGCTGTTATGTAACATTTTATCTTTTTATTGACCTTTTACGGAAATAATAGTAATATTTTAATCGTTCTTCATAATTATTATCTTTAACCCTATATAAAGCAAAAATTTAATAAAAAATTATCAAATCGGGACTAAAATAATCAAATCATTTCAAATGCAATTGTTGATGAATCAGTCCTAGAAGCAGTCCTATAATCAGGGGTTAGGGGTGCGAAACCTAGCTCTTCCTGAATAGACCTCTTGTTTAATCTCTAATGTCCCAGTTGTATAGCACTGATACACCTGTATCCCTTTACCATTGTCTGATGAATCAGTACTGAGCTTCTAGCTGCTGTAAGACAGGAGACACAGAAAAATGTCCCAAATATATGTTTCCAAGGTTTAACCTAGATTTAAAGCTGCAGTTAAAATTCGGGGTATTACCCAATTGAAACAATATCCTTATCAGTTGCTCTGCCTGCTCATTAGGTCTGGAGTTATAGCCCTTGAATGATAAAAAAATGCAAGATTTCACTTTGTGTACACTCTAGCATTTTATTCTGTACATAGCAGTTTTAAATAAATTTAAAAAACAAGTCAGCCCTATGACGTAACCAACGAAACGGTATTCTGCATGGTATAATTCAAAGGTACAATCAGTTTTGTTATATCCAACAAGGGAGAAAAAAGTTGGAAAAATACACTGTACACATATGGTACCAATTTTATAAAGAAAAATATGAGAAAAAAAAAGTCTGAAAATATATTTGAGCCACTGGTACTAAACTTGTTTAATTTGGCTTCAATATTTCTCATTTGGCAAATGTGTTGGCATAAACTGTTTTTCAGCCAGGGTGAACCCTGCTACAGAGAACAGGTACCTAGAATAAAAAAAAGTAAAATTTCTTAAAGTTCCTATCTGACAACCAGTCAGCAGCAGACAATATATTGTCTAAAGAACAACCTTTTCTGTAGGCTGCTAATACAGAAGCTCCCTGGAAGGAGTATGCGTTGTAAATGTTAGTACATGTATAGTAATTGTATTATTATACTATATATGAATGTTAAAAAAATATAATTGCCCTCATGCACTGCGGATTGAAAATGTCATCAGTTTCAGATCGGGAATAAATCACAAAGTGAGGTGTTGTGTGGGATCGGCAATTTTTTTCTATATCATGTCCATGAAGGCTAGTCAGAAAAAAAAAAAAACCTTTACAGTACCTTTATAACAGTCCCCTACATGTTATTGAATACTGACATATTTATCACTCCTAATTAGTCCACTGGACAAAAGCAATAGCTCCAATAAGTTTCATTCAACATGGGTTAAGCATATATGGTTTCCCTACCTCTTTATATCTCCAGTTTTGCCTGTAATCTGTTCCAGTGAGTGCCCTGCAGTGCTACCAGTGCAACTCAACCCTGGACCACAACTGTCAGGAGTTCTTCCCCAATAACAACCCCTACAACCCTCTCCGGTCCCAGGAGTGCACCATGTACAACGCCAAATACTGTATCAAGGTCACAGGGCTGTGGGGAGGTAAGTAGGTCAGGATAATGTGACTGGGTGTAGTATCATGTCACATGTCTATGACATGATACTGCAGTGTGGCAGCTCTATATCTGTCTCAAGTAGACATTGTCTCCAAATGACTGAAATACGGTCAGAAGGTCTTTAAACCCAGTCAATAAACATAAATACAGAAGATATACTTATATTTTCCTCACATTTCAGGTTATGCAGAGTTATGTCCCTTCAAGCTCTTTTCATTTTCTGGATTATTTATCACCCAGTGGCTGGGTTATAGCATTTGTTTTTTCCAGTCAGAAGCTAGTTCCTACTCCTAGCCATTACAATATAATACAATAAAAATATAATAATCATTGAGAAGTTTGATAGATCTAACTGTGATAACTTTACTTTTGGAGGCTCAAGGGAGGCTAATAACACCTATTGAACTAGTTTGGACATCTTACTCCATATTGCTGAAACGGGGGTAATGAATATGACCATGAGGTTTGAGATATGTTCTGTTTTGCACAATGTGGCATGTCAATTTGAAATCTCTATCTAAATATGTCACATATTAATTCAATCATTTTTATTATAAAAAAGAACTTACAATTATTTGATTTTGGGAATATATGTACAATTTCATTCTCACTTTGAAATACTATAAAAGTAAATCCTTTATGAATGAGTTTCACCCCCCTCCCCCCCTTTCTTTTTTTTTTAAATTAAGAAAAAAAAAGTGAATCTTCTGAACTTTAAATGAGTGAAAAGTTATCCTCTTGTGTAAGTAAAGCCAGAGGATGGAAGAGCTGGTACAAGAAAACTATTTTCTTTGTAACACAACTGTTATCAGACTGTCTGTAGCTATTTACCTAATTACTAGTAGCTGTTCTATGAGAATGTCACTAGTGAGAGGTGTTTAATCAGGTCTGTTTTCATTTTTACTGACAAATCCTTTTATATTTGGTTAATTAAATGCTAGAAGAATGAAGTACACAATTGGTCTTTGTTTCACATTGGTAGACTGTGAGCCACACACTGATTTGTAGATAAGGATACACAAAGTATTTTCCTTGTTACTGAAATATCAAAGCTGTAGGCAACACCTTTCTCATATCTGAATTATCTGTTGTTTAATTCATTTTTTTAATACTGTAGAATTATTTATTTTCATTGTCATTAAATTACGTTGATTATGTACTGAAGGGTATTCCGTGCATACATTTATTTGTGGTTCTATGTTCTAGATAGCATGATGTCTATATAAGAGACAAGTATTCGTAGGGATTAATATTCATGGATAAAATCCTCCACGACATCAACGAATTTAGTGTCCTACAAAAATTAATGATTTCACAGTTATTATTTTACGCTTGGAAAGAATGTGTTTGTCTGGTCCATGGTGTAAGAGGTAGTTTGAGTACACAGATTTTTTTCATCCAAACACACAATCAGACTTGGATTAAACCCAGGTTACATGGATGAGAAGCAAGTGCATTAACTATCTGTAATCAGCACATCTGTCACTGCTTGCTTTGTCAGCTTGAGTTTTGTCCAGACATTTATGGTCAATATTTGCCTTGTTCTCACAGTGTACATGGTAACATTGCAGGCATTGTGGGTACTCACCGATTCTGCAGCTCCCGTGACCTGGGCGACCAGTGCCAGGACATGCGGTTCCCAGATCACAGCAGGAAATACAGGGGCTGTATCTATACCTGTACCAGTGATGGCTGCAACAGGGCACCAGCTATGCTGTCATCCTCAATCATCACCTTGGTTACCGCCTTGTCATCTGTGATTATTTTGTTATGGAGATGATTGGTGTAAATAAATCATGTGACTAAACAGTGCTGAATAATAAAGGTACAGGTGATCGTGAGAGAACATGGCAATAGCTAGTGAAGATGTTTTGAAAGACTATCAGAGAGAATGGAAGAGAAATATGAAGAAAGTGTGAGAGAGAAATGAAGGTGATTGTTTCAGGACTAATATACAAAAGCCCTACCTGTGTTACAGTTGGTTATGAGGACACTTTAAATAATTGTATTAAATGTTTAAGTATCATCTGGGCATAAACTGTTGACATTAAATAATTATGTTTCATAATTTCCTAGCAGATTTTAAATCTTAATCTTCTTTTCTATAATTATATAAACACCGATTATTTCGTTGTAAAGGAGAATAATAACTAATTACAGTGAAAAACTTATATAATATACCTTTGTTAAATCAGATATCATGTGATGATAACAGCTGTACTTCAAAATTTCTTCTCAAATTGGTATCTTCTCAAATTGGTATATTCTCTCATGAAGAAAAATGAACTTTGCAAGGGGAGATAATATATTAAGATATATTGGAACTATTTTGAGGAGTTGCATTTCTTGTTTTCTTGATATTTTACTTTTTTTGTCAAAAATATAACAGGTGCAAAATAAATATGTTAAGATAACTCTGTGTGTGTGGAGAGAGAGATTTGAAACAGTTGTGCAAGACAAGAAATAATGGTTTTGAAAATTGACTATCGGGGCACAGAAAAGTGTGTATTTGTAGAGCTGCTCTAGATTGCGTTTACAGATGTACATATATATATACATTGTATATATGACATAGATATGTAAATACATACACAAAAATGTGAATGTGATGTTTATACAACCTGATACTAAAATTCTCAGACCTTTTTTATTTCTCTGTCAGATATAGACATGTATGTATATGTTATGTCTATTCATAAACCAACATGTTTTTAGAGAGAGCGAGAGATGTCTAACTGTAAAATGTCTGTATTCTTATGTTTTGATTATCACATCCAACATGTAACATACAGGTGTTAATTTTGATTATATCCATCTGCTTTTCATTTTCAGGTAAATCTTCATGCATCATGTTTCCCCATATGATACTTTTGTAAATATTTGATTTTTCATTACATTAATTGTATAGACATTCATTATAATGTGTAAATAGTTCAGATGTGATTGGTTAGTACATATATAACATATCAAAGGTTTTTTATACTTTACATTTAATAAATATTTTTTTATTATTTAGTTCAAAGCAGCACAACTACAGAGGCAAAGAGGCAGAAGATTTTGTATTCTTTCATAAGCATAATTCAAGAATACTTTCCTTTTTTGGGTATATGAGGTTAGTTTTAGGATCAATATACACAGTTCAGTTATATTTTCTAACAATAGTTTTTATGACAAAAACATACATTATTCTTCCAGGTGAATTTCTACTCCGAGATTTAATGAAAAAATGTCCAGACATTTATTAGTTCCAAATTATATGTCATGTAAAATTCCATTCATAGTGGATGATACCAGTAATAAGAATCATTCAATGGCCCTAACATTGTTTAACCCTTTCCCTCATAGAGGAAACCATGATAAGACCTATGCGAACAGCATAAAACCAGATCAACCTGCGAGTAACTCGCAAACTGATCAGGTTTTATGCTGTTCGCTGCTCCTCAGTGGTCTGGAAATGAGGATTTTGTAATTAAATTTGGTAAGGTTTAACTGTGGTTTTCTGTAGATCAGGCTTTTTGTGGTACCTATTGAGTGCGTCAAAATGAGTCTATATGAGGGAAAGGATTAAGAAGTGTTAGCGTCTGACCTATATTTATACAAGACATATCAGCAACGTTGTGAGTGTTTAAACATTCCATGTAAATATACTATATTTTTTTACTTTTTATTGTATTATGATAAATATGCAACACTATTAAAACACACTTAAACTGAATGATCAGTGATTTTCTTTATTGCCTAAATGGAAACCTTGATGCTAAGGTTTGAGAAAAAGGTCATTTGTCTTTGAAATTTAGAGAGAGAGGGAGTGGGGCTAGGCCTTAGGTTGTATAACCATATAAAAAAATTCCCAGCCAATATCATCTCACTAACCAAATAGAAAATATATGTATACATATCGGGATACAATTATTTCAAGTAAAATTCTCATATTTCTATTAATTTATGGTGAAAAATTGAGGTTGAGTATAAGATATAGATACTTCACTTGTTCCTTTAATGGGAACACGGGGCATGAATTAGAATAAGCATGACACTTATAGTCATTTGAATTACTGAAACTAAATATTATTTCTTTATGAAAAGAAAATAAGTATAACCTAGAATGCAGGCACATTACCGGTTTACCCTACTAAAAACTTCTGCTCCTACAATAGGGTTTTATATTTTGTAAATATGTTTGCAGTAATGAATGAAAATACTGACTGTCAGATGAAATACAGTATCTCCATACTAGGTAGTTATATTCTTAATTGGACTGTGATGTATATACCTTCATTTCCTCTAATAGATTTCATACAAGTCATGGTTAACTAAAAATGTACAGATAAGCAATGGATGAAAAATAAACTTACACACAACCTAAATTATATTAGAGAATTCTTGTAGAATTTGCATGGAATAGCCAATTTAACACGAAAGCTGGTATTAATCTGTGATATATTTAATTGAAAACCAAACTTAATACATTGCCCTCAGTAAAGCCCCCTTACTTGAAATCATTCATATAATTCAATCCATACCGTCCCCGGTGGCCGAGTGGTTAGAGTGTCCGCGTTAGGAGCAGGAGGTCGTGGGTTCGATCCCTGGCTGCGAAATACCAAAGTCGTTAAAAATGGTACTGTTATAGCTCCCTTGCTTGGCGCTCAGCATATATGGGCAGTTCCAGGACTGGTTGACTCATTGTCAGGATAATGTGACTGGGTATGGTATCATGCCACATGTCTACGGCGTGATACTGCAGCATGGCAGCACTATATCTGTCTTAAGTAGCCATCGTCTCCAAATGACTGAAATACTGTCGGTAGTAGCCATCGTCTCCAAATGACTGAAATACTGTCGGTGGAACGTTAAACCCAACAAACAAACAATACAATCATACCTTTGAACACAAATTCTTATTACTGCACTCTCCAGGCACCCACTAGATCACATCGGCATGATTCTACCATCTGCACGGTCTTAACACACAAGTGTGACAGCAGTAATTAAAAATACTTGGTCCTTAAATATAATGTTTCTTGTACAATTTTATTCTAACACTTAGTGGCTTCCAGTAGCGTGTGTGCAGTTGTTGTACTGCTATGTACAGCCCTGAGACTTCCCATTACGGGAGCATTGGTTGTACGGGTATTTGTACGCAAAGGCATCGCATACGTTGCCCTATAAGCGGTATTTTATGATATTCTAGTTGTTTCAAAGTACTTTTCGGCAAGACCAAGGATACGTTGTACCTTTTCATTAGATCGACCAAATAAAAAAAATGGCGACGGTAGAAAAAAAAAAGTTTATATACTGGAACTAACAATGATTTTACTGTTAGAAGTAGGTCAACTAAGCATGCACTACTCCTGCTTATTAAATTACTGCCAACTGATAGCACTAATGTCACTGTTAGTCACACCAGCAACAGTCAACATCATGCTTTGTACAGTAATGCAGTCAATGCACCTTGGTTGTAAACGAAGCCTCGTGAATAATCACATGGAAGCAAACCTTCGCTAAATTTCGTGGAACGAATTAGCTTCTGATATATGTTATCAAATCCGTCCGTTCTCTAGTGACACATAATAAATTTGTATTAATTAAGCACGGTTGTCCATCAAATCTCGCGACAGTAACGTGATAATTCGAGAATTATCATCGAGTCAAATCACCGCGGGAATGTCAGCCGACAGTAGCACATTTCGCGCCCATTAACTTCCTCCCTTATAAACTCCTAATTTATTCCATAAATGTTTTTGACCGAGAGAGGCCACAATTTGGAACTTGATACATCTAAACAATTTGGAAGACATAAATCATAAACTTGAAACGATGTTGCAGACGATAATATGAGACTAGTGGCGGGAAACTAGACCGGCTCTATTGTTCAGCGTTTGAAAACTTTTACATTTTCTTTGCAACATTATTCATATGTATTCTTTGTCAACGAACGTTTACGCTGTATGAGTTTTAAATATCAGATTAATGTCTGACAAAAAAGTGTATTTTTTCATGTCTACCTTTTGCAAAGCAGCAGCCGAACTGTATCGCTCGTCTCTCGCAAATAACGCTGCGCGAGGCACAGTAGCAGTGTACGGTCCACGGATGCTCGT
>CM037780.1:29947376-29997376 GCA_021229015.1 Solen grandis | reverse complement strand
ACCGAATATATACACAACAGATTTATACATATATACTAATTATTAACACACCATACTGCCCGGCTTGCGTGCCTTAAAAAAACATAGTCCACTTGATCCCATACAAACAAGTCTAAATAAATAAACACGCAGACATTTTTTTTATTATTTTAAATTTAACAGTTGCGACATAAGCACACCGGAAAGTATTATCACTGTTCTTTTAACACCATGTTAATCCATTACGTTGCGTCACTTCCTGCTTCAACTCACAGTTTCGGACAGTACCTGATTGTATGGGCCTTGTCGCCGTTAACTCCACACTTGGGGCACGTGTACTTGCGCAGAATCGGGCACGAGACATTTCCCGCCTTGTCCTTCAGCACGTGACTGGAGTACAGCAGCACGCTCTCGCCGTTGTTCTTGCAGAACACACACCCTTTCTTCTCCTTCTTCTTCTTCTCCTGTCGTCTCCTCTCGCCATGGCCGACCCGGTATAGAGACGAACGGTGCTTCATCTGCTCCCGGAGGTTGGACTGGTACATGTCGAACTCGTCCATACTGGCCTCAACACCGTTGTTGATGAAATCCTCGTGGGCGTCGGACCTGATCATGTCTAGAGGATCGAACGACTGAAAGCCATCGAAGAGGACGCTGCTGTACATCTCGTTGACAGGACTGCCATAACCGCTGCTGCTGTTGTTCGTCGCATCGTCCGAAACCCGTGGACATCTTGGTGGAGACATCAACTTGTTCAGCTCTAGCTTGAGGTCGGTGTTCCAGGCGACGTTGGAGAGACCAAGATAATCGTCAAAGAGAGAGAAAGACATCCCTCCGGTATTGATGCTAGTTGTTTTTGAGATGTTGATGCAGTCAAATTTTGTTTTGAAATGACAAATTATTTTCTTATGTCTCTAATAACATGCTTGTCATTACTCAATAATCCTTCTCAAATTCCCGCTGTTTTCATTGGTCAACCCTTGATTGCTTATCCGTGATTGGTCGAAAAGCACCCATTAATCAGCAGTTTGTCGATGGAATTCAAAACTGTTGACCATTGTTTATCGTGTGAAATTCAGATTAAAAGACGCCCAGGGATCAAACACAAACTTATTTAATTACTGGCCTGATGAAAGAAGTCGGTACATCATTAATTTATTGCAGGAGTTTAATTGATATAAATTTCAACCTTTTATGCAATTATAGCAACTTCTTAATATTGTGTTAATGGTATTTGAACTAATTAACAAACAAACAAGAAAAAACTGCTATGAGGGTGCTTTGAAGTAAGACATTTATTTATTTATTTATTTATTTATTTATTTATTTATTTATTTATTTATTTATTTATTTATTTATTTATTTATTTATTTATTTGTATCATCATCAGTTGACACAGATTTTGAGGCGATCAATTTTGTTATATTTTATCATCAAAGTCATCATCATAATCATCATGTTTATGTTCATCAGTTTATTTTGATGAGCATCATAAATGTAATAACAGCATCACCAGCTGTAGATTATCATGGAATATTCCCACCACACATTATCACGAATTGTACAAGAAAATACATGTAGAGCATCATAATTTATTTTGCGAATCTTTTTATTGCATTGAGAGAGAGAGAGAGAGAGAGAGAGAGAGAAGAGAGAGAGAGAATATACTACAATAATAAGGACGTTTCAGCAAGATACAACTGATTTTAATTTTGATAAAAAAAATGGAATTTCTCATTTAATAGAATAAGTAGCCCAAATTTTATTATTCGTACGTTAAGGATATCATAAAAGGTATATTAGCCATTTCGAAGGTCCAAAAAGTCATCTTGATTTTAGTGCTAATATGCAAAATTTCAATTTTCAATAAATAAAGCATAAACAATTTCAGAAGGCCTTTATATCAGTGGATTGACTCTGAAAACCTAGAGGAAATATGTCCGCTGAAATCTTTTCATTAAGAAAAACATATATAAAATTCCATAGATTTGGGTAGATTTTATACATTTTATCTCAAGCACGTTTTGACTTTTTTTTCACCTGCAATCAAATGCCTTTTAATGCATTTTTTATATTTTATGAAATCATGAAAATATACGTCAATTTTGAAATAAATACGTAACTTTTGTCAATCTTG
The DNA here is from genome assembly GCA_021229015.1 of Solen grandis. Taxonomy (NCBI): domain Eukaryota; kingdom Metazoa; phylum Mollusca; class Bivalvia; order Adapedonta; family Solenidae; genus Solen; species Solen grandis. The sequence goes on along the minus strand of CM037780.1, from coordinate 29,995,260 downwards.
AAACAAAAAGTACACTACGATCAACTTTAATTTTTGATATACAAAGCTTTTATTGTATACATGTGTTTCATTTTGAACAGAACAACAAATTGCCAATACAAATGTATGTAATTTATAAATTACAACTTTTTTTTTTCATTTTCATTCATGTAAAATACTTGACATATTTTACAGCATTCAAGATTTAGTGATATATGTTTAGAACCACATAATAAGTTGGTTTCTCTGTTTACTTGCCAATAAAAAGATGGAAGATATGGATTATTTATCCTCTACTCATTACGTGAATTGTCAACTTAATAAGAATGTATTGAATATTAATAATAAAAAGATACATATACAATAGATATATTGCAATATGAAAATAAGATTTAGAATCATTGCCATAAACGCCTCAAACATACGTATATCAAGATTAGTTTAATATAGTTACAAAAACTTATATAGGTCTAGCACTCTCCCTCCCAATGTGTAATTACTGATAAATTCTTGCTATAATGTTTGTTACTGAAATGCAATGTTTTAAGTGACACTTCATGACGAAGGGTTCATTTCGAATGTGAGAAGTATAACATCCTTGGAACTCTAATTTAAAATATGTTTGAAATAATAGTTGACGCTAAAAATGTATTTGTTGTTGTTTTTATCATATTCATGGAGAAGTTGAGAAATATGAGAGAGAGTTGAGAGATATGTCCTCTTTTCTCTATGGAATTTGAGTTCAACCTTCATATATCATAATTATATCGTTTCACTTAGAATACTTTTGTTTTACTTTTTGTTATATTTTACTTTTTAAATATCATTTTCATTACCATAATCATCATCATCGTCTTAAATAAATATAGAGCTAATTGTTTATTATTTATTGATTTGTCCACTTAATTTTGCTAAAAAGGTACATCCATACCATACCATACCATACCATACCACCACACCACACAACACCATACCATGCCATGCCATGCAGATAAAAGTTATAACTCATTCATGCTATTACATTTAAAGAAAAATCTTACATGAATAAAACAGTCTGTAATGAAGAATATAAGTACAGATTTAGCCTAATCTAGTAAGAATAGAAAGAGAGAAAATATCATAAATAATTTATAATTGTATTTCCCTAATACGAGGGGTGTTCAAAACGTTTACTGTCCAAGTAGCATGATGCCACATCCAGTCTCGTTATCTTGACACCTCATAATTTAGGGATGTTTGTCTATATTAGATAGATAGTGTGCTGCTGGCATTATTCCACATCAAGGCACATTATCCTGGCATCGGGCCGATCAGTCCTGTAATATTCATCAAGAGATACATGTATATCAGAACCATATTTGGCATGTCGCGGAGGGGAATCGAACTACTGATCGTCCTGTTATGGGGGAGGATACGCTAACAACTAGGCCACCAGGACCATTATTGATTTTAAGTTTTTATTTTACGTCGCACCTTGAGCTTGTCATTTTGGCGAGTGTAGGATAACCCTTTCCCTCATGTAGACTCATTTTGACGCACTCAATAGGTACCACATAAAGCCTAATCTGCAGAAAACCACAGTTAAACCTTACCAAATTTAATTAAAAAATCCTCATTTCCAGACCACTGAAGAGCAGCGAACAGCATAAAACCTGATCAGCCTATGAGGGAAAGGGTTAAAGGGTGTTTATATGATGTAAATGATGTTTATATAGATATGTTGATTATATTGTAAAAACAGATGTTTACAGTGTGTCAGTGATATATTTCCTATAATAGGGTGATTACATTCATAAAACCTTGCTTAAGTAAAATGGATACTATATTACTATATATTGTTTATTATATAATATTGTGGACTTTTATTTCTTCTTTATATTTATTTAAACCTTACATTATAATGTAATATATATATGTATGTTATATTGTGTGTGGGTAGATAGTGAAATATGGCTCAAATTAATGCAAACGTTTGTGAGAAAAGTCGTAAACACATAATATATGATTTTAAAAGATGAATAGTTGTGAAATGCAGTAAATCGCTCTATTTATTTGCACATATTCAACCCTTTAACATTGTGGAGAAACTCACGACTTTATCTGCGTGTCTCATGCTGTATAGAAAACAATCAGTAACTGCAGCTGTTTTCCTTTATCTATTTTACTGTCTATTAACTACTTATATGTTCCGCCTCAGTATAGACGAGCACAAAAATACAGCAATAAAATATAAATATATTCTGTTATCGACAACATCTATATATAGCATCTAAAATTACAATGGATGTTTGTTCTGTTAAAGAGAGAAGGCGGATGTTCTCGTTATACTTCGTATAATATTATATTTGAAATCAAAATATAAAACAAGGGGATCAAGATTTTAATTTTTGCGATTATCTGAATGAAATAAATGTATTAAATATATACCTTCATATATGTGTTTTAGACCTCTATCATTTTTTATTCGAAATCAAATCACCGAACAAATTTAAGTGTTTATTAAATACAATAGTGCATTTATACACAATATGTCATTTCTGAATTTAAAACTAAACAAACAAATATACTTATATGTATATTTAAACGTTAAAATCAACGTTCATATTTTTGTTTTTTTGGTATGGGGTTTGAGGGACAGTGATGTTGATACTCTTTTTTATGGTCTGAAAATGTATTATTGCGTTCTCACATTGTAGTATAATGCTATACTCTTTCAGGACCATTTTACCTTAGTGTATAATTATACTATCCTGGATTGGACTAGTATTTCAAATATAATTTATTTCTTAAATTATTTATTTCACGACGATTTGGAAACGAGTTCTTACAGCTTCTACTAATCCCTCTCATATGGTCCTGTGTTGGACCAGTATTTTGAGTCTGTGAAAGAATCCTTGCCGCAAAACGGGTCTCGAATCCACAACCCTCGGATCTGCAGTCGGGAAAAATTACCACCGGACCACGGTGCCGTTAAATGATAGAAAACATTTCTGCTTTATCATTGATTTCCTAGACTTTTATGAAAATGGATTTACAGGAATTATTATGCTAACAATAGCATAGATTTGACTTAATTTAATAAATTTTGACATAAGATTTGAAAAAGCAAAAACAAACAACAAAAAAAACATAAATATTAATTATAAGAACAGAAAAAAATTTTTTTCCCGGAAAATGCAACATGGGGTTATGTACAAAAATATAAATAATTATACATATATTGAGAGTTCCGGTCAGCAGACAATGATTATAACAATGATGATTTTTTGTTAACAGTCGTGGTGAAAATTTAAGAGGTGGGGGGAACACAGATTTAAACAACAAAGACAAATCAGATATTATATATATGCAATGTGAGGGTATAGGGATAGTAAGACGGAGGATAAACAATTACATGTACATATAAATGAGAATGTAGAGATAGTAAGAGCTACTCAACTAGTATTAGGACGAGGGAGTGTTTTTTTTTTTCTTTCTTTTCTCCTCTTTTCTTTTCAGTAATATGAAAGCAAAGAGAAGAAGAAAAATATAGTATTAAAAAGGAATTTAAAAAAAATAAAAAAAAAATAACAATATTTTCATGATGGTTCATTAATTAATAGGCGAGGCCGTGGTAGATAAAGAAGGGACACAAACTAACTTATTTACGCGGTTCACATCAAATAGGTGTGGGCGCTAATGTGGGTGCTAATACATAATTATAATTATTACTTAAATCATTACATGTGATCGTAAAGTTATGTATGGTTAGGCTTGTTTTTCACAGTCTTGATAGTTTAGCAAACTGCTCTAAATATTTAAGCGTAGTGGTAATTATGGTATAAACAATAAAGAACAAGGATCATAAGAGATAACATTTAATTAGAAATAAATAAATTATTTTATATTAAATTATAGTTAATTTGGGAATATCAAAGACCCATTTAACTACAGAACATATATCTTTTATTCACCCAGGCACATATTTTTTTATGATACAATATTGGTAAAAGACATATAAACATTATTTTTTTCACATCCGTTTTTGGAAATACATAAATGAAACTGGACATTTTTATATCTATATAAATACTAATTTACCCTTGAATGTTATGAAGTTTGTCTTTTTCTGATGAAATGATATATTAGGGTGTAGTATTTGTTTCACTCTATATGTTTAGAACTTGTGTTATATATTATGTAGGTTATGTGTATTAATTAGTACATTTGCTGTACATATTATTTCTTCTGCCATGTTAAATTTCCTCGTATTTCACTTTGTAAATATTGGTGTGAATATAATTTTGCATTGATTTGAAGCATTTGTGAGTAAGGCAGCTCGTTCACAGATGATCGGTAGAAATTTAAGTAATATTTTCTACTCTCCCTCGTTAATGTTAGTCAATTCAATTCAGTTTTATATAAATGCCAAATAAAGAATCGAATTGTTAATGTTATGATGTCTTTGTTTCCTGACAAATAAACTCGGCAAGTTTAGGTCACGTTACACTATAAAACGCTATTTTCGTAAACGCAACTTTGTCGAAATCAGATAAAGAATACGGATGCTTGCGTACCACGTATTAACATGTTCCGCAACATGGCGTATATACTATTTCAGAATAGCGATTTCGTAAGGTCAGCGCATGCGCAAAGAGTGAATATGATCAGCTAAGTGACGGCATATATAAATAAAAGTTTATAACTCTAATTATAGATGGTATTTCTTGTGATGGGGAAACCATCCATTTTTTAAACAGCACAAAAATACATTTATTCGACTTATACTGTGCAGTACAACGTCATATACATACATGAAAAATTTATTTTCTAGGTATAACAAGAGTACAGACTTCAGTGGAATAGCATAATATAAAGAGATTAACTAAAAAATTTTAACCATTAGATAAAATAAATAATAATAAACTGACTCCAAAAAAGAAACTTTCTTTGTAAATTATTTTGTGCTAAAATGTACAATTGGATTATTTTAAGGTTATGGATATATAAAACATTTATTTTCTACAGTAAAATTCATGCTTTTGATAATCTGGTCATTATTTGAATTGTCAATTCAATTTATAAGCCTAAAAAAATGCTAAAAATCGCCGTATTGACTTTTTCTCTTAACAAACTTGGTTAAAATCATGTAAGGCCTGTGTGTTTAGCTGTTTCGCTAAAACGCAGTTTCGTTCGAACCATTCTTTATTATTCTGGAAATATCTCTTCTTAGTATTGCTACAATTGTGTTTAAATATAGGGTCTGCAACACGCACACTGTATCACTGTTGAGAAATGCTCGATCAACTTATCCAGGGTATGAATATCATCCGAGTGTGCAGGCTCAAGTACATGATTGAAATCGGTGTAGCAACGCTAAATGTCACACCAACGCTAAATGTCGCACTTGACGTTATATGTCGCAAGGCTGACGCCAAACGTCGCAACCAACGCTAAATAGAATAGAAATAAGTCTCCCGGTTCTGATTTTTTTTTTTTTGTTAAATGAGTATTTTATCGAGTCTGTTGATATTCTAGCATCGCATTTATGTGATATATTTAATGCTATTTTAAATAGTGGTTATTTCCCAGATAAATGGACTGAAGGGATTATTGTGCCTTTACATAAAAAGGGAGATAAAAATGTTGTTAATAATTATCGTGGAATTACATTAGTAAGTTGTTTGTCTAAAATGTTCACTGCTGTATTAAATAAACGTATTTCATCATATTGTGATAAGTATAATATAATATCAGATGCTCAATTCGGTTTCAGGAAAGGACGCTCAACTGTAAATGCTCAATTTATATTGTTAAATTTAGTGCAAACATATTTAAATGATAATAAGAGATTATATTGAGTATTTGTGGACTTTAAGAAAGCGTTTGACTGTATTTATAGAAATGCATTATGGCTTAAACTGTACAAAGTTGGAATACAAGGTAAATTATTAAAAATTGTGAAGGATATGTATGAAAAAGTAAAATCTTGTGTTCGAAATTGCAATGATTATTCTGATTTCTTTGAATATTCAATTGGCTTGAGACAAGGAGAAATTTTTTCGCCCATATTTTTTTCTCTATTTCTAGAAGATCTTGAATTATTTTTACAGGATGATATTACATCTGGTCTCAACATTCGTGATATTTTTAATTTTGGAAGGGAAAAGAAGCTTAGAATTATTAAATACTTATTGCAATAAATGGAGTTTGGAGGTAAACATTGATAAAACAAAGGTTATGGTTTTTCGTAAACGTAGTCATCTATTACCCGGAGAGGAGTTTTTCTATGATAAAGTTAGATGTGGTAAATGATTTTGATTATTTTGGAACTATATATAATTACACAGGAAATTTTGTTTTAAATCAGGAGCACCTATTGGCAAAGCTCTTAAAGCTTTCAACTGCTTACTCTCAAATTGTAGGAAATTTAAAATTAAACCGAGCATACTTTGTCAGTTGTTTGACGCCTTTATTGGTTCTATTTTAAGTTACAATGCTCAGATATGGGGTTATAGTAAATCTAAAGTTTTGTAAGGCTATTTTAAATGTAAGACAATCTACTTCAAATGTTGCTATATATGGTGAATTGGGGCGTTATCCTCTTTATATTACTCGTTATGTAAAATTTTTAAAATACTGGTATAATGTAATAAACACAGATAATATAATTATGAAAGAAGTTTATGAAATGTCATACACTGATTTTGTAAATGGAAAAAAATGGATTATAATTAAAAAATGTTGGATATAAATGGTTTTAATGTTTTATTTGAAAATCCATTAAGTTTTGATATGAAATCAGTGGTTTTGTTTTTTAAAAACAAACTTATTGATAATTTTAAACAGGGTTGGGTACTTGACAAGGAAACAAATGATGTTTTGAATCTGTATAATGCTATAAAATTAAATGTACAGTATGAAAAATATTTAGATTTACTTCCTTATAATCTACGATTTTATATATCAAGAATTAGAATTTCAGCTCATTCACTTAAAATACATACTGGAAGATATGGAGCAAATTATTTACCAAGAAATGAAAGGCATTGTGTTTTTTGTAACTCAAATGATTTGGAAGTGGAATATCATTTTGTTTTAATATGTCCTTGTTATAGTAACATAAGAAAAAAGTATATTAAATTGTTTTGTTATAATAAACCAAGCATGTTCAAATTTACTCAACTCTTGAAAAATAAAAATAAACAAGAAATGTTTGTGAAACATATATGCCCCCCTCATATGCCATAATATGTATATAGCTATATTACATGCAAGGAGTTTGCCTTCATAATGTTGGCTTGTCATAAAAAATTCTCAAACTTCAAACTTCAAAAATTTGAGTGAAAATATAATGTGCTAAAATGTGGAACTAAACATTTACTGAAATAAAACCAGACACAATGAGATTTTGAGTTATTAGTCAGACAGTGCTTAAATCGTTCAAAATATTTATAAGAATCCAACTTATTAATTTGAAAACAGGGTTTTCTACATTTATAAGCAACAACTACATGAGGTTAGGACCTTAAGAGTAAAAATAAAATAGAAGTTATCACTTGGGCAAGACATTTATATATTGAAAATATATCAACATGTGACATTGTGAACTTGACCTTTGGATGTTGACAACCAAATCAATAGTGGTCATCTACTCATTATAAGGAACAACCACATATAGTCTGAAATAGGACTAAAATTTTATTTGAACAAGGCAAAGTCATCAAACATATATACAAATCATGACCTTGACCTTTAAGGTATTGACACCAAAATTGATAGGGGTCATCTACTAATCGTGAGCAACAACCACAAGAAGTTTGAGACTTAAAGGTCAAATAGAACTTCAAGTTATCACTCGGACAAGGTCTGGTATTATACATACACAACATGTGACCTTGACCTTTGAGGTAATGACACCAAAATCGATAGGGGTCATCTAATAATCATGAGCAACAACCACATGAAGTTTGAGACTTAAAGGTCAAATAGAACTTAGTTATCACTCGGACAAGGTCTGGTATTATACATACAATGTGACCTTGACCTTTGAGGTAATGACACAAAAATCGATAGGGGTCATCTCTAATCTGAGCAACAACCACAGAAGTTTGAGACTTAAAGGTCAAATAGAACGGACAAGGTCTGGTATTATACATACACAACATGTGACCTTGACCTTTGAGGTAATGACACCAAAATGATAGGGGTCATCTCTAATCGTGAGCAACAACCACAAGAAGTTTGAGACTTAAAGGTCAAATAGAACTTAAGTTATACTCGGACAAGGTCTGGTATTATACATACACAACATGTGACCTTGACCTTTGAGGTAATGACACCAAAATTGATAGGGGTCATCTACTAATCGTGAGCAACAACCACAAGAAGTTTGAGACTTAAAGGTCAAATAGAACTTAAGTTATTACTCGGACAAGGTCTGGTATTATACATACACAACATGTGACCTTGTGACCTTGACCTTTGAGATAATGACACCAAATCGATAGGGGTCATCTACTAATCATGAGCAACAACCACAGAATTTGAGACTTAAAGGTCAAATAGAACTTAAGTTATCACTCGGACAAGGTCTGGTATTATACATACACAACATGTGACCTTGTGACCTTGACCTTTGGGGTAATGACACCAAAATCAATAGGGGTCATCTACTTATCGTGAGCAACACCCACAAGAAGTTTGAAACTTGAAGGTCAAATAGAACTTAAGTTATTACTCGGACAAGGTCTGGTATTATACATACACAACATATGACCTTGTGACCTTAACCTTTGAGGTAATGACACCAAAATCAATAGGGGTCATCTACTAATCATGAGCAACAACCACATGAAGTTTGAGACTTAAAGGTCAAATAGAACTTAAGTTATCACTCGGACAAGGTCTGGTCTACCGACAGACCGACGGACCGACGGACATACGGACCGACCGACATGAGCAAAGCAATATACCCCCTCTTCTTCGAAGGGGGGCATAAAAAGTATTGTATAATTTAGCAAAATATCTTAGAGAATCTTTAACTTATAGGAATTCATTGATTGTTGATTAGGAAATATTCATTATAGCTCATCCTCACTATCAGTGAGATATTATTATTTGTTTATTATTCATATAATATAGTAGTTTTTACTTTTTTTTATTAATTCATTTGTATGTTGTGTGTACGTGACTTGATTTCAATTTATATATATATAATTTATATGCATGAATATATGACTATGTACTGTATTAGTATACGTCAAATATAATTATGTTCTGTTCTGTTCTGCTAAATGTCGCAAAACCTCCTTACAATTCAATTCAATTCACTTTATTTTGTCAAGATTGCTTAAAGCAATAACAGACATAAATATATAGGTTGATTTACAAACAATGGTAGCAAATGCATGTAATATAACAGATTACAAAAGAACGTTTTTCAAAAAAAAGACTTGTAATAGCTGGTTTAAATGCAAAAATATTAAGTATTTTAATGAGAATATGTTCAACTAATGCACATAGTTTATTAAAAATGAACCACCTGTGGACTATAAATATATCAAAAAGGTTTGACAGTACATGTATGTCAATCAGCGAAATAGACATGAAGCATGAAATAAACAGGAATCATATGATAACGGCTGTTTTAAACGCACGTTTTTTCACTGCAATTTGTTTGACTGAACCGAACGAAAGGATTTCAAGTAGGACCTTCTCAGGATTTGTTTTGTTTGTAAGTATACTTTTGTGTTATAATTGAAGCTTTAGTTTGCCAATAAAGGCTAGTTCAATGGAACAACAATTACGACAGAAGTCAAGAAAAATAACGTACACGGAATTAATGTTTTGAAGGGGGCGGGGTATGGATTATTGTTTAACTCATGTATAACAATCGTAAATGACGTAATTTACAATTCTAAAAAGAGTATTCATTCTGACATTGACAGTTTGCTTATATCAAATACATGTTAGAATTAAAGCAATACCTGTAACTGATATATAAGTTGACAGCTTGCATTTTGTAATATATATAATAGAAAATAACAAAGGTTTTTTAGGATATCATAGTTTTGATTGTTGGTATCTCTGAATTTGGTCATATTTGGTCTATTGCTATACTTCTGTGAAATGTATTTACTTCTTAATCGAGAAAATATTTGCAGGACATTACTTAATGAGTATTCATCATCTATATCATTCATACATAAAAATCATTTTCTGTCATCAAATGGCACCCCACTCCACCTCCTTTTTCTATTGGTAGTTTATGATTTGAACTTCTGAATTTGAACAATAACGCGAGAGCTGCATCGGTAATAGTGTTCAATATTTTTCAAATTTAAATTAAATTAGACGTTATATGTTGCATCTGTAACGACAAATGTCGCAAAAAATTGCATTGCCGCTATGTGTCGCAACATCAACGCTAAATGTCGCACTCCATTATAAGTGTCAATTAATAATCCCAATGAACAACATACTACAGAATCGCAGTGCCAGACAATCGTAATTATTCATTTCGAGTTGTTTCCCTTTTGAATAGGTAAGAGTTGAATCTCACGGAGACTATAGTCAACCGTACAAACACACGGAGCAGTTAGGACAAGTTCAAACGGAACAGTTAGGGCAAGTTCAAATGGAACAGTTAGGGCAAGTTCACATGGAACAGTTAGGGCATGTTCACATGGAACAGATTGGGCAGGTTCACGCGGAAAAAATTGTAATTTATATACTGGAACAACTCTGAATGAGAAATGGGTGTTGAATATACGTTTTACAAATTAATAGTGCAAATGATTATGCAGCTCAGTGGATGAACATTCAGAACATAAATACATGAACAATTAAAGGCCCATTATACTTCCAAAGCAGTGAATTTTCTTCGGACAGAAAACAATGTATGAGCTACATATTTGTGACGAGATGCAGTATGTACATACTCGTTGTTACTACAGTGCATAAATAAGTAAGACTCTTTTACTGTTTGCAGAAAGAACTATTTTGCATATTCCGCGCATCTTCGCCAATTTTCTGACGTTTTCAATAGACCTTCCGTATGTCTCCGTTAACGAATCATGAGTTCATAAATTGATGACGTAGCAGATAAACAAATTGTAATTCACTACGGTTTTTCAAATTAGAACTATTTCCGATTACAGATCATCTTCGGGATAACTTGCAAGTGCAAAATATGAACAATGAAAGTATTTTGATATCCATCCAGAACACTTAATTGCGTACTTTGATCAACATTTCAACGTGCTTAATTGTTATTTTACAGCAGATGTTTGCATATTATGAATCATTTGTGTTACTTACAATATAAATGTTATTTTATATTTTGTTTTTCATGAAAATTAAATCATTATGAAATATAATGGGCCTTTAAAATAGGATAATCATATTACAAATTAAGTTTAATAGCCAATAAGATTAGTAGTCAGATAATTTTGACTTTCACCGATGGGTTTCGGACCCACGCGGAGTGATACTGAGAGGGGTGGTAGTCGGAGTCGCTACCACTGCCCCACTTTGGTGCCTTATTGTTATTGGAATTAGAACACATATAACATTATCCTTGGGCTGTTTAATAAAACGATTCCATTTCGTGGGAAAAAGATAAATACCAAAATAAGCTCTATTTTGTTATTACTGAGTTAGCTAGTTGTATTTTGTTGAGCTTCTGGAAGGTAAAGTAAATCTATATATAACATAATTAAAAGAAATAATAAATGCTTGAAGAAATATATTTTTTAATCAAAATGCAATAATGAAGTGCTTTTGTACATCATCATGATTTTTGATAAGCCCTGAGGGCGAAAATTAAAAAAAAGAGTTGTATTGAGGTACCGATAGCGAATTTGAAACCTGGAATAGTTGACTATGGTCTCCGTGAGATTCCAAATTTACCTATTACTTACCTCTTACACTTTACTGTTTTGGAAAACATATCTTCTGTACAAGTTTGAAATCGGAGTACTTACAAATTTAAAAATCAAATTCTTGGTCAATAACTAGCCTGCAGATGCATAATTTGCGCACTTTTCGTTATAGTACTCCGCTCCATCGTTGTATAGAGGAAACCTTTTATTATTATTAACATAATACAGGGACCAAGACTTGAACACACTCAGTTGGTAGTTAAGCAAAAAATGCTTATGATAATTTTGTTGTAAGCATGATACATCCTGAAGCAACCGTTATGTTTTGTTCTTGTTCAAAGTGGTGATATAGGTGACCTAAATACCTAGTAAATAAACTTAATACCACAGCTGGCCAGTGCAGGGATACGTGTCTAATCCAACTGTCCAGAGGTGATGTGCGGCGGTGTCATCATGTGGCAATGTGTGATAATGGGGTCTATATGTCTGTCCGTCATTTCGTCTGTCCGTCCGTTAGAATGTCCATACGGCCACCCATCCATGAAACATAAATTGTTACCAAAGCAAAACCCGATACATGGGTAAATATATAGTTGATAGTGAAAAACACTAATAAACTCCTACACGTAACTGTAGGTTATGCACGATTGCGTACTGCGCAGCAGGTTAAACGTTGGCACACCCACTGATCTGGGAAGTATGCGCGACTCGGCAGAAATAATTTGATCTGTTTGTTTTGGTAACATGCATAGGATTTCAGTCATTTGGGGGCGTTAGATGTCTCGTGGCGATAATGTCACATCAGATAAGTAACAAACTAATTATCCTGGTCTTATGTATACCGACCATCATACACATGGGGGTGTGTCTGAATCATGATTTCGGTTTATCGCGGCCTGGGATCGAACCCACGACTTCCAAGTTACGAAACGGAATCTCTAAACAATCGGACTGTACATAAAGGAACTTAATTAATCAATGTTATTTTTAATATGACATTAATGTAGGCTGTTAAATTGCCTAAAAACGTCTGTTAAAAATTACATTAATAACACATGAACAAAACAAACTGTAACGTGTGTTACAGGAAATGACAGATCTGTAATAAACTGATTAACACTAGCCGTATGTATTACATTTAAAACTTCTCATGGTTTATAAATATAACAGCATAAAATTCAGCACAGGTAAATTGAATAACCAAGTAAAGACAAGAGGATATTCTGACTCATCATCATCATAATCAATTCTTCTTCTTCTTCTTCTTCAGAATGCTCACTAAGTACTATATATTTAGATAATCTTTTTTTCACGACTATGTATACTACCCAAGCTACCACAACGTTATCTCATAGGACAACTCCTCGTGATACAATACACACATTTAATCATTTTTATTCATTTGGGCAGGTCAGAATGAAATATATAAGTGAGACAGTTACACTATTACTAAACACACTTCACCCTTTTTACATACATAGAGTATCACTCTCTATGACTGCATTGTGCAGATGATGCTTTATTAGATAATGGCCATAAAATTAAAGACGAATCCCATCCGATCGCAATATAACACCGCCAATATGTCACACCCGAGCTGTTTCATAACCAAGCGAAGGTACTAGAGACCAACACCCTAGTGTGCTAGGTCTGCATTGATCCGCGAAGCAATCGGTTGATTTAAATGAATTTTATGAATGTGATTAAACACAATACGATCCTTGTGTCCTGTGGTATTGAATCATACAGGGCTGTGTTTACTCCCTCTCAACTCATCGACTGTCAGTGATTCTGCCTCTGGATTATAAGTAAAAACAGAAGCTGGATTTATGTATCTCACTAGGTAAGGGTACTTTTACATTTTTTTCAGTTATTTCAATACTTATCGTCTCTTCCCTTTAAGAAGGAGGTTAAACATTTAGAAAATATTATAGAGATTGCTTACATACATACATACATACACTTTTCTATCTCTCTATTGACACAACCACATTTACACTGACATGTACATTCTAATAAAACATAACATAAAACATTTTATAAAATTCAAACTCTCAAAAATTATTTTATTTTGGCAAATATGCAAATAACGACGTCAAAACCACACGTGTGATACATCTCACCGCATCGTGTCATATAAACAAACAATAATCATGCACCAATCAAGTTGACATGTATGCACATATGCATTGAATATATCTATACGGAAGGAAAAAGAACAGTATACATATTGTTATGTAAAACTTTTCTTACAACAGATACTTTTTGTTTTATTGCTAACTTTACAAATCTTGATTAAAAAAAGTTGTTGTCTCAAGACTGTCTTGACATATAGATCTAAAGAATGTATGAAGCGATCAATTTCTAACTTAGAATTTATTCCACAAGTCTTCACAGTTGTTTCTGGACTGGATATATATATATAAAAACATGAATTTGTCTAATTTTTCTTGAATCGTTTATACATGTTCTCTGAATAAGCTTTTAAACATTTCGACACGGTATTTCTTTTTAATAATACTTACATCTTATCTAAAACGATCAAACGGCTAGCACCAGAAAGGAAGTGTCCGAAGATGTACCAGAAATGATGTTAGATTGTTTCCGATTTAATATGCAATAAAGATGATATTTGGTACTGTAGAGTCATTATTTTTCGTGGGGATTAATATCCGTTGACATGACCACGGAATTTTTAGGGAGTATGTGTATTTAAAGTGATACAATTATGGATATATGAATAAATTTTATCATTTGAATATGCTTATTGATCAGCAAAAAATAAATTTCAATGAATGAAAGAATGTTGAAGTAATGTTGCATATACACATATTGAATATACCCACCCCTCTCTGTCTCTCTCTCTATCTCTCCCCCCCCCACCCCCTCTCTCTATCCCCCCTCTCCCCCCCCCCTCTCTTAACCCTCTCTCTCTTTCCCTCAACCAATCTACCTAAGATTAGCCACTAAACGGAAGGATACGAGTATATTGGATATAAGTCCTGTCTTACTCACAGAAACGAATATTCTTTCTAATAAAAGAATACACTAAAGACTTGAAAACCGTGGACGCTCGTCGATCATATACAGAAATACCACTATTTTTTGTGTATTTTGTAAATACTTGTATACCTGCTATTATAATATACCTTAATCATAACACAATTAAATCATTTCGCAAAAATAAGTAAAATAAGTATTCAAATGTCACCAAAGGTATCTAAAGCGGTGGTTAATACAAAAACTGTATCCCTAGCAGATATGATATTTCCAGGTTGAATAAGAGATCGTCAGTATTCTACATAATAGGTCAGAAACGGCATGCAACGCAATAAGTATGCACGCCTGTCCAGCATCACCCGACATGAAAACTGTTCTAGATGTTGACAATGTTGTCATTTCCGATGGTTGCACTTTGTAAAAATAGCACACATATGCATATTACAATACAATATATGGAGTTATAGGAGATACGAAACATCAACGTATATATACATTGGAAAAACAACATGATAAGAAATTTATATTAGTATAAAAAATATCTTATAAAGAAATAATTTAGAAAAAAAAATCTGAGTGTGACGCGACGCGCACAATATTCAAAATAAAAAAAGAGTGTAATATATTTAACAAGTTTTTACAAGTTTATCAATACACTTCGTACATAAACAATGTATTGAAAAATGTTTCATATTTTCAGCTAATAAATTCGCCTAATTTTCATAGGATATGTTTATTGTTGCATTCATAAGGTGAGGAAGAAATTTGGAATTACAATGGTGTCGCCATAGACGTAGTAGATGATTTTAATAACTACTTAGGAACCGTCTTCAATTATACGGGATCCTTTTTAAAAAATCAGGAATATATTGTTGGAAAAGCTTTAAAAGCGCTAAATATCTTGTTATATAACTGTAGACAGGTTCAGATAAAGCCTAAAATTGTGTGTCAATTGTTTGATTCTTTTGTAGGATCTATTTTGTCATATAGTTCTGAAATTTGGGGATTTAGTAGGTTACATAATATTGAGAGAATACATTTGAATTTTTTAAAAAGAGTGTTGGGTGTAAGATTAAATACTAACACAAATGGTGTATATGGTGAGATGGGAAGATACCCACTGTATATAAATATATATTCGTGTATAATAAAATATTGGTGGAAAGGAGCCAACAGTGATAATATTTTAATCAAGGCACTATATCAGCAGGGTGTAAAGGGTTGTGATAATGGATATAAAAATTGGGTTGCAAGTGTTAAACAGCTTTTAGAAACTTATGGATTTGGTTATGTTTTTAATAGTGTGCAAGATTTAGATAGTAAAACGTTTCAGAATATTTTTAAACAAAGAATAATTGACAATTTTATACAACAGTGGCATGTTTCTATTGAAGGAAGCTCAGTTATACTTAATTATAATTTGTTTAACAACAATTTTGAATATGAGTCGTATTTAGATATATTGCCATACTCGTACAGATGTTTATTTTCCAGAATTAGATTATCCTCGCTTTCCCTGAGAATTCAGACAGGTAGATTTGCTCAAAATAGATTCGCTCGTAACAAACGAATTTGTCTCAGTTGTGATTCTGGTGACATTGAAGATGAATATCATTTCATTTGTATATGTAGATGTTTTCACGAATATAGGAAAAAATATGTAAAAAAATACTTCTATCGAAAACCATCAATGTTTAATTTTTGGAACTTCTGAAATCAACTGATAAAAAGACTTTGTTAAATTTATGTACATTTATTTAGGAAGCTTTTATCAAGAAGAAAAATAACCAAATGATTAATTAGGGTGTTCATCTCCAATGCACTTCTTAATTGTGTTACGTGATTTTGTATTGACGAAAACTGTAATGATGATGTTGTATTGAAGATGATGTACTATGTACAAATCTAAATAAAAATATGTTCTGTTCTGTTCATAGGAGGAGAATAGAAACCAAGATAATTTGTAGTTCTGAGATATTGTACTGGGATTAGTGCCTTGCGTGTTTGGTAAATTGTTAAATAAATGAAATTCGTCTAAGACCTCACTAAAATGACAAACCCTACAGATTCTATCCTTACATTCTCAATATATGTATGACATGTATTGGGCAGGGACAACGCCCCGCTTGATATTTTACCAACAGTCACGTATTGTGCATAGCGAGTAATTATGTACACATATAAATATACTCTCCATCCGATCGTCGTGTAATTATGTATCATCACCTTAGCTGACTACCATGTGTACACTGAGGTATAGAAATACTGTCTGAATGTAGTGATCGCACAGCGTTTTAAATGTATTTTTTTAACTTCCTTTTATCACTGCAGTGTAAAAAGATAGTATAAAAGAGTATTTTAATATCTCTTTTTTTTTTACATTTTACTTTTTTTATATAATAAGAAATTCTCCTCTTCATTTTTTTTTCAAGTTTTGTGATATACATGTTCTCTTAAATGGAGGCTTTAGTGAGTTACATAAGTCCAGTATCAAAAGACAAAATCCATGATCCCTTCATTGATAAGACCAGTTTGTCCTAACAGAGGATAACAATGTTACTTCTGGCAAAAGACACACCATATCGAAATAGGAAACGTTTTTAATACATTCCCTGGCACACAGTACTGGTTCATCCACATACGTCGATTTGGATTACTACGTTTTTACGTTATGGCGTAAAATATCGACGTTAAAATAATTGTATATAAGCAACAACGTGCCAATATTACGAAGGAAATTTTTTATTGTAAAGAGAATGGTTAATAAAACCAGCAGCAGCATGAATATATAACGAGGATATATAGACGAAAGGGCCATCTTTCATGATAAATGATTTGAATTATGTTTTACTCGAGAAACTATCTATTATCATTCATAGTGTAAATTGATGATGTGAGACATCACACAGAACCCTTTGATGTTGTATGAGTTTCTACCATGCACCAGTAAGCTGAAGAAGATGAACTCTCCACCTTTATTATTGTGGTGATAAGCAATGAAATACACTACCTAACATAGATTGTATGGGTTCTTGCTTTGAATCTCTCTCTCTCTCTCTCTCTCTCTTTCTTTCTCTCTGTGTAACATCGATGTATATACACTTTGTAGGTAAACTGTGTTCCAGCGTGTCACACTATAGTCGCTTCGTAAGAAAGATTTATTTTAATTATATCTAATGATCAGAAAAAAATACCTCTCTTATATATAAGCAATATTTTTCTTCAAATTTAATCAATTGCTGAAAAATGCAGTATAAGGAAAATGGTAGAGTAGTTATTTATCGTTGTTAAACACTTTTAAGATTTTTGTATACCCCAGTTCTCAAGACAGCGATTCATGCGTATTGCGATATTCTCAGTACTGTACAGTCGTTATTTCTAATTAAATTGGAGACGTATTTTCATGGATTCCATGGATTGTCTTCGTCACGAATATGTTTGCCGCGAAAAAATATTCCAAAAGACCTTAAGTTTTCTGCAGTTCATACAAATGTAAAGCCACAAATACAATTTATTCGTGAAATTGGCCTTCAAACAAATTAAGCGAATTTTTATACCAACGAAGAAAGACACCAACATTTATTTTATAATATCTGAAAGTGCTGAGAGTGATATATAAGCCATTTATGATTTTGGTGTTGTTGTTTCTGTTCTTGTTGATTTGGGGTTTCCGTCACTGTCACCGTATTGAAGTCATATAGCGACGTCCGGCTGATTATAGGTCGGGCGGACGCGACACACCGCAAGCCAGCTGCAATGCTTCATCACATGATTCATCCGAGAGATCCTGCCGAGACTCGAACCCAGGGCGTCGAGAGGGCTAGATGATCGTTAAGTCAGCGACTTTAACTCAGAATGACTGTGTCAATTTGGTCAATATAGAAACGAACCTCAAGGTAAACATAGAAAAAAAAGTTGAACGGGATCTAATGTTCCATCTAATCAAAACACTTAAATAATTAGTTATCTTAATCTTAATCTACATTGTACATCATACACACACACGGACACAACTTCCTGTGTTACAATTAAATATAATTCAGTCGTACATAAGAAGAACGAATACAAACTTCACTCAGTCCCTCGCCGCGTGGGTTCGAATCCCGGCAGGGTAATTCGAATCTTGCGGTTGGTCGATGGTTCTACCCGTATGCCTTCGTGCATTCGGGGTCTTCCTCCACCTGTAATTAGCTGGACGTCGCTATATAACTGAAATACTGTCAAAGCGACGGTAAACGCAAATAGTCAAGTCAAGTCGAATACAAACTATCATGACGTGAGTCTCATTATTCATGTCACACTCGGTCAAATTTGGTAAAGAAAAACTAAATGGCACGCATTTCTTGTGTTATAAAACATTGTGTTAGTGTATGTTGTTACAGCAGTTTTTTATCGTGATTAATTGCACTGAGATATTAAAGAAAACAAATTCCTAAAATTCTCTCTTATTCTGCTCATCTGCTTGTATCATATCATTCTGAAAAACATGATTCGGTTTCATGGTATTGATTGTATCAGTAATATTTCTCAAACAAATAAACACTGGCCAACATCTCAATGTATAAGGAACTTATAACATCTAACAATTTGTCTTCCATCTACAAACAGGTAATTAATTATATTCTCGTTACAAAGGTCTAACGAAGTAAGACCCTCGATGTGTTCCTCTCCATTTGTTATAACTTCTTTGTTTTGACAAATTGATGTTGAAAGGTATTGCTCATACATCGACCATCGCAACTTCCTTCATCAACCTCACGTGTCTTTCGTTTCAGTTCAATTCAACTCTTATAACTTTATTCCAACCCCTTTTTGTACCAGCAGTCTTGCTTTCATTTGATATCAAAGAGGTATGCCCCTAAAACCAGTGTTTAATGAGTTAGATGATATGTAACATATATTTTAAGAACATGCTTCAATAAATGTATATAAAATACACAAAACTGCAATAAAACGATACGGGTTGTTTGGATCTTTTGGCATTTTACGGCATGTCTTTTAATAGTCAGATTACATAATTATTTATGTCATTTATACATGCACGCGTATATGCCTCTTTAAATAAATAAAAAAAAATCTCCATATACTTTTCATTTTGATTGTAAGCTTGCCAACATAACAAATTATTTAAAATACAGGGCACTTATTAAATACATGATAGCATCTAGTCCACATGCAGTTAACCTGCTTATCGGCTGTATAAGAACAGAACATAAGTCTTGAACAAATAACCAGGAAACTAAAGAAAACAAAATAACAAATATATAGATCTACTTGTACTGGTATTAGAAAAGGACTTAAAATATACCGAGATTCGGGTTTAACATGAAGTGTGTTTATGATTATAAAGTCAGCCTGGTGTGAAGATAAAATATATCTTAACAAAGCATCATCATTCAAATGTATATGAAGTTGTCACGGCAGCTCCTTTTATACTGGGTCGGATTACTCTAAGACTAAATAGATCATCTCATGAAGAGACTTAACGAGGAGTTTTTTTTCTATGATATGATACGATTTTAAGTTTAAATTCATGTTAGGGTTAGTGTTTTAGTGTGGTTTGGTTATCTGATTGCGTTAATGTTTGGTTTAAAACTAGAATTACATACCGGCATATACCTCTGAAAGTTATACCTCAAAATGTTAACACTCTACGCACAAAATGAGGTAAAAACCTTATATGTGAGGTATGAGAGTCATGCATGAGAAACGTCGCTAAGATAGCAACACAATATTCTCTTTTCTCTTTATCTCTGTCTCCCTCTCTCTTTCTCTCTCTCCTTTTAAGTATATGATTGCCGATTATACAGGTGAGAAAATACTTTCGAATGAACTGTTGCAAAGTCGAGACACACAACCTCGTACTTTTATTTGATTTTAAGCTCCGATGAATGTGTCAGTGAAGCATTCGAGAGGACAACGAGATTACAAAGTGTCCCAGTACACAAACCATTTACCTTGTCGTGCCTACTGTTGATTCAGCAAGAATAAGAAACCTCGTTGAGTCGTAATTGCACTGTGCTCCCAAAGACCTTGCAAGATACACTTCGCCATCTGTATTTATTAAATCGAATGTACAGCACTTGAAGTTGTTCAGGTATATGTTTCCAAATTAATGGTGATGGTTTAACACCTGTAATGGTTACGGCATGGGTGGATGATGAGGGGGGTAATAGGTGGCATGCGACTAGCTGATACACCTTGCACCGTTTCGGTGAAAGCTATCTACAACCATTATCAACGCAAAAAAAGAGAGGAAATAAAACAATTTATATATGCTATATATAAGAACAGTACGAGTATTTGACAATGTGCGGATGTGTGTGACGTTTTGTAATGGCATGCAAACAACCCATATCGGTGAAAGATCTAGTGTAACAATCGGTATAGCTCTCGCGAGGTGCATTCATGTCAATCTTGTTGTACCTTCTCATTCTCCTAACATGAATACATAACTAAAAAAAAATACATGAATACATAACTAAAAAAAAAAAAAAAAAAAAAAAAAAAAAAAAAAACTTCAAAAGAGTATCCAGCCTTAAAAGGTAGGTATTCACATCCAAGTAATGTTTCCCAATTAATGCTGTACTTTTTCCAGGGGCATCCGTGAACAAAGTGGAGGAAATGTCTTTGATTTAACGCCACTCAGCCGCTCATTGCTATGTGTTTGAGGCCCGGCAGGGTCACTCTGATTTTTCACAAGCTGGCTTGCGGTAGGTCTGTGGTCCTTAACCCAGTCGGGGTGTCCATCCACCTGTAACAAGCTGGGCGTCGCTTTATGACTGAAATGCAGTCCCAGCGACATAATCTCCAGCACAGCAGTAGCAACACGTGTTTTTCCCCTGAAATGTCTTATAACAGTCTCTCAAATGTATCCTAATATCGGAAGTACACGTTCTTTTATAAAGATACATTTTAAAAGTAAAATGTGTCCATGAAGATGCGGTTACGGTTGCAAGTCTTTCTGTTTATATTTACGACGACTAATTTATGTTATCATGGTAAATGTATTCAATTTGGTTTCAAGATTCATTAAGCAATTACCAACTGTTCTAAGGATATTTTTTTTTTTTAACTCGGGTCGTCATAACAACAAGGGGACGGTGGAGAAAATCTCAAGATGGGCACGTTTTATTGTCTATTTAAGCCGATGGAGACAGTGTGTTGACATAAAATCGGTAGGTCGAACTGAACTTTAGCCACGCTCTATTATGGAACGCCGGCACTGTCTTAAGTAGGCATCTAAATGTGTTATTACGTATATTTTTTTATTACATTATGTGCCTAGATCTTTATATGATGTGGGAACGTATTTATATTCTGTGCAACGTTATATGTTGTACTTATGATTTTATATTTTGACATATTTTATAAACGTAATAACACATTTAGATGAATACTGAAAACAGTGCCAGCCTTCCATACTCTATTGTACACGGACTACTGCAGTTTAAAACGTTTACTTTTGTACCATTACAGATTCTCGTATGACATGAGTTCGGAGTTTATGGTATTTATTGCTTATGGCATTGACGGGTTTAGGTTCAGTATTTTGGATCACTATGGGTTCAGCCCATCAGTTGTGGGCATTGGTCAGTGGTTGCTTCGTTATCGATGGTGGTCATTAAATCCACTGCGCAGTTAGGACACTCGTACAAATCATTCTTATATCATTTTGCTCAATTATGTGCTAGTATATTGAAGAAGTGTTTGTGTATTGTTGGCCAGTGCGTCTTTATTCTAGATACGATTTTTTTGGTTCAAATTTGCACAGGTCTCTGAATGTCATCTTAAATACATTTACAACGATCAGGTATATTTTTCCTTGATCTTTATTTTTCCGCGTTGGAGTGGTGTCTATGAAATGGCAAAAAATGTGCACTCATCCACCTACAGTGGTTTATTGATAATGTCGTCTGCACTCGAAAAACGCATTTTCATATTTTCAGCTGTGAGAGTTAATGATTATTTCAACAAATAGGTGGGGTATCTGAATTGAGCCAAAATAAATATTTTCCTAACCCACAATTCTATTGAAATAGGATCTAAAGTACAGCGTAAAGTATAACAGAAAATGAATACATCATAGTAGAAAAAATACTTAATTGTAATTATTGAATGACTTTTTCACAACCCCCTTCTCTTTCCCTTTCTCTCTCTCTCTCTCTGTATGTCTGTATACCTCTCTTATATATATCTTTCTCTCTCTGTATTTCCAATGAGCATTTTTTTCCCATTGTGCCATATTTGTCTCCATTGTTTGCATCAGCTAACGTGATCAGGGTTCTGAAGCTACAAATGTGATATAGTACAGAGGTGCCCACCTAAATATTAGGTCCTCTCAGTGCTCGATTCGTAGTAAAAATCAAATAAAAGAAAAGATTGAACGTCAGTGAGATAAAATTCAGTTGCAAATATTCTTGTCCCACTGAGCCAGGCCCCCATCTGCTGTGACCAGACCTGCTAATTGCTGGTCATCACTGCAGGGAGTCTTTAGCCAATATAGTACCTATATGTTACGGTAAAACCTCTGATGGGTTGATGCATAACTAAATTACCTGCTACAATGGAAGTGAGATAGTAGGCTAGTTTTACACAAAGCAACTAGATTTGCATACTGCAAATGCAACGGTTTTCGTGATGATCAACAGTTTCAAACCTGATCAGCTAAGTTAAAATACCAGAAAAACAACAAAATGCAAAATGCTTTATATATCTTAGTGTTTTTCTTCATTGATGAATTCAGCTGTGACCAAGTTATGTTTGGAATACATGTTAGAGTATTTTGTGGCCAATATGAGGTAGGGGGGCCTCCGTGGCCGAGAGGGTTAAGTCGCTGGCTCACTCATCTCCTCGCCGGGTGGGTCCAAATCCCGGCAGGGTCATTCGGATTTTCAGGGTAGAAAGCCTTCCAGCTGGCTTGCGGTAGGTAGGTGGTTCTACCCGTATGCCCCCGTGCATTCGGGGTCTTCCTCCACCTGTAATTAGCTGGGCGTCGCTATATGACTGAAATACTGTCAAAGCGACGGTTAACCCAAACAATCAAGTCAAGCCAATATGATGTATTTACTACAATGTCGATAGTATTGATATAATGAAGGGTTGGTTGCAACACATTCATGAAAGAAATTATGCATTTGAATTTACGAAAACCTAGGTGCAGCTGGGTATATGACGTGCTTACATACTCGAATAGATCGTTTTAGAACATGACGTATAGTGTCCAATATAAATGTTAATGCCTTTCAAATTTTGAACATCCTACTTCTGTGCTTCTCGGTTTAACTCGTACTCTGTTCTCCTTTTGAATTCGAACCCAGATTTTTCAGCTTCAAATGTTTGTTTTGTCGATATTAGATCAAGTGGGACGGGAGATTGATAAATAATTAGTAGATCTGAAATCAAAATTATTGTTTTATGTTCAGTTATAATAAACAAAATCAAAATGAAGAATAATTATGATACTTGAAAAAATGATTTAAAGATGCAATACTACAGATACGTCATTTTAGCTCGAATATTTTGAAACTCTCAGTTTGTAACAAATCATGGACATTTATCATCTATGATGGACATTCGGTAAAGAAAACGTTTATAAAAGCTCTCCTGACCCCTTCTATTAAATATGATTATATACAATAACGTAATCAAATCAACTAGTACGGATTTCCAGGGCCATCGATTCGGCTGTTTTTGATAGTTTTGACAAGTCCCGGAAACTGCCTTATTTGCATGAATATAAAAACCATCTAAAATTAAAAGTGCATGCACCACTTCATCTGCGAGTGCAGTGCTCAAGTTTATTGAAATATTTCTCCGATGAAAAACAAATGTTATGCAACTAGGGAACACATTATTTAATTTTCTCTAAAGATTAAAGATGTCTACTGAATTGTTTGGCCAGCATGTGCCTGATACATATACCGTAGTATAAACACACACCTCAACATTCACACCGTTCACGGATTAAACATGGGGACCAGGCCCGGATTCACCGAGGTGGGCGGGCGGGGGGCACACATGCCCCCCCCCCCCCCCCCAGCTGGTTTGGTCATACAATTTTCTAGCTATATTTCGACGAAAATCCCCATTGTGTTTCCCTTGTTCCCCACCTGACCAGCTGTTTCCGAGACCCACTACCGATAGAGCATCCGCTGTCGGCAACATCACATAGTGACTGTGACTGCTTTAATCCGAATCTGTCAGACGCATTCAGCTTTATACCGTGTATATAACAGTTAAGACAATTAAGAGCCTAAATGTCACAGATGTAAATTAAAGCCCGACAGGTTCTTTAAATGATTTAACCGGGTATGTCTAATTTTTTTTTTTTGTAGATATATTAAAGAAACTCTTGACACATTTTTCTTAATATTACAATAAGCTTATTGCTCTCTCTCTTTTGTCTCTCTCTCCTACAATGTTTAAGATTTACATGAGCATGTATCTAAATGGAAAAAAACAATTTTGAAATAACAAATGCACAAGAATAGTTTAATCATCGCTATTTAAATCTAATAAGAATATAACCCAATAATGTTGTTGTTTTTTTTAAAACAGAGAACAAAAATATAAAAGTAATACTTCATTACTACATTGTGCAAAGGAATGATAGCCTTATCAATTATTTTTATTTATGTATGATATTTTCAATCCTTTTCTTTTTTTATTTATTTAGGTATATATAGGTATATTAAAATTTTAATATTACTTAGTTCTCTAGCTGGATTCGAACTCGCAAGCTAGCTTTTCAGCGTGCTGCATAAAAGATTGTAGGTAGAACCATATAAAACACGGATGTGTTTTTTTTATTGGTAAATAACATAACATTACACAGCTATAGGCTAAAGTTAAAAAAAATGAATAAAAAAATGACCTAAACAATATCATTATATCGCTCAAGGCTTAGCTCCATTGCCTTCAAGTTTCAGTATATATATTACAAATGTATCTAACTTTAAGGGAGTCTTACCCGAATGGTCACTATGAATTGAAAAAAAAAGAAGTTTTTTTCGTATGTCTATACGCACACCTCTTTGCAAACAAAATTTACCGTCCCGTTTCATTTTTTTACCTAAAGGTATCATTTTTAGAAGAGAAAAAAACTCAAAATAGTTTGCTACTGATTATTGAGTATAAACAAATAACGGCATTCAGCAAACAAGCTTTGGTTGTTTCAACTAAAAATACTTGAAACGTGTAAACGTGTAATAAATTCTTAATTTTTTTTTTCCTTTTCGTTTTGTTTTGTTTTTATATTCAAAATAAATACACCCTATATCGCTTAACTCTTCATAACTGAGAGACATATTTCAAAGTTTACCCGACTTTTCTACGAAGTAGATCTGTTTTGGTTGGTCTTGTCAAATTAAAGACTTTTACCGTGTGGTTTTGATTTATTTAGTCCTTCAATATACCAGGTACCATATTTGTTATTAAATTTAGCATAATTTATCCAATAAATACTTAAACAAATTACAAAAGTAAATTTTTTTTCCTAAACCTGATCTGAGTGATACAGATACATGGGTAAAAGTTTTCAGGAATTTTCCTGATTTTCTTGATTTTCAGATTGCTAGATGACTTCTTATTCTATATAAAACTATATAAAAAATGCTAAAATCAAGATTTTCATGTTTGTGTGTGTGTGTTATTTTTAAACCTCCAACTTTTACCCATATAGATATAATGACCACGAGTAGAATAGAAAGAAAAAGTTTGACAGCTACTGGGATTCGAACCGATAACCACAAGTATCAAGGCACTTGATATTAATTTTGGCCTATCTATGGATGTGTGTGACTACCTTAAAACGAACCCAAATACCCTTCAGAATGCATATCCATTACATTAGAGACAATTTTTCTTTCCGGGGTGCATGCCCCTACATCCGGCCCTGGGGAGAGTCGCTAGATACCTGTTTGGTTACAAACGCTACCTACGAGGTCCAATCTGACTCCGGAAGTCTTCGTGTAAATATTTGGGAAATCTTCATAAATACATAGAGGAATTAATTTCCTACAGTCATTTACTATGTTGGTGATTCTATCGACATCAGTCGGGCTAATCGTTTGATCTACAGGACAATGTTTTACATATCGTCAAAAGAAAGATTGAATTTTCATATTTTCACCTTGTTTTCTGTATTTACAGCACTGAATTTGGATAAAATTGCAACTTTAAACCGGTGTCTCACTTATCTATGTCGCTTTTTAAACTTTAAGATAATCAAATTCAGAGTGGATTCAGATACAGTAACTGGAGTGGAGAAATAGAAAAAAGACACACAGAACTTATTATTCATTATTAAAATTTGCCTAAACTTAAATATAAGAGGCCACATTGTCCCAGGGATGATGCTCGAGGGTGTGAGACATGATGGGGGCAATGTTTTGTTTTCATGGCTTTAGCAGGCGCTATGTACCAGTCCAACCAACCCGGAAACCGTCGAGAGGGATACGTAAAAGTTGTGAAAATTTGTGTCTCAATCTACATAAAACATGAAGAAATTTGAACTAACAGGATAGATGTATAAGCAAATTTGTAAACTACAATAGTAAACATTGTGTCTACAATTAAAACATCACTCCTTGTATATGATTATCAGGAAAACGAACTCCTTTCTTTTTAATTATATTTTCATATTACAGTTCATCATGTTTAAAATTATCTATAATTGTATAATACGAAAACTATTTTAACCTATTGATACGTTTCTTTGTGGTAGGTACCTTAATGCGAGAAAATAGTTATTTATAAAAGTAATATGTAATAGAGACTAATACAAGAACGGTTTTATACATCTCAATTATGTATAGTACAGTGGTCTCGCGATTCCTCATTATTGCGATTCGAGTTACAAGATCGGTCCTTTGATTTAGCCCTTCTTATTCTATATAAATATGAGGGCGATTCTTCAAACATGCGTTTTCGGATTCTTCGAGCTCCATGCTTGATCTATAGATAATTTCTGTGCAATTCTACGAAGCCGTTATCAAATCTCGTAATAGATACAACTTTATATTTTCATCTGTTCAGTTAACAAAATATTTTCACATCAGTTTGTGGCGTAAAAAGCAGCGATGTATTGCAAGACATTAACACTTCTTTACTTCGAACCATGTTGGAAAAAGGGTATTATTTTAAGCTCGAAGCATGGATGTTTGACAAGGAAATATCTGATTCAAGTTACAAGAATAAAGGTATATGGACTCATCAATTTGTCATCATAAAAAGCCGAAAGGGTGTGTTTATACCTATATTCGCCAATGCTCAGTGCTGCGGAACTAAGAATATGCCCACGCATGTTCAAATAAAGATGTATTAAAACTGGATTTTGATTTGCGTATAAATACTTTATCTGTATGTGAATCTTATGTAGCATTTGTAAACGATTTCGTGACAGATATGTATTAAATGAATAGTGAGTATGTTAACAGTTTGTATACATTACAAACCTCATTTGCACTGACGAATTGAATACAAAATAAATAAATGTACATATCTGTAGGTGTGATTAAAAACAGCAGATTTATAAGTCAATATTAGCTGAATGCATTTCGATATTGAAATGTTATTAAATTTTGCTGGGATTGTTCCTGAAATTTGAAATTTTAATTACACCTTATTTTGATTGTTAACAAAATGAAGGGGGATATATCATGATTACTGCGGTGAGAGAGTATCTATTGTGTAACAGTTATGCTTATGTAATTACATTTATATGCATAAAAGTGAAATGAATGATGCGGAAAATCGGCATATACATGTACTAAATTAAGTTTACAGATTAACGGCCCGTGAACCTTGAAATCTCATTACACAAGAAATGACAAAATGCTATTCAGATAACCCAGATAACTGAATGATCAAAAGACATGTTTCGATTTCAACTCCCAAAACCAACATTTAAATCATTCGTTCTTATTTAGCAACACATACGATACTAATTTATTCGATAGTTGTGTTTACCTTATTGTGTATTTTTTTTACCTTTTACCAGACAACAATGGTGTTTAGGTGGTTAGAGCACCCTCCATCATCACCCCAGCATATATTCTCCTGGAGTGAAGGTACCAGAGTTGTTTAAATTTGTGCTGGTATACCGCGCGTGATAGTTCCATTATTATCATATGATGATAATTCCAAGATTGGTTGGTCTGTTGACCGAATAGTGTTATAATTGATGTAGGTACCATACATTATGTCAAACTCCATGCTGTAGTTACCTCCCTTTACAGTTGTAGATAACCACTGACACCACAAGTAAAACTTAACAGAATTTAGCTAATTTTCTCTCTCTCTCTCCCTCCCCCCCCCCCGAAAAAATACTGCGAGTTCATCCCTCTAAGTATGTTTTCTTTAATAAACATCAAATATCGCCTCGTGGTAAAAAAAAAAAATAATTTTTGTTGTGACAGCAGATGGAGACGCCATTGTGTTAGTTTACCATCATCACGTGACATTTGTGACGGCAGTGAATTTTTTTTTTTTTTTGCTTGCAACTGAAGGGAGATCACTGTGTGGAGTTTGATATTATGTCTTCAATATGATGTTATAGTACGAGATCACTGTCCTCAGTATTAAATTTGACTGGAATTATTGTTTAAGGGTCGTCAAACCAAAATAATAACCAATCAGTTTCTGTGATCAGTGAAAAAATCAGTCAATGAACTTCGATCTACGACCTAGATCAATCCATTCTAAAGGATTGTTTATGGTCGAGCTGGCATCTACGACCAAGGTAAACCAGATCTATAATGTGCGTTTCAATGGTCGATCTACGATCTACGACCCATTCATTTTGCTTTTCGACCCAGATCAATCTATTTTATTTTTTGGTCAATGGTAGAGCTATGGTCTGAGACCCAGGTTAACCAATTCTAATAACGTTTTCAGTGATTGAGCTTCGATTAATGACCCAGATAAACCAGTTTTTTATGCGTTTCATTGGACGAGCTACGACTTACGACCCAGGTCAAAAAAAATCAATATGCTTTTCTCAATGGTTTATGACTTACGACCCAACAGGCCGACAAATAAAAACCTTCGACTTTATCGAGCTACGGGTAAACCTTACACACCTAAGACAGCAAAAATATCATTCTTAATTACTAACGGCACTAGTAGTTAGTCTTAATATCTAATTTGGCTTTACTTTTTCTTTATAAAATGACACTTTGAATAAACAGATTCACTGATATGGATTTGTTAGAGTGGTTTTAAAAGGAGATAATGATATCCAGACAAATATGTATGTCAAAAATGATTACTATCGCTAAATACAAATGAAATGTTGCATTCCGCCCGCTATTGAAATAGTGTATTGGTTACTTAGCTGAAAAGAATAGATAGTGTCAGTTTTAAAAATATTACCATGATATTTAATGATACGTTTCATGATTGTGTTGCAGTTAAGTCATATCTGAAATAGTTTTCTTTTGCACTTTGTGCGCGTATGCATGACCACTTGATTTTTAATTTCGTCTCTGAGCACGGTATAACTGATTGATATCTCACTCAGACTTATTTGCGTGCCATTACCAAGTTTTTGTTAGCATAGGTCCCACCGACAGTATTTCAGTTTGTCATTATGAGACAAGATCTGCCCCAGTGTGTTTATTGTTCGTCCCGCAGACAGAATTTCAATCATTTGGAATCTTTGTCTATTTGAGACAGATATAGTGCTGTCACACTGCAGTATTACGCTGTAGACATGTGATACGATACCATACACAGTCTCTTTATCCTGACACCGGACTAACATGTCCTGGAACTACCCTTTATGCTGAGCGCCTAAGAAGGGAACCAACGACAGTGAGAAAAAATCCATATCTCTTAGTGTGGGTGATATAGATTTACCGGGACCATTTTATACACATTTAGGAAATGTACACGTACATGGTATGTAGCAGCAGTTAGCATAAAATAAAAAATAATATGTGTTTGTTTTGAGTCATATGGAATATATTTCATCTCTAAGAGATACATTTTCACACAATTCAACTCGCGCTGCGCGCTCGTGAAAATATGAAACCATATCACATCTCGATGATATATATTCCATATTCACACAAAACAAACATTCTCGGGGGCCGCCGTGGCCGAGCGGTTACAGTCGTGGACTACAAATCTCTCAGCCCCTCACCGCTGTGGGTTCGAATCCTGGTAGGGACTTCTGATTTTTCATGTGAGGAAGCCTTCCAGCTGGCTTGCGGTAGGTCGGTGGTTCTACCCGGGTATCTCTGTGTACTCGGGGTCTTCCTCCACCTGTAATTAGCTGGACGTCGCTATATGATTGAAATACTATCGCAGCGACGGTAAACCCCAAAACAACAACAACAACAACAACAACAAACATTCTCTCTATATTCATTGCAAACAAGAAATATCTTTAAAAAAGATATTCGGCGTAGGATGAAAGAAAAACGAGATTTCCAGTCTTCTAGAACATTCCGAGGAAAAGCGCGCGAAAGACCGACGCACAACAAATTTAGTACGCTCTAGAAATAGTTCAGTATTTTTTCTATGAAATATACTTATTTATAGACGGTAATACAAAAAATTATATCTGTAAATAGGCTTGTTTGATATTTGTTCATATCATTATTGCATATGACAATTATGATAAAAAAGCGTTATTAGTTGTTTTGGTTTTGACGAATTAATTTTCAATGAGAGCATCTCGGCAGGCTGGAAGAATTCAATATACATAGTAATTAAGGGGTTTCATGTCACAACACGGTGGATTCTTTTTTGTTGTTTTAAATCATTTTCACAAAGTAGCATCCCTCAATTGATGGAAAAGGATTGTATTTAACTTACTGAAATCACTTTCATGTTTACATCAAAAAGAAAAGTAATAACACCAAGCTGAATGATATATACAAGCTGCACCCCTTATTTACAGTAATTTTATAGTCCATAACGATGCGTTAACCAATAACAGGAGTCCTTTTATTCAGCTTAGAATTATTTACCGCTGTTAGCGTACATTTGATTGGTTTAAGATGCGAGTTGAAATCGAAATTATACAGCTACGCCGAAAAATATCCAACGTGTAGCACGTGTGTCGCTTAATATCATTGCTACTAAAATACTATAGAAACTAATAGGATTACCGGGAAGCAATGGGCGTGATCCCCGGTCACGACATAGCAAACTCGTTTAAGATGGTACCTTGCTCAAGGGGCTTCTAGAACTGGTTGACCTAGTGCCAGGATAATTTGGACTGGATGTGGTATCATGCCACTTTTTTTAACCACGTGATATACAGCGAGTGAGAATGATGGGTACAAATAGCTGTCGTGAATACAAGCATGAATAGATAGATACCCGTTATCGAGAGCAGACTGATTGAATCAAGAGACACTGTTTGCACATAATAATGCACACTCAGGTAGAAGTACCCGGATGACAATCCCATGCATTGTACGTCAAATGACGCTCATCTTGCTGTCCCCTACTGGCAAAACCATGTGACCATGTTCGGTGATGATAACAGGATATATCAACATCTTGTCAATCGAATATTTCTAATCTTCCAATTGACTAGTTACTTAGAGTTTTGATTCTTATACAATAATTGTACTCAAGATGTGTTTTGATAACATAAATTGAACTGTTTTCTTTTTTCATTACTAGTAAAAGTATTAGATTAAGTAAAGATCGAATAAGAGTAGAAATGTTTATCAATGTTCTTTGCTAATAACATTGGTTCAATGGATTGAATTCATAATACTGTTTCTTTCTTTATCAACTTCAAACACATTTCTTATAAATAAAACTTGATTAGTCTATAGTTTCATAAGCAACCATTAAGTAAATTTCATATTGGACAGTAAGTTGAAAGACCTAGATGTCTTGAAAGTGAAAGTGTATGAGACATAGGGAATCAATGGTTTAATCAGACATATAATGTACATGTATTGGGGTAACGTCTGCCTTTCACTTGTACAGTCCTGACTCGATTCCAGTTTGGTCGCATACTGTATATTTTGCTGTGCATACAATCGATATTCGTACTTTTCGCAAATTTTCGATATGTACAATATATTATTTTCGAATTAAGGGGTCTCCGTGGCCGAGAGAGTAAAGTCGCTGACTTTAACACTCGCTCAGCCCCTTACCGCTCGGGTTCGAATCCCAGCAGAGTCATTCGGATTTTCATGTGAGGAAGCCTTCCAGATGGCTTGCGGTAGGTCGGTGGTTTTACCCGGGTGCCTCCGTGCATTCGGGGTTTTCCTCCACCTGTAATTAGCTGGACGTCGCTCTATGACTGAAAT
Organism: Solen grandis; assembly: GCA_021229015.1. Classification (NCBI taxonomy): domain Eukaryota; kingdom Metazoa; phylum Mollusca; class Bivalvia; order Adapedonta; family Solenidae; genus Solen; species Solen grandis. Next base: position 29,962,133 of record CM037780.1, on the reverse strand, counting down.
ACTGTCGAAGCGACGGTAAACTCAAATAGTCAAGTCATTTTTTAATTATGTCAGTATAACACTGTATTTCAAGGGAGAGTATAACACATCGACCCAGTTCACAATTTTTTACGCAATGCTCTCCCCTTTACATAAAAAATGTATGTTGAAATGAGGCGGAAAAATGGAGTGCACTGTAGTGCGACAGCATCGGTTTTAAATTGACTGAGTCTCAAAATAATGTAAATTTCACAAAACATACACTCTATGACCTGTAATTTTTCATTTCACATGTTTATTATTGGGCTATTATCGTAAAAATGACAGCATTTGACACCGCGTTGAAACGCCATGTCAGAATGGGATAGGTTTCAATTTCGACCACGGAGTCTCATATTCAAAACAACCAACATTACTGTTACAAATTAAACTATATAATATGTTTCAAGAAAATTGCTTTTTGAATAAATCAACTGTGTTAATTAACTATTAGAAAACAAAACAAAAAAACAACAACAATAAAAAAAACTTTCGAACTTTCTAGACAGTTACTGTGTATCTGTTAACTTTCCCTAAACTCGCAGACCTTTGTTTACGACCCTTGTATGCAACTCGACTTATCAAAGGTTAGAAAAGTTTTTGATGGTGTATTTGTTCCCTTGAAATATATAAATTATAAAGTATTAAATAGATAGAATCAACTTGACCGAAATTCAAAGATTAACAATCATCACAGTGTAATGTAGGAAGTGAAATGAATCACCTTTTTTGCAACAAATAAAACTATCTATGTTGTTCTGATTTGGTTATTACTGTTCGTGTTGTTACTGGTGATTATGATTTTTCTTACATGATTGATATTTACACCGCATTGTCCAAAAACTATAATACAAAAGAATTATCTGTTATATATGTATTTTTATTGATCTATATATCAGTCAATCCATGGCACCTCAAATCATTATCTAATAAGACTATTAAAATAAACGTATAAAAGTGATTTCAGTACTTTGTTGTTATGTAGCTCTAAATAATTTGATAGTAAGATATTTTCTTTGGCAAAGTTTTCTTTTTTGTTTTTCTTTCAGATAAAAGATATGGAAAAATGCATACATTTATGTGCAATACAATATGAAATATAAAACGTTTTCATATTCCCGGATGGGAGGATTTGAAAACGTTTTTATGTTCCCGGGGGGGGGGGGGGGGGGGGGTTGGAGCTTTGGGGTCCCCCCCCCCCCCCCCCCCCCGAAATTTTAAAGCATTTTTATATGTTACTCCGTTCAGGGCATTTAAAAATGGGGGGGGGATATGAAAACGTTTCATTATGCCCTACCCGGAAATATGAAAACGTTTTCAAATGCCCGGGGTAATTTTGCAAATGTTTGGGGTAACTTGAAATCGTTACATTGTGAAATTGAATTTATAAAGTAACTGGTCCAGTTTTGTCGGTAAATTGAACTAATAGTTTATATGGAAATTGTTTGGACAAATAGTTCATATGTTGTTTTTTTTTTGTTTTTTTTTTTTGTTTTTTTTTATTCTTGGGGGATCTTATTAACAACAATTACTTTCATAATAAATGTAGAAATGTAGTCATTTTACTGATTACTTGCTTTTTACAATCTCACTGAAATCGGTTTGAGTCAAAAACAATCGCGCACATAATTACAAATCAAAATAACCATATCAATGCTATATTAATTTATAAATATAAATTGGGAACTACGTATACGTATTCAAAAACGGAGCTTTTATTTCCAATCTTATTTCCGAGTCTAGTTGAAGTCTCTGGTAAGCACGCGATTTCAGAAAATCGACATATCCAAAGAATAAGATGAGTATCTCTGTTTATTTTTGTTTGTTTGTTGGGTTTAACGTCCCACCGACAGTATTTCAGTCATTTGGAGACGATGTCGACAGATATAGTGCTGTCACACTGCAGTATCACGCCGTAGACATGCGGCATGATACCACATCCAGTCACATTATCCTGACACCAGGCCAACCAGTCCTGCAACTACCAATATATGCTGAGCGCCAAGCAAGGGAACTATAACAGTACTATTTTTTACGACTTTGGTATGTCGCGGCCGGGGATAGAACCCATGACGTATCTCTGTTTATAGGTCTCTAAAAGACCACACGTTAGAAATATCTGAACCAAATGTATGGTATTTGGCATGTAGCATTGTCAAACAGGAAATATATAAACCTGCTGTATGTAAATTATATTGGCACATATTAAATTCAAAATACGCTGAAATGGTCTTGCATTATTTATATCATGCTTATAACACATGCGCGTCGTTTTTGAGGGAAATAAGGGATGAAACTACTTGATGAATAATTACGTTACAAACTCTACACAGTGATCACACTTGCAAGCAAAAAACTCACTGCCGTCACAAATACCACGTGATGATGGCAAACCAACAAAATGCTGTCTTCGTCTGCTGCCACAACAAAAATATTTTTAAAAATATTTTTTACCACGAGGCGATATTTGATGTTTATTAAAGAATACATACATAGAGAAATGACACTCGCAGTTAAATAATTTTTTGGGGAAAAAAGAAAAGAATAGCTAAATTCTGTTTAGTTTTACTTATGGTGGCAGTGGTTATCTAACGGTAACTGTAAGGGGAGGTAACTAGTGTGTGGAGTTTGATTACGTCAGAGTAGTTATTCCCCTTTCCTTGATATATATATATATATATATATATATATATATATATATATATATATGCGCCATAACACGCCAATTATTTTAAACACAATTTATTGCTTACTGTATTTACAGCAAGTTAAAGTTACCATAATTACAAAGCAAAAGGGTTGGGCTAAATTTCAGCAATAAACATTGCAATACTTATACTAATGGAACAATTATAACTAAGTGAACAAATAAAATTTCAGACGGCTAGACCTGATGGATAATTGAACAAAAAGAAGAGAAAAGGAGAAAAAGAGAGAAGCTCTGAAATATTTTTTGTTGAACACCTTCTTACAGTCATGGTTTATACAGAATATATATCTTCATGTACTTGTTTCAATTATATGGCATTGTAATGATAATTAAATTAAATATTGTCACTGAGAAACTGTAGTTGTGAGAGGAGAAAAAAAATCAAGAGAAAGAAAAGATGCAGGGAGTGGGTCGGTTATAGAGTAAGTATTGGTACTGAATCACGATGTGAAACGCTTAGTTGACTTTATTTATTGGTGGACAGCTTCAACGATTAAGAGAAAGTCTTCGATCACCAAAGAGTAAAAGTTTTCTGTTACACCAATATGCCAATGATTGCAGTCCCTGGAGATTTTAATTTTTTCTATATAGGAATAAAACAAACTCCACGCAGTATTAGTCACCTCCCCTTACAGTTGTAGATAACCACTGCCACCACAGGTAAAACTTAACAGAATTTAGCTATTTTTTCTTTTTTTCAAAAAAAAAAAAAATATAAAAAAATACTGCGAATGTCATTTCTCTTAGGATGTTTTCTTTAATAAAGATCAAATATCTCGTGGTAAAAATCATTTAAAAAAATATGTTTGTTGTTGTGACAGCAGACGGAGACGCCATTGTGTTAGTTTACCATAATCACGGGACATTTTTGACGGCAGATTTTTTTTTTTTTTTTTTTTTTGCTTGCAAGGGAGATCACTGTGTGGAGCTTGGCAATAAAAGTGTCGACTACATAGTCTTTAGTATACTTTTCGATACTCCTGTCATAACTGCCACTTACATCTGCAAATAAATCATTAACTGAGAACATATCAAACTCAGTCCGTCAAAATCGTTTGTATGTATTCTTGTAAACGAAAATGTGTAATTTAAGATTTCTTAATCAAAACTGAACAGAGAATGGCTTATTCGTTTATTTTATTATTTATTTTTAATATTTACAGCTTTCCACTTAGAAAAATACAACAACGTTGAAATAAAGTTTACTCAATGCATATCAAGCCTGTAGAAAGTGCCAAAATTATGTTCCATGTTAGTACATCACTAAATTGTTTGTCCGAGTTTTTGAGCCCAGTCGATAAAAACGCATACGCACAGCAAATATAATCTATTGTTCCGTGCAATACTTACTTTTGAGCATTTCACCTGTTTAAATCGGCCATTTGTCTTTTTCTTGGCCCTCCGTCCATATGGCAAAGAATGACCGGTGCGAGCGCAGAGAGACTGTAGAAAGACTGCCCATATGGTTATGCACCATGTCTGAAGTATATGGTCATGCTTTTTAGCAAACCCTGCGCCGAATACAACACAGTGATTGTAAAATATATTTCAGGGTAGAATGATAAATAAGAAATAAATAAATGTGTGTATCGTTCGAATGTAATGTTCCGTACACATTTTATATTGCTCTTTTCTATGTTCGCTTTCTTACAACTGATCCGTCAAATATGTCCCACCTATTCTACCTAAACTATCTATATGAATGCCGTTATTTTTGTCTCTCTTGATATCATTTGATATGTATGTGCTTTTAAAAATCATTTCTTTTAAATTTTTGGCATATTTTCATTCAAAAATTATAAAGACTGGTTAATATAATGAAAAAGGTCCTGTAATGAAATCGGGTAAAAAGTAGATTAAAAAATATGGCTGCAGCTAAAACTTAATTTAAAAGTAAAAGCAAGGAAATAAAAATGATAATACAGAGTAATCAGAGTGACTGTGTTACAAATTTATATAACAATTAAGTATATAAAACATGGAATTGTCAGATGATATCGAGTTTAAGCGATGAGAAAATAATTTCGCTACTTTTCATTTAATACGGTGGTTGAACACCCTAAATATACGTTTTTTCTTTCACCTGAGATGTTATCATCTCTTAAGAAAACTTCATCAAAATGGATAACTTTGAAATTAATTCGGCTTTCATTTTCACGTGTAAATTTAACAACCTAGTCAAAGACGAGTTGATACTCATCTTGATAGATGGTTGGACATTAATGATTCTTCACCATTCAGTGAATTATTCTCACGTTTTTGCTAGATTTATTATCTTATTATGAGAAAATAAAAAGTAAAAGCGGGACCTCCTTAAATATTTTGCGGTAACTCTATGGATATTGCCGCTGTCGGCGATAGGTATAAAAAAGGCTAAGAAGAAAATATATGAGCAAATAAGTAACAAGACTAATTTTGATGCAAAGCATCAAAGACGCCGCGCATGTTTTTGAAGCATGACTTAAAGAAAGCAAACCCATTTCAGAATATTTTAATAACATGTGCATGCATCATTTACAAAATGCGGGTCTAGATATTCCCGCTAGGCAATGATACGTGCCATTTTAACAAATATCCTCAACTGTAGGCCGTTTGGTTCAGATAACGTATCGTATCGTGACGAAGGAGTATGCCATTCTTTTTGTATTAATGATATGTTTAAAACTAAATAAATATTTATAAGAATTTACAACGTATGCTTAAATGTTCAGTTAAATTTACCTACTTCAAGCACTATATCATAATCAGCTTACCGGTACATACTGGGACCGCAGATTGGGCCTGGGGCCGTCAATTAGACATGTCCGATACGGCCATATGTAAAGTATGTGTGTGTGTGTGTGTGTGTGTGTGTGTTTCACTTTCTACTTTATGCTTTAATATGTTTTAATAAACTGCAGTTTCATTGATTTTTCAAGTTGACGGTATGTATCTAAAAATCTTAATATTTTAAGATAAAAAAAAAACATCTTCTAAAACCATTTTTCTAAGATTTAAATCAGGATTCTATATACGTATATGTTCTATAGAATCCCTGTTTAAATAAATCAAGTTTTAACCCACGGCCTACGAGTTTGGGGAGAAGTTATCAGATACCCATTAAATGTGTCGAATTTCTTTTTACTAACGAAAGAATGATTGCGTTTAATGAATCTTTAATCAGTTAATTCAAGTAATTGAACATATGCATGGCATGGTTTTATTTTACAATAATAACAGTTGTTGCTCCCATTTTCGATTATGCGGCTCCATGGCCAACTTTAAAACCTATTCCATACTGACGCCGCGTTTCCACGCGGTGTCAAAAAACACAGACGTGCATAGAAGCTAAGCATCTAAGAAACACTTGGGTATTTAAACATGCACGGATAGATATAGCCGGGGCTGTTGCACAGACACTGAAGAATAAGTGGTTCAAACTTGATATGACTGAAATTATTAAACAAAAATTCAGAAGCATTGCAATAATTTTTAGCTCGTCTGTTTTTCGAAGAAACTCCGGCGTCCACGCTATCGTCGTCTTCAGGCGTCGTCCGGAATCTTAACGTTGGCCAAAACTTCTCTACTATTCCATATACAAATTTCATTTTTGGTATGCATATTCATCTTGACAAGGCCTATCCAAACATACGCAAATTTTTCACATATTGACCTTGACCTTGACCTTTTACCTATTTTTGCTGTAACTTCTGAAAACATTAAAATGCCTGTCAATTCAGAACCGTTACCAACAGGGGACTAATATTTCACATGTGAATTCCTTGTGGCAAGACCTTTCCATCAATGTTACATTTTTGGACCTTTGACCTTGACCATTGATCTTTGACATATTTTTGAAATGTTTAACAAAAAACTCTAACGTTAGCCGTAATTTCTTATCTATTTGACATACAACGCTTGTTTTTGGTATGCATATTCATCTTTGCAAGGGCTATTCAGATATACCTCAATATTTCATCCACCTTAACCTTTGACCTATTTTTGCTGTAACTTCTAAAAACATTAAAATGCCTGTCAATTCAGAACCGTTACCAACAGGGGACTGATATTTCACATGTGAATTCCTTGTGGCAAGACCTTTCCATCAATGTTACATTTTTGGACTTTGACCTTGACCTTTTTTTAAAAAAGTTAGCCGTAATTTCTTATCTATTTGACATACAACGCTTGTTTTTGGTATGCATATTCATCTTTGCAAGGGCTATTCAGATATACCTCAATATTTCATCCACCTTAACCTTTGACCTATTTTTGCTGTAACTTCTAAAAACATTAAAATGCCTGTCATTTCAGAACCGTTACCAATAGGGCACCGATATTTCACATGTGAATTCCTTGTGGCAAGGCCTTTCCACCAATGTTACACTTTTGAACTTTTGACCTTGACCTTTAAACTTTGACTTATTTTTGAAATGTTCAACAAAAAACGTACGTTGGCCATTATTTTTACTATTTGACATGCAACTTTTATTTTAGGTATGCATATTTATCTTTGCAAGAGCTATCCAGATATACCTCAATATTTCATCTATTGACCTTGACCTTTGACCAATTTTTGTTGTAATTTCTGAAAACTTTAAAATGTCTGTCATTTCAGAAAATGTTACCAACAGGGCACTGATATTTTACATGTGAATTTCTTGTGGTAATACCTTTCCACCAATGTAACACTTTTGAACTTTTGACCTTGACCTTTGAACTTTGATCTATTTTTGAAATGTTTAACAAAAAACTTCTACGTTGGCCATAACTTTTTACTATTTGACATTCATCTTTTATATTTGGTATGCATATTCATCTTGACAGTGGTTTTTCAGATATACCTGATTATTTTATCTATCGACCTTGACCTTCGAGCTTTCTTTCGACATAACTTTGGACAATTTTTTTTTTTTGTTACTGGTTTATCATCATATGTTCAGGTGTGATTTTAGTCATGATCTTTAGGCAGAATTTTTTTTTTTAAATGTCTTCAAATTTTACAGTTTTGTGTTGATTATCAAAAACTCAGTGGATTAGCAATTGTCATTTTTTGTTTACATATTTTACATCAAGGTCATCCTTCAAGGTCAAAGGTCAAATTTAAAGGGTATGGTACTTCAACTTTACATTTAAAGGCTTACAGTTTTAGTTGTCATTTTCAAGGACATTTTTTTTTAAAATGTTTAACAAAAATATGTATCACTGGCAAAAACAGACGAGCATTGGCACCTGCATGCGGTGCTCTTGTTATATTTGCAATTCACTTGTACATATCGAGGGGTGAAAGCGAAACTATGTCAAAGTGCATATAAATAATTTCCTTCTTCGCCATCATTATCATCATCATCAGCAGCAGCAGCAGCAGCAGCAGCAGCAGCAGTTGTAATTCATTTTAAGAATATTGTAGGACGTTTAAAAAAACTGATGCAGATACAATTAACTTAAGGTTAAATTATATTTTACTTATTTTCCAGTTATGTATGTATTAAATTTTTTATTTCGTATTATTTTAATCAAAGAAAAAATTATGGAAACACTTCTATTTCTATGTGATTTGTTGCTATTTAATTGCTCAATTCAAAAACGGTCTGATAATTGCAGGGATTACCTAGCCTAGGGAAAAGCTTGACCCCAGTGATTGACCGAAGTCAAGAGTAGCATGATTCCGGACATTTCAGACAGCACGGGCGTGGGGGAGATGGCGGGGATAAAGTCAGAAAAGAGTGAGTAGATATGACGTCATAAGTAACGTCACCTTGCATGTGTAAAGGTTAGTTCATAGTTGCTACACGATATAGTCGATATGAACTAATCTATTTAGCACATGGCATTTTCCTTCTACTAGCGACAAAACTTCGCAAAAGTGTGAGTTATGTGGTTGCATCGTCCACACTAATTGATTTTTACAAAAGTATCAGACTACTCGTTACTTAGCACATGGCATTTTCCTCTCGTCCAATCAGGTGCTGGTATTTTTTCATAGTCACCGTGGACTAAAACGCATAGTCCAACACTTTCGTAAATCAAAGCGCTTAAGACACTGAAGCTGTGTGCCTCAAATGAAAGAGTGTTTGAAGAGCCGCAAGTCGGTCACCGTTAATTAAATTTACTTTGATAAACAGAAGAAATGCGACATTCCTGTTTTCTAAGCGCTATCAGAGCTTTGATTTGTATTCATGCAGTACACTATCTACAACAGTCTCTATTTACAGATTGAAGTAATTATGCAAATTTTCTGACAGGTCAGAGGCTCCGAACTCATTCCAGATAGTATATATATATATATATATGTATATAGGTCATTTTGTTAGTTTAAGAAATAACCCCTGTAGCTTGATGTGATTATTAGTATGTTTCAATGATTTATTTTGGACTTCACATGGGTTATTGTAACAGCCTAAAATGACCGAACGCTGCACATTTACTATCAAATTCATTTGTGAGCCACCTTTTCATCGAAACAAACAATATTCGTGCGCATGGTAAAGTGATCACTTGATAAAAACAGTAACATCATTCGATTGCAATTACATCAGCATAAGACTATAAGTCCTATGATGTTTTCATGTCACATGCGATTTTTTTTAGCCTGTAAGTATTTATTTTTGACATAGCATTGATTTTCAACATTTTTGCTTAATTCTAGTATACTTATGTTGTTGAGATATATAGAATTGTTCGATCATATTTACACTATTGAGAGGTTATTCGGTTTTAAATCTAGGAGAACCTGGGTGGAATACGTAGTACTATAGTTGATAGTTGGTCTGACTGACGTCACACACAACTAAAAATCAATAAGTGTGGATTATGCAACTACTTAACTCACACTTTTGTGAAGTTTTGTCGCTAGAAGAAGGAAAATGCCATATGCTAAATAGCTTACTTCATAGTTGCCTTTAACTACACGACATAGTAATCTGCATAGATCTCAATGAGGAGAAGTGCAGTGTATAAGAACCACAACTCTGTTTTGCATAATTTTAGAGTTATTACCCTTTGTTATTTTTCATACCTAAATTTTGTCCGGAGCATAGTACAAAAAATATAAAAGGTATCGACAGGAAACTTCATAGGTGGATAGATCTCAATGAGGAGAAGTGCAGCGTATAAGAACCACAACTCTGTTTTGCATAATTTTGGAGTAATTGCCCTTTGTTATTTAGCATTTATTCGGGGAGCATCCATCGCTTCTCTTGTCTCTCTAGCTGTTGGCAAATAGACGTACTCCGGAATAACAAACAGTGTTTTTTTTCTTCATGTAGTTACAACACAAATTGAATAAAAGTCTACAAAATATAATGATAGAATAATTGTTGTGATGCATGCTATTCAGCAATTTTGCATGAACAGCTTGATTGTGCCTACATGTAAAAAAAACATTTATGTTAGTTCTGGATATCGTCTTTTAGGTTGTACAAATCACTGGTATGATAAACATACTACAATGTTACACTATATCATGTTTTATATAACATACGAAAGTCTCCAAAACAGTTCATATACAATGGAAAATGTAAACTTTCTTCACTTAAAGTATACTTAAAAATTATCATTTCTAAGACATATATTCAATTATTTTGCCAGATATAAACATTAAGCCAATGGTGAGTCTTTTGTTCGCGTTGAAGGACCCGCAGAACGATACTTTGTATCATAGAAATCATAGTCAATATAAAGTCTATGTACTGTTCTGTTTATAATTTTAAGATAAAAGAATATTGCTAGTAATCGTACGAGAGTTCAAAAGTTTCATGTTTTGGCAAAATTGACGTACATATCATGTTTACGCACGGCTAGTATAGCACTTATGAACATGACAAGGAGATTACGAAAGCCTATTGAGCCCATTTTGGTTGGAAAAAAAAAATATTTTTCGCGAATAAACGCGATATTTTCGCGTTAAAACGCGAAACTTTCGCGAATTAACGCGATATTTTCGCGAATTCTCGCGAAACGTTCGCGAATAAACGCGATGATTTCGCAAATAAACGCGATATTTTCTCGTTATAACGCGAAACATTCGCGAATTAACGCGATACTTTCGCGAATTAACGCGATATTTTCGCGAATTAACGCGATACTTTCGCGAATTAACGCGATATTTTCGCGAATAAACGCGTAACTTTCGCGAATAAACGCGAAAATTTCAGGTGTGTGAAGTAAGCGCGTAGATCGTAGATCGAAACTATAACTAATTTTTTTGTGACTGGTCGTAGATCGTAGCTCAACCATTGAAATAACAAATAAATGGTTGACTGGTCGTAGATCGTAGCTCAACCATTGAAAAAGTTCATGGAATGGTTTAGCTGGGTCGTAGATCGTAGCTCGACCATTGAAAATTAACCAAATATATGTTGTTGACTGGATCGTAGATCGTAGCTCGACCATTGAAATTAACCAAAGTAAATGGTTGACCTGGTCCGTAGATCGTAGCTCAACCATTGAAAATGTTGATGGAATGGTTTAGCTGGGTCGTAGATCGTAGCTCGACCTTAAAATTGGAACCTTAAAGATCTGGATCGTAGATCGCATTTTAGTCGTCGTCGGTAATTTTGTACCGTCTGGAAAAATGAACTTGTCGGGAAAAATTATATGTCGCTTTTTGTTTTTGTCGTAAACTAGTTATATATTTGTCTTTTTTGTCGGGATTATTGTACTTTTCGGAAAATTGCATTAGTCAGGAAAAAGTCGCAAATCTCATTCGTCGGAAAAGTTTCCGTCGGAAAAATTTTCTGTTCGTCGGGAAAAATTATATGTCGGGAATTTAGAATTATTTGTGAAAATTGTATTTTGTTAATATTTTTATCTTCGTCGGGATTATTGTACTCGTCGGAAAATTGTATCAATCGGATAAAGTCGCGTAAACTTTTTGTCGGGAATTTCCCGTCGGGAAAATTTTTTGGAAAGTTATGGTTCGTCGGAAAAAATTGCAGTCGGGAAATTTTGTAGTCGTCGGGAATCTCATTCGTCGGAAAAGTTTCCGTCGGAAAATTTTTGTTCGCGGGATCTACGACCCAGCTCAACCATTCCATGAACATTTTCAGTGGTCGAGCTACGATCTACGATCCAGCTCAACCATTTATTTTGGTTTATTTGAATGGTTGAGCTACGATCTACGACCCAGCTCAACCATTCCATGAAAGTTTTCAATGGTCGAGCTACGATCTACGATCCAGCTTAACCATTTATAATGGTTTATTTGAATGGTTAAGCTACGATCTACGACCCAGCTAAACCATTTATATTGGTTTATTTTAATGGTTGAGCTACGATCTACGACCCAGGTCGACAAAGAAAATTAGTTATAGTGTTGATTTACGATCTACGATCTACGCGCTAACTTAACACACCTCTTTTTTCTGACTAATGCACTTTTCCGAAAAGTACAATAATCCCGACAAAGAAGACAAATATAAAAAGATTTTTACGACCAATACTAAACAGATCCCGACAGATAATTTTTCCCGAAAAGGTCATTTTTCCAGACGAGTACAAAATTACCGACGGCGACTACAAATTCAAAATTTTAAAAAAACCCCCATTCTATAACATTTTCAATGGTCGAGCTACGATCTACGACCATCAACCATTTTTGGTTTATTTAAGGTTACGATCTACGACCCAGCTCAACCATTCTATATCCATTTTCAATGGTTGAGCTACGATCTACGACCCAGCTCAACCATTTTTTTTTTGGTTTATTTGAATGGTTGAGCTACGATCTACGACCTAGCTCGACCATTCTTTGAACAGTTTCAATGGTTGAGCTACGATCTACGACCCAGCTCAATCATTTATATTTTGGTTTAATTGAATGGTTGAGCTACGATCTACGACCCAGGTCGACCATTCTATGAACATTTTCAATGGTTGAGCTACGATCTACGACCCATTTCAACCATTTATTTTGGTTTATTTAAATGGTTGAGCTACGATTTACGATCCAGGTCAATCATTTATTTTGGTTTATTTGAATGGTTGAGCTACGATCTACAACCCAGCTCGACAAAGAAAATTAGTTATAGTGTTGATTTACGATCTTCGATCTACGCGCTAACTTCACACACCTGAAAATTTCGCGTTAATTCGCGAAAGTATCGCGTTATAACGCGAAAATATCGCGTTTATTCGCGAAAATATCGCGTTAATTCGCGAAAGTTTCGCGTTATAACGCGAAAGTATCGCGTTAATTCGCGGAAGTTTCGCGTTATAACGCGAAAATATCGCGTTTATTCGCGAAAAAAAAATTTTTTTCCAACCAAAATGAGCTCAATAGGCTTTCGTAGGAGATAATGGAGGAGTAGACAAGTCAAAATGTTAACTATAGATGTCCTGATAAGATCGCTTATTTGCGAGGATCACACAGCTGTGATTACTGCCATATTACTTAAAGAATATCAGTGTTGGGTAGAGTTCAAGCACTTTAATTTTTATCTGTGCCACAAACGTCAAAAGAAGCAATTTCATCAGTTTGGACAGTATATCATTCCAATGGCATGGTAATATTGTATGCTAATTTCATACAACTTTCGATTTTATTGGGGTAAGTGGACACATTCCGGTAATATAGGGTTTCACACTTACACACTTATTAATTTCTTGTTAAAATCACACACGAAAATAATACTTTAAGAAAAAATGTCTCTTTTTAATAGCATGGGTTACACAACAGTTCAAGGTTCAAACTCACAAATCAACATAAGTTTAATTTTGCAATGTAGTGAAAAATCAGTGACGTTTTTTTTTTTTTTTTTTTTTTTGATGTCGATATTAACACAGATGCTATCAAGAATTGGCAAGCAAAACTCACTAACATCATACAAGAATATGGGGCTGATCACATTTACAATGCAGATGAGACAGGCATTTTTTACAAAATGTAGCTTGATAAAACGCTGGAATTTAAGAAGATTGATTGTAATGGGGGCAAACGATCTAAGGAAAGGTTGACAGTTCTTGTGTGTGCTAACATATCGGGAAATAGACAAAATGCCCTTGTACGTAATCGGAAAGAGCGCTAAACCAAGATGTTTCAAGGGCTTGAAGACTCTACCGACTAAGTACACGAACAACAGCAGGGCATGGATGACAAGTGAGCTATTCACCTCATGGCTGTTAGGCGTTGATTCCCATATGATGAAACGTCGTCGAAAGGTCGTTATGATCGTCGACAATTGTCCCGCCCATCCAAATGTTAAACTGCAGAATGTTACCCTGGTGTTTTTGCCCCCAAACACTACCTGTAAATTACAACCAATGGACCAGGGAGTTATTCACAGCCATAGAGAGCAAGAAGGAACTCCAGATCAGCGTCCTTGATGCCCTGCGTTTTCTGAAGTCAGCATGGGATTGTGAAACATCAGTTACCATAAGTAACTGCTTCCGGCATGCCGGGTTCAAATCCGAAATGGCCGACACCGAATCGAAGACCGAAGACGACGACGATGAGCTAGACGACATTCCTCTTGGCCAGCTCGCAAAACTCAACAACGGATTGAATCTGGTTGAGTTTGTGAGTTTCCAAGAAAACCCACAAACATCAGCAACGGTAACCGATGAAGAGATTATCGATACCATCGTAGACGCTCGAACACAAACAGCGGAAAGTGACGAAGAGACGGAAACGCCCGATCAGCCCCGGCCAACACTCGATGATGCCATGGCGGCTCTTGACGTCATCCAAGGATACTGGGTGTCTCAGTCTGGGAGTGAGACTCAGCTTGCTGCAGTGAACTCGATAAGCCGAGAGCTTATCAAAAACAAACTTAGTGTACTCTGCTCGATGTTTCTACCCGTTGCCACTAAAAGTGCCGCCAATGTTACAACAATGGTTACTGATGAGCATCGTTCTACTTTATGAGATTGACTATGGTATGATACATGTTATACATATGTATGATTTGTGACATGTTTTTATAATAGTTACTGTTCTTGTGTTCGTATTGTATAATAAGTCACTTGTTCGATATCTCATGTTCATGTTGTACCTATTTAGGTTTATCCAAACAAACATGATTTATTAAAAATATTTACATTTGTACTGC
>CM037780.1:29936170-29947276 GCA_021229015.1 Solen grandis | reverse complement strand
TCAGGGGGTAATACTAGCCCAAAACCCATGTTTATGCCAAATACACCCATGATCAAGAAGTTGCCAGTAAGTGCAACAGTAGAGCAACCTACTCATGTAATGAATGCTCATCAGTTCCCAAAACTGTCCCTATTTTCAGGAGATGGAAATAAGGGAGAAGTTTCCTGGGAGGCATTCAAATATGAAATAGATTCATTACTAAAGGAACATACCTTCACAGAGGAACAGGTTATTTTTGGGATAAGGAGAGCATTGCGTGGAACAGCAAGTGATATTGTAAGGAGACTTGGTACAGGGATTACAGTACAGGATGTACTAATGAAGCTTAACAGTACATATGGAAGTATTGAAAGCCCAGAATCAGTTATGAGAAAATTTTACTCTTGCACCCAGGGCAGTGAGCCAGTCAATATTTATTCTGTTAGGTTAGAAGACCTGTATGCCCAAGCAGTGGATTTAGGGGCAATAGTCAGGAATGAGAAGCTGTTGAAACAAGTATTGTACCAAGGACTAAATATGGAACTTAAGCACATTGCACAATATAAGTTTGACACCATAGATGGTTATGATAAGTTCAAGATTGAACTTAGAAAGCTGGAAGCTGAAATGAAGCAGCAAGGAACAAAACTGAGACCATGCAATGTTGCTCAGAAGTTAGAAGAAAAAAAATGACGTGGAGCAACTGAAGGACACAGTTAAACTGCTACAAGAGAAATTGGAGAAATTGGAGACCAGAAAGGATCATGCTGCAAGCCATCGGCCATTAAGATATGGTGACAGAAATTTTCAGCAGCAAACAGCCATTTACAGAGGGAGTCAAGGAAGAGTTGGAAGAGGAAGGGGACGAGGATGGTATGAGCCGAGTAGACCTGTAGCAACTAACACATTCAGAGGTGCATGCCATAGTTGTGGAGGTAGAGGTCATTTTGCAAGGAATTGTCCCTCAGATTATCGAGATAATAGGGCAACATGCTATAGATGTGGAGAGAAAGGTCACTACGCCAAGGAATGTCAGAAAGAGTACAGAGAAATCCAGAATAAAAGGGATTTAAAAGAGTGAGTGCTCTTGTTGATGGACCAAACGTGGGCACAAGCACTCAAGTAGGAGGTCCAAAATTGGTTGGGGAAGCAAATACGGCGAAAGTGAATATAAATGATATTGAAACAAATGCTTTGCTTGATACTGGGAGTTCAGTCAGTGTAGTGTCAGAGTCATTTTATAAGGAAACTTTAAAGGAAATAGAAATTAGACCAGTTACTGAAATCTTATATATTGAGTGTGCTGGTGGGTCTTTATTACCCTATCTGGGATACATTGAGGTTGAGGTAAGTACATTGGAAGGAATCCCAAATTCTCAAAAACAGCCAGCATTGTTTTTGGTATCACCAGATACCAATTATTCAAGCTCTACCCCTGTA
The DNA here is from genome assembly GCA_021229015.1 of Solen grandis. Lineage (NCBI taxonomy): Eukaryota > Metazoa > Mollusca > Bivalvia > Adapedonta > Solenidae > Solen > Solen grandis. Next base: position 29,945,857 of record CM037780.1, on the reverse strand, counting down.
ATTATAGGAACCAACATATTAAATGAGTTGCATCTGGATTGTAAGAAAAGATTTGGAGAAAGATTTTTACAGATAGCAAAATTAACTTACCCTTGGTATTACTGCTTTAGGACTTTAGTTTTAAGAAACAGATCACTGAAACAGAACAACAACAGACTTGGGGTAGTTAAAAGTGCACTTTCTTATAAGGTTTCTTTGAAACCAAATGAAACTGTCAACATCAAAGGGTATATTGATAAGAAGATAGACCACCAGCCTACAACAGCCATCCTACAAGAGGCAAAGGATACGGCACTGCCTGATTTCATTGATGTAACGCCCAGTATTGTACATTACAATTATGAAAATACCAATGAAGTTCAAGTGACATTATCAAATTTGACGACAAATACAGTGACAATCTCTCCTAAATCGACAATATGTGAGATGCAGCCAGTCAAAATCACAGAAGAAGTCATTCATAAGATAGAGGAGGAGGAGCTAGATAAGAAAAGAATCAAAATAGTAACAGAGTTGGATATTGATAAGGACAACTTGTTAACAGAGAGTCAGAAACTACAAGCGTATGAACTTCTTATGAAAAACAAAGAGATATTCAGCACTAGTGACACAGATATAGGACAGTGCAATCTAGTGAAACACAGAATAGACCTGATAGATCCAACACCCTTCAAGCAAAGACATAGACGAATACCACCATCAATGATTGAAGAAGTTAGGGCCCATTTAGAACAACTTTTGTCCTGTGGCGTAATAAGACCATCAAAGTCACCATTCGCTTCTCCTATAGTATTGGTCCGCAAGAAAAATGGAAAACTGAGACTATGCGTGGATTACCGAATGCTGAATGACAGAACTGTCAAGGACTCCTATGCCCTTCCTAGGATTGAAGAAATACTTGATTTCTACATGGTGCCCGGTATTTCACCACCATAGATATGAAGTCAGGATATCATCAGGTTGAAGTAGAGGAGATACACAAGGAAAGGACTAGCTTTACAGTGGGATCATTGGGTTTTTTCGAATTCAACAAGATGCCTTTTGGCTTAAGCAACAGCCCAGCCACTTATCAGAGACTGATGGAGGAGTGCTTAGGTCCTTTAAATATGAAAATTTGTATCATTTATTTAGATGACCTCATAGTTTTCAGTAATTCGTTTGAAGAACATTTAGACCGTCTAGAACAGGTTCTTACTAAATTGAAATCATGTGATCTAAAATTAGCAGCGGAAAAATGCCACTTCTTTGAGGAAAAAGTAAGCTTTTTGGGACATGTTGTTAGTGAAGCAGGAATAGAAACCGATCCATCCAAAATAGAGAAAATAAAGAATTGGCCAACCCCAAAGACTGGTGAAGAACTTCATTCATTTTTAGCCTTTGCAGGATATTATCGCCGTTTTATTAAGGATTTTGCCAAAATTACACGTCCACTGGCTGAATTAATTCCCCATGCTACCTCTAAGAAAGACTCCAAACGGAAACAGTCAAATAAGAAAGAATGGATTTGGACAGATAAGGAACAACATATCTTTGACCAGTTGAAGAACATCCTTTCATCACCACCAATATTAGCCTATCCAGATTTTGAAAAACCATATGAGCTTCACACAGATGCAAGCAATACTGGACTAGGAGCTGTGCTTTACCAAGAACAAGAAGGCAGAAAAAGAGTCATAGCTTATGCTAGTAGAGCTCTATCAAAGTCAGAGAGAAATTATTCAACATATAAACTAGAATTTTTAGCACTAAAATGGGCAGTGACAGATAAATTTTCAGACTATTTGACTGGTAATCACTTTAAGGTATTTACCGACAATAATCCACTGACCCATATATTAACTTCACCAAAATTGAATGCAACTGGACAACGATGGGTAGCAGCATTAGGTGAGTATGACTTTGAAATACTGTACCGCCCGGGATCTAAGAACATAGATGCAGATGCACTCAGTCGTTACCCTCAAGATGCTGAAGTGATACAGTTGGACCAAGAGGATAGAGTGAAAATCGACAGAAATGCATTGATAGCTATATGTAAAGGAATATCATCAGTACCACCATACTTGGAAAGTTTATCAACTATTAGCAGTAACATCTTGGACATGATGGATGATCCCAGTACTCCCATGGCACAGATCGAGATGAGAGAAATACGGAAGAATCAGATACAAGATCATATCATAGGAAAATGGAGAGCAGCAACTATTGATAAAAAGATCATAGAGAAAACATTCACGAAACAAGATCTTACCAAACTATTAAACGAGGAATTTTATTTAGAGTTATTGAAGACAATGGAGAAAGAATAGAACAATTAGTTATACCAGAATGTTATAGGAGAGACATACTGAAAGGTCTTCATTCGGATATGGGACACCCTGGAATAGAGAGAACAACAAAATTAACCAGAGAAAGATTTTTTTGGCCAGGAATGACTTCAGATATAGAAACTTGGATCAAACAGTGCGATAGATGTTTACGAAGAAAGTCAGCAACAAACACCAGAGCACCATTGGTGAACATCAAATCAACATACCCATTGGAGTTAGTTTGCTTAGACTATTTAACTTTAGAATCATCCAAAGGGGGATTTTCAAATATCTTAGTGATCACGGATCATTTTACCAAATTTGCATTGGCCATCCCTACCAAGAATCAGACGGCAAAAACTACAGCAGAGGTTTTCTTTGATAATTTCATCGTACATTTTGGAATTCCCACACGTTTACATTCAGATCAGGGTGCTAACTTTGAAAGTCAACTCATTAGGGAGTTATGTAGCCTTATGAACATAAAGAAGACTCATACAACAGTATATCACCCGCAAAGTAACCCTACCGAGCGTTTTAATAGGACATTAATCAGTATGTTAGGTACTCTGGAAAACTCTAAAAAAGCTGATTGGAAAAAGTACATTAAGTCATTGGTTTTTGCTTATAACAGCACTCCTCATGAGTCAACGAAGTTTTCACCATATGAATTAATTTTTGGGCGAAAACCAAGGTTACCTATAGATTCAGTATTCCAAGAGGCTGCGGAAAATCAGCAAAAGAATGCAACAGTACAGGAATATATAGAAGATCTTCAGAGGAGGCTGAAAGAGACTAGAGAGATAGTAGAGTCAAATATGGAGAAAGCAGGTAAGAAACACAAATACTATTATGATAGGAAGGTAAAAGGAGCAATTATTGAAGTTGGAGACTCCGTACTGGTAAAGATCTTAGCAAGAAGGGAAGGAAAACACAAGATTGCAGACAAATATGAAGATGAAATGTACACTGTCATTACAAAAAGAGAGGATATTCCTGTATTTACAGTCAAAGGTAAAGAGTCGGACAAAGTCAGGACATTACACAGAAACCACCTGTTTCCAGTGGGTTTCATAGCTGAGTATGAGAAAAGCATACCAGACGAAGAGGAGAGAGATAGACCTGTGACTGTACAAAATGGAGAAAAGGCAGATGCATCTGTAAGTATTGAGGAGGAGAACAGTGACGTCACTGAAGAAAGTTCGGACGAAGAGTCAGGTATTGTTGTTGTTCCACAGACAATCACACATGGGGACGCCCATGAGCCCGAATCAAGTCGACCGGATGAGACGATACAATGGAAAGAAACGGAATTTCAGTAAGGACTGAAGAACAAGTACGGCAGCATAACAAAGTAAGTACAGAGAATGAGATAATTAACCATACTGAAGAGATGCGTCTATTAAATGAGGCAGGTACATTAACTGGAACAGACACTGAGGTAGATACTACAGTGGAAGTTGATAACGCAACTCAAGAATGTCAGAATTCAGAAACAAATGAAATAGGAGGAACAGCCAGAGGAAAGAGACATCGAAAATTACCTAAAGTTCCTGTCAGAAGATCAGACCGTGCACGTAAACCGCCAGATAGGTTTGATCAGTATGTTATGTATGGGATGGAGAATAGACCATATGATGCGAGATTTAAAGCTCTAGATTCCATGATGTCATCTGGTATTTTAAGCAGCATGGATATAGAACTGGCTAGGAGAGTTATTAATGCTATTATGCAGTAGATTGTGTTATCATATTTTTAAAACATGTTTTAAATACTTAGATTTGATATATATGTCTTGATTGTCCCTGTTGGTATGTATAATCATGAGTATAATAACAAGTATCAGCGTGGACGCTTCTTTGAAGGAGGGGAGAAGAAGTTAATAGTTATTATTATTTGACAGGAAGAGTGGATGCACCAGCCGAGATACCTTTTAGAAACTATAGTTAAATGTATATCTATATTTTGTGCTATTATTCATCATGATCATCAATATGTAAATATGTGTTTTTTTGTTTTTCCCCCTTTTTTTGAATTATATAAACCTGAGGGTAACACTTCAGTTTAGTTACAGATTTTTATCACCATTTGAGCTTCCTAGTATGTAGGTAGAGCTGCTGGTAGGAAGTTGGTCGTAGATAGTTGAACAACACAAGAAATAGCTTGTGTTTAAGATTTAGTCATGTTAATGACTTGACCTTTTTTTGAGGTGACATTTTACGACATCATGACAATGACGGGACGTCATTTTGCGAAGAGGGGAAGTGTGTAACCGGGTCATGTTTTTCATTATTTCAATATTGCTGTCTTTTAATATCTTATATCTTACATTTTGGTGTTGTCATACCTATTGTGTAATGGAATTGTTGTGCTGATTGGATTATCTCCCTTTCTTTGAACACTGGTCAGTAGAGTGGGCAATCAGGTATGACATGTTCCCGCCTTTACCTGGATGATTGGTCATGTGACTCTCACTTTTTTCTTCTCTCTGGTCACATCTAGTCAACAGGTTGTTTGAGGCAGACATGCGGTGAACATTTTCCTGTCTATTTTAATAATGAATCTAGTGGTCTTCTGAGAGGTTAGTTGTTTGTCATTATACTTTATATATGTTTGAGGAGGACACAAATAAGTTATGCTTCATTTGTAAATTATTATTTAAGAGCTTATTTAAATCAACTTGTGCACCGGATTGTACAAGCAGAATTTTAGATGGTTCCTTGTCTCTTTGTCTTTTGGTAAATGGGATATTATTTATTGAATCACTATCTATGCTATCTTATTTGTACACTGTTGCCTAACCTTGCAGTTAACCAGAATAACCACCAGTCACTGAGGCAGTGTGTGTGTCAGAGTCAGTTCAAAGGTCCGGTCCACAATCGGTATGTACTGCTGTGGGTTGATTGTAAATTGTATTGTAAATTGTATTGTAACTTGTATTGCTTATGTACTGGTGTGAATTGTAATTGTTCGTATTTGTTTAATATGTGTTAATTATATATTGTTTCTAAAACGGTGAGCCTGGCCGCTGATCACAACGTTTACACTAAATAAATTATATACTGTTTTAGATGTTTTCATAATTCAGCTATGAAATGTATATGGTTGTTAACTCATTCCCCATTTGTTTACAGGGCTTGTGTTGACTGCAACATAAAGATGAGCCTCTAAACCGACTGGTCTTGTTTTTCTATTCGCCCCCTTAGCTGTTACCCGTAGCTGGGTCCAGTGACGCTAGGCAACAAGTCTGTGTATTGCCGAAGTTCACCTGGTCACATATATGTTTGGGATATATATATGAGAAACAAGCGACACGGCTGTGACCCACCTAATTGCCTTCGCACGGGACATAACAAATATGTAAATCTCCATACGAAACTCCTTTGTCATTCCGTTACATAACAAATAATAGGTACATGTATCGTTTATAGCAGAGCTTTGCGATAAATTCTTAAAACTTAAAATATAAACGATAACATATTTGTTACGTATGCCATTCAGCATCGCCTTTGACCTCGGATTATGGAAATAGTTTTACATGGTTCAGAGTCAGTGACGCCGGGCACTTGTAATCGATCGCCGCTACAGTCGTAAAACGGTGTGTATTAAATGGCCGTTTACACATTTAAATGAAATTGCTACCCGGAGCCTAACTGACAAAAGCTTCAGAACTTTTTAGGTCACAAAGTTCATCTATATGGCTATGACCTAGTATCGTTGCTACAGTAATAATTTTGATGCAGGAATTAAGTATGCAATTTATCTGTCTCATATGCAATTAATTGTGCGTTTCGCCGTGTTTATATCAATATGATTTTTTTCCGATCCGAATACGGACAACTTGTAAACGCAGTCACAATAATTATCTTAATAAATTATAATAAATAAAATAATAAATAACACATATTAGGCAAAATGTAGATGTTTGCTTCCACTAATATCTCCAAAAACATAAGTGTCGGTAGGTCGGAATTTTTTATGCCCCCGCCATGAAATGGCGACGGACATAGTGTTACACCTATCCGTGTGTGTGTGTGTGTGTGTGTTTGTGTGTGTGTGCGCGCGCAAGAATTCGTGTCCCAGCTGTAACTTTGTTATGTATGGTCACTTTTTAAAATAACTTGGCACAAGTGATCCTTAGGATATGATGTAATGCAAACAAGAACCAAGATGCTAGCTTCAAGGTCAAGGTCACAGCAGTAATAGTTAAGTTTAAAATTGTGTAAGCAGTCCTATCTGGACTGTATCTTTGTTGTGTATAGTCATGTTTTGAAATAACTTGGCACAAGGAGGGGTCCTTAGGACAAAACACCGTGTCAAGGTCACGTAACTTGGTTGAGGTAAGGGTCACAGCGCTCATTTGATCTTAAAATCATCTTTTATATTTCAAGTTTTTCATATTCACTGACAAAAATGGCGGGGGCATCCGTGTGGACACATTTTTAGTTTTTTGTTTATTTTAATTTTTTTGTTTCCTCTTTTTTCCTTTTTACAAAATGTGACGAAAAATAGCGTTTTGCAACCGTCATAATCCTCCTAATTCTAGGAGATAATGTTAAGGGTCGGTATGAAAAAAAAATGGGATCGGACGGTCTAGTCGAAATTAGTATTTCATATAACGGTATATAGTTATATATACTAGTTCAGGAAAGTTTGCGTTAACGGCATTTTTATACAGGGGATATCATATTAAATGCAAGAATGTAGCCTTTGTGTGTGCTTAAACAGAAATACAGATACCATCTCTCGGTAGCCAGTTACGCCGTAAAACGCGGAATAAAAAGTATTTGGAGTTGTGTTACAGTTGTTTTTCAATTGAACAGTCAATGTAGAATGTAGTACTGCACATATGTATATATCAAAGTATGTACAGTAAAACCTCACTATTAGGATCACTATCAGTTCCAGTGAAAAGTGGTCTTGATAGGGAGGTGGTCTTAATAGCGAGGTGGTCTTGATAGCGAGATGGTCTTAATAGCGAGGTGGTCTTAATAGCAAGGTGGTCTTAATAGTAAGATGGTCTTGATAGCGAGGTGGTCTTAATAGCGAGGTGGTCTTAATAGCGAGGTGGTCTTAATAGTGAGTTGGTCTTAATAGCGTGGTGGTCTTAATAGCGTAGTGGTCTTAATAGTGAGTTGGTCTTAATAGCGAGATGGTCTTAATGGCAAGGTGGTGTTAATAGCGAGTTGGTCATAATAGCGAGGTGATCTTAATAGCAAGGTGGTCTTAATAGTGAGTTGGTCTTAATAGCGAGGTGGTCTTAAAAGCGAGGTGGTCTTAATAGTGAGTTGGTCTTAATAGCGAGTTGGTCTAAATAGTAAGATGGTCTTGATAGCGAGGTGGTCTTAAAAGCGAGGTGGTCTAAATAGCGAGGTGGTCTTAATTGTGAGGTGGTCTTGATCGCGAGATGGTCTTAATAGTGAGATGGTCTTAATAGTAAGATGGTCTTAATAGTGAGATGATCTTAATAGTAAGGTGGTCTAAATAGCGAGGTGGTCTAAATAGCGAGGTGGTCTTAATAGTAAGATGGTCTTGATAGCGAGGTGGTCTTAATATTGAGGTGGTCTAAATAGCGAGGTGGTCTTAATAATGAGGTGGTCTTAATAACGAGGTGGTCTTAATAGCGAGGTTGTCTGAATTTTACCAATTTAGTCAGAACTGGACTTTATATTACTAAGTTCCAAATATGAGTGGCTTTATAAGCATGGTGCTCTTAATTCTGAGGTGGTCTTAATTCCGAGGTGGTCTTAATTCCGAGGTGGTCTTAAAGTGAGGTTTTACTGTAATAAAATCGGACGCACCCATATCAATTCGGTATCTACCACATTTCGTATACGCCAATTTTGAATCAAGCTTTTTCTTATATTAAAGTACATGTATAACTAATACCCATATTTCATCTTTTGCCACTGGATGGAAATATTTCTATGAAATTTTGTCACTTTGAAGACATCCAAAAATAAAAAATGTTTCACCGAGAGTCTTTCCAGTTAACATTGAAGTTTATGGGAAATATACAATTTCTGTGAATATGAAAAACTGAATTAGATTTTCGAGAAATACTCACGGTAGAAAGATGCATAATATGATTCTGATACAAATTTCATGAACACATCTAAATTTTACCGTAGGAAAATGGAAAAAATCCCTTTTTTTTGTAATTTTCAGGGGAGATAACTCATGACAACAAAATTATGAAGGGGAGGTTATACAAGAATTTTGTCATATGTCATAACATGCCAAATTGCCTTTAAGATTTCCATAGTTTGACATCTTAAAAGATTATATTGTGAAGTTATATGCATGGCTTTGATGGTTATTATTGGGCATATACGTTAACCGGAAGTGAATTACAGGGCATACCTTAATTCCTCTTCACGGTTTCAAGGTTGCACTAGTATTTTACTCATGACGTTAAAATGCGTGCTATCAGTGTGTAGCAGTAGTCAATGAACATTGCGATTGGACCACGTGATTCCCCGAATCACTTGATCCAGTCGGAACCTCGTATATCCAAGATCGAAGGAAATACCGGGAAAATCTCAAAATGGGTGAAAGTGAAACAAAATATACAACAATTTTATTGAGCTATATATATTTACACGATAAATAAATATAGACCGTAAAATAGTCCCAAAGAAAAAAACTCGTTTCTGGTCCTCCGCGACAGAAAATAATTCCATGATTTTTAACTTTGGTTACATGAAAAAAAAAAAAATATAAAAAAATTAAATCCCGACCTATCAAACCCTTTTTTTATTTGCTGGAGACCAGAAACGGATTTTTTTTTTTTTTGCCTTAGTTAAATTGATTAAGGTAATCCGTCTATTATTAACACAATTGTAATCATGATCCACCAAATGCTTAAAAAGACTTCAGATACAAGATATATTGACATTGAGTTACAGACCGTTTTGTTCAAAGTTTATAGAGGCTTGCATTTACGAGTGGCGTCAGTTTTCGCTTCTCTGGATATTAAAGTCTAGACAAGTCTAATCCCGACGTCGTGATACCACTTAACATGGCCAAATCCTGTCCATCAGGAAACCAGACCCTGTATAAATCCCCATGTATGCCTGCTGTCCTATAAAATCCCCATGATCACTGATGGACCACAATTTAATGAAGGATGGGTTACGAGTTAAATCAAAGACTTATTTATTAAGGTGTATAAAGCGAATAATAAGTACAACCAAATGCCTATTATTCAAGCATTTCACATTTATCAACATGAATATTCCCCAGAATGTCAATCTCGTTAAAAAAATGTAGACCTATCTGTATTTAAACTAGCTCAGTAGAATTGAAATAACAAAAAATATCTTTTTAAAAAGATAGGTGGCGCTGCAGGTATTTATAACGTTCGGCCCGAATTAAG
>CM037780.1:29886070-29936070 GCA_021229015.1 Solen grandis | reverse complement strand
GTTATTATACTGACATTCCGTCATGGTTGTCCTGTTACAGTAGACAATGATTCAGATACATGAGCGTTGTATGGTTTGAACCCAAGCTGGGGTAAGATTCTCTCATAACCTCCCTAGCAGTGGTACCATTCCAACTGAGGCACTATAGAGAGGGACTTGATAATATCAATATGTCACATTTCTATATAAATATACAAGTATCAAATAATATTTCATTAGTTTTAAAACAATTTTGAAAAAAAAAAAAAACAACAATATAATGAAATAAAGATTTTCAAGTGAACTTACTATTTGTTGTGAGTATGGCACCACACTGTTCACTCATTCCCGGCCTGTCTGGAACTGGACTTTCAATGTATAACCTTGTCACTACTTTCATATTTCTAACTTTATATATAAATATATTAAAATGTCATATTGGAACATGGGCTGGCTTACAATGTTAAAGCTTGCCTTAGGCAACACATGACAACATGATATAACATATGAAGCTCTGTCAAGTTCATTAACAATTAATCAACACATTAACTATCTTCACTAACATTAATCAACATAACTATGTTCACTGTCATTCAAAGATCAAACAATACATTGAATACAAAGGTCTTTCAAACCTGCACCACATTAATGATCACAAAGTTTGGTAAACTTCTTAACTGAAGTTATCACTTTAGGTGATAAATACCCCCACACAATGTTTGATAGAAACAGACATAGATTGTCATTGTTTTATGGTAAATCATTGTTCACAAACTTACTAACAATATGTACAACAAAGCTTAGTAACAGTCTCGCCTGTTACATTTCCTCCATTTCCGGCCAGTGGTTTTAGAGATATTCTGTATGTACATTAAGCGTTAACTTTGTCTAATATAATCTCTGCAAAATGTGATGATTATATACAAAATTAGGTCTGATAACAACAAAAAATATAAAGCTTGGTCCACTTATGGTTTTTGAGATAGAGTACAAAGTTGTTTCTTCAGTCATACAGATGGATGAATGATCTAATTCCAGTATCAAGAATACACATTTATATAACTACACACACATTATGGGCATGTTGAGATTAATATCTTTGCATTAATTTACTTTTTAAGAAAATTATATATCATTCAATAAACTGAAAACAAAAATTAATTTCAAAGGAAATTAGGTGATTGAGATGCAGGATTGTTTTCCGATGAAATATATACATACAAATATAACAGCTTGATGACATGATTACAACATTGAACATTTCCTTATTTCTTCAATATATACACATTTTTCGGGGAAAATACGTGTATTGTCAAAATAAGTCTATTTTTTTTATTTTTCAAAATCATGAAGCAGTCCTGAAAATAAAAAAAAATAAGAAAAAAAATTCTGTTTTCCATCTTTTTTTAAATATTTGTTAACTTAAAACATTAATTTCAGGTTCATGAATTTAAAAGAGTAAAAAATGCAAATTTTGAAAGAACTGTTCTTAAAAATAACACTGTTACCCTTAAATCCAATTCCACGTTCATACATCAGAAATATACAAGTGGTAGAAGTTCATGTGTGATTGACAAGATAAAATGTCTCTTCTATGAGGACTCACTGTCTGGGGAAGCTGTCGGCTGGCTGTGGAAGTGTAGCCCGAACAAGTCTCTCCCTGTCACCACAAACCTGGAGTTGATGAGTGTCTCACCTGCTTCATTAAGTCTACCTTCAACCCCACAGGCCACCTTTTGGTTAATGTTGAGAACAGAATCAAGAAACTGGATCATTGCCCTATCTGTCATATCAACCCTATATAACTTCACAGTTTCCAGATATTTTGATTTCGGAGACAGACAAGCACATCTATCACCAAAGTCTAAACAATGCAGAACCAGGCGTGATAACTGAGTCAGGTAGGGCAGGATGGTGACTATCTCATCTAGAGAATGTGGATCGCTTATATTCTTCAACGCCATTGTCGATATCCTGGTCTGGACATGTGGGTGTGGAACAAAGTATACAGGTGTACCTTGGACCTCACACAATCTGAGTGATGTTGTGTTGATTGTAACCTTAGTAAAATCACAGTCCTCTAGAGATAGGTAAGATAGCTGTGAACAGCGAGACAGGTCCAGATGACGGGAACACCCCTCCTCTTCTCCAGTAATGTTGTTCAGAACCAGGTATGATAAATGAGTCAGGTAGGGCAGGATGGTGACTATCTCATCTAGAGAATGTGGATCGCTTATATTCTTCAACTCCAGTGTCTCTGTCCTGGTCTGGACATGTGGGTGTGGAACAAAGTATACAGGTGTACCTTGGACATTATAACATCCGAGTGATATTGTGTTGATTGTAACCTTAGTAAAATCACAGTACTCTACATTAAGATTCCATAGCTGTGAACAGCGAGACAGGTCCAGATGACGGGAACACCCCTCCTCTTCTCCAGTAATGTTCTTCAGAACCAGGTCTGATAAATGAGTCAGGTAGGGCAGGATGGTGACTATCTCATCTAGAGAATGTGGATCGCTTATATTCTTCAACTCAAGTTTCCATATCCTGGTCTGGACATGTGGGTGTGGAACAAAGTATACAGGTGTACCTTGGACATTATTACATTTGAGTGATATTGTGTTGATTGTAACCTTAGTAAAATCACAGTACTCTACAGTAAGCTTCCATAGCTGTGAACAGTGAGACAGGTTCAGATGACGGGAACTCCCCTCCTCTTTTCCAGTAATGTTCTGCAGAACCAGGCGTTTTAACTGAGTCAGGTAGGGCAGGATGGTGACTATCTCATCTAGAGAATGTGGATCGCGTATATACTTCAACTCCAGTGTCCATATCCTGGTCTGGACATGTGGGTGTGGAACAAAGTATACAGGTGTTCCTTGGATTTTACAACATTCGAGTGATGTTGTGTTGATTGTAACCTTAGTAATATCACAGTCCTCTACAGTAAGATTCCTTAGCTGTGAACAGTGAGACAGGTCCAGATGACGGGAACAACCCTTCTCTCCTCCAGTAATTGTGTTCAGAACAAGGCATGATAACTGAGTCATGTGAGGCAAGATGGTGACAATATCATTCAGACAACATGAATCTCTGATTTTCTCCAATTTCATTTCATCTATCCTGATGTGATTATGTGGGTGTGGAACAAAGTATACAGGTGTACCTTGGACCATACAATCTGTGAGTGATGTTGTGTTGATTGTAACCTTAGTAAAATCACAGTCCTCAAGATTTAGTTTCTGTAGCTGTGAACATTGAGACAGGTCCAGATGGCAGGGAAACTTTTCCACTCTACTAGTGGGCAGGATGCTGACTATCTCATCTAGAGAATGTGGATCTCTGATACCCTCCGACTCTCGTGTCTGTATATTGGCATGCACATGTTGGGGTGTAACAAAGCATAATAATGTTTTATATGCCTGAAAATGTGTGAGTAACGCTGTGTTGACTGTAACCTGAATACAACCACACATTCCTAGAGATAATTTCTGTAACTGTGAACAGTGAGACAGGTCAAGATGAAACTCTTCCAAATCACTGAGCTTTCTATCATAATTATCATTTAAGTTCAACTTCAGCGTCTTCAGCTGTGTTGCCCTCCCCACACCTGTCATGAGCCTCTGGCAGTCTGAATGACTTTTGTATTCCACATCTATGATGCTTAATACCTCCAGTGTGGTTACATTGCCACTGTACAAATATCTATAGAATGGTTCACATATTGATTTCTTCAGTTCCAGTGATGAGAGTGACCTGTTGTCATACAATGCTTTGTACAACTGGTCTTCCTTGTCCTGGGACAAATTCCATTTTAAGGCTAGACTCATATGCTGACACTCGGACACAAGACTCACGAGGCAGTTGAAGATGTCCTTATCTGGATAATCAAATATATCTACATATCCATATTTTATATGGGACATATTAGTACTAGTTAAAAGTTGTAGAGTCTCCAAGTCAGTATCATAAAATGCATCCTTATCAATAACAACAGCCTCCAGATGATAGTATGGTGGTGGTTGTCCACTCTCCTTACTCTCCCTAGCACACTTACACAGCAGGTCTTGTATTGATTTCAAGTGAATAATGTAGTGACTCATGAAGATCTGCTCCTCCTCATCTTGCTGAATGATGTATTTCTTCTTATCATTCATCATGATGTTCCCTATTTGATGTGATAATGATGTCATGATTTTTGAGTCCATACCACTCACAAAAATAAACAGAGAACGCATGTCAAGAATTTTCTCTCTGGTGTCGCATGTTTCGGGCAGCTGTGCAGACTTAGGATTCATGACCAGGTAAACAGCTGCCAGGAAGTCCTGAAAGGTTTTGTGGAGGAATGAAAGTTTTTTCTTTTCATCATCAACAGTACTTGCATAAATTTCCTGGCACAACAAACCTGCTGTTAAGCAGGAATTTATGTCACTTTCAGTCAAATTTTGAAGTTCTGCTTCTACATGGTCAAAAACAAGTTGCTCTTTAAATGCTGACGTAAAGGCAAGATGTGTCAGGGAAAGAAGTAGACTCTTATGAATCTTGCAGTACTGTTTTTCTTTTAGGCACAAGGGGAGTTCTGACTCTTGGGTATTTCCTACTGATACTGACTTCTTTTTATTTCTTTCCCATGCATCCTTCAGCAGATGATTTAACATAGCACTGTAAAGATGGACTTGTGATCTTCCAGTAATTTCTTTCTCGTCATGGTGCCACAACATTATCAACTGTTTTAGTAGGATGGGAATTTTCCTGAAGTGAAAAAGTTTTTTTTTATATAAGTGTTGTAGGAAAACTTTACTACACTTTCTGACCTTTTTCTCATTCAGCAGAGTTACCATGTTCAATATATATCTATATGATGCCCTACTATCAATACCTTTAAGCTGAACTTGCCTGTCCATCTCCAGCGGCCCCAGTCTTAATACTTCTAGCTTCCACGGTCGGGTGGTGGTGAGGATTGTATATTTTGTGAAATGACTCAGGTCCGGCAGGCTGTGCGTTGTATGCATGGGAGCGTCATTGTCTATAGGAGTCACCCATTCATCTAAACCGTCCAATATTAGAAGACATGAGCTTTTATCAAACTCATTTTTTATAAACATATTTAGGAAATTTTGATCCTCAAAATACTGCTTCATGATAATTTCACTGATACTCCACTGCTTCCTGATATTCCTTAAAGGGATGTAGAATAGGAAGTCAAACTTCTTCATGACTGACAAGAAATCACCAGGGATATATGTATTGATCTTTTTCCCAGAATGTTCCTGACACCAGGCCAAAACCAGCATTTTGCACAGTGCAGTCTTTCCATGCCCTGCATCTCCCGAGATATAGATCCGAGTAAACTGTGTCTCGTCTTGGTAGAAAACATTGTTAATATTTGTACCTTCATCTTCTATTTTGGAATCACTGGATGAATCGCTATCACTGTATGAATCGCTATCACTATCATCATCTATATCAATGTTGCCATCACTGCCCCCTGTTTTATCTGTCACTATTTTCATACATGGCTTTACATACAATCTGTCAACCTCTTGTAGTGTGGCTGGCTGTAACTGAGCTATGTAGGTATCTATCAGATGGTTCTTCAGTTCTGAAAGTAGATGAAAAATGTTCAAATGAAGCTATTAAAAGATATACAATACTGTTAAATTGTTAGGAATAATGATACTAAATTTATAATAAACCTTTTTATCATGTGTGACATTCAAAGAGTATAATTTCAGTATAACATAAAGGTTTTAATTTTCAATAAAAAAGAAACCAACAAAATAGTAATTTAAGATAGGAAACCTATGAAAAAAAGAAAATTTACACTTTCTCGTTAACTTTGATTTTAAATATATCTGTATATCAAAAAATCTACCACGAGGCATAGGGAGGTTTTAGGCTAGATCAATGGCAAATTTACACAAAATGTAGTGTGCGAAAATTGAAATTGATATGTTTGCTGAATATTGGAATATTTAAAATTAAAGAATTGCGCGCTTTGTTTTGAAACAGAGCGTATTTACAACATATATATTTTCTTCATAAAACAGTGTAAAGTTATAAAGTAGAATCTATCTGAAATTATGTTTTATATTAATTAATCCTCCACCACCTGTCTTTAGTTTTGTGTGCTTAAGTATAGCGCACTACTGATATGTGAAGTTTCAAACTGTAGATTTGATAATATCTAAGACAGATTGAAAAAAACTTATACCAAAACCAACACATACAAATACAATATCTCTATTTATTTTTCAAATTGTTGAGTTTATAAAAAAGTCAATACTTTAGAAGATTTTAATAGCTTTATGGGTCATCTATTCATTAAATATTTTGCTTCTACATCATTCTTAATTACATCAATCTATAAAATGTAAAAAAAAAAATATTACAAAAGTGTTAACCCTTTATCACATGGCAGCTTTCAAATTCATTGAATGATAGCCCAAGTCACATGAGGCAAATTACATCAATAGAAGTTGTTAACAAGACCTGTCACAGTCGACATAACGAATGGCCCCAAAAGAAATCACTTAAACTAAAACCTGGGTCATGTGTATGACAGGACTATGTTGTCATTTTGAATATTTGTGACATTCTTAAGGCTAAATATGCAAATCGTGCATGTTCAACATATCTGGACGCCTCTTTGTGTCAAGTTATTTCAAAATCGTTACATGTAAAACAACATTGAGAGCCCGGACACAAAAAATAGTGCCAATTTTCAACATTTTACCTGTGATTGTGACCTTGACCTTTGAGCTACAGAACTGGGTCTTGTACAGGACACTTTGTATTCTCATAAAGAACATACGTGCTAAGTTGTATCAAAATCCATCCATTCATGATGGAGTTAAAGCCCTGACACAAACAAAATGTACCATTTTTTGACATTTGACCCAAGACTGTGACTTTGACCTTTGGGCTACTGACCTGGATCTTTCGCACAACACATTGATTTTTCTAGAAGAATATTCGTTAGTTATTTCAAAGTCAATCAATGCATAATGGAGTTAAAGCCCGGACACAACAAAATGTTCCCCTTTTCTACCTTTGATCCCAAATTGTTACCTTGACCTTTGAGATACAAAAAAGTGTCACATATCTGAAAGCCTATTTATGCCAAGTTATTTCAAAATCAATCCATGCATTATGGAGTTAGAGCCCAGACACGAAAAAATGTTCCCCCTTTTTTACCTTTGATCCCAGATTAGTACCTTGACATTTGAGATAGTAAAAAAGTATCACATACCTAGAAGCCTTTTTATGACATGTAATTTCACAATCGTTATTTGTTAAACAATGTTAAGAGCCTGAGCAGTAAGTGTCACTCTTCAACATTTGACCTTGGTTGTTACCTTGGCCCTTGAGCTAAAGTCCTGTGCACGACATACTTTTTTTATCATGGATAACATTTGTGGCAAGTTATTTCTAAATCCATTCATTCAGATTGGAATTAGAGCCATGACACAACAGACACAACAAAATATTCCCTTTTTGATATTTTACCCTGGGCATCACTTGTGCCGAGGTATTTCAATCAAGTACCGGTAGAACGGATGGATGCACCCCAAACTGCGCTTGGTCACTTGATGAGTACTTTATTATATTATATAAGCTCCTCACAAAATTTAAGTATGAAAAATAACAAAGGACAATAACTCCTAAATTATGCGACCGAGAGTTATGATTCTGGTGCACTGCACATTTTGTAAATGAGATCTATCTACCTATGACGTTTCATGTTAATACCTCTTATAGTGTTTGTGTTTTATGCTCCGGAAAATATTTTAAGTTTGAAAATAACAAAGGAAATTAACTCCTACATCATGCAATCAAGAGTTATAGTTCTTATGCACTGCACTTCTCATTACTGAGATCTATCTACCCATAAGGTTTCATGCTGATACCTCTTATAGGTTTTGTGTTATACGGACCAAATTATGACATACGGACGGACAAAGCGGCAACTATATGCTCTCCCTTCGCGGAGCATAAAAATCCATCTATGCATGATGGAGTTAATAGACCAGACTCTACAAAATGTTCCCCATTTTGTCCTTTCACCCGACATTGCGTCCTTGACATTTGAGATACAAACCTGGGTCTTAATCGCGACACATTGTCTTAATGTGGTGAACATATCTATCAGATTACTTCAAAATCCATACATGCATGTATGAGTTACAGATCGGATACAAAGTAAGATAAACAGACGAACTGTGCGATTACTATTTGCCCCTTTTGTGGGCATTTAAATAGTAAATATGCAAGTACAGCAAAATATGCCTATCCAAACCTGCAATATGGCTTCAGAAAAATGAAATAATGTGAATGTGATAATATGTGGACAAGCATCATTCCACCGTCAATGTATCCATTTTTGCTAAATTTCAGATACGGTTACCCTCACCGTTAACCTTTTTAACAAAAGCATGGTCAATAATACTCAACACATAACTCATCAGTATTAAGTAAAACATCTGGTGAACATTCCTGTGAAATTTTGATACTGGATCGTACAGCTTTGGAAATAGGCAACATTTTTCAACTTATTTTTTTAGAGGCCATGAGTTTTAAATTTTTAACAGTGGCTCATCCTTTTGTGATATTTGCAATAAAGCTATTTTATAGCTAATTTATTCAAGGGCCATATTAGGCAAACACAAATCAAAATCTTAGGTGCCCAGTGCTGAATGCTGGTTAGCAATGCATATCCAAACAAAACCCCGGTGTTCAATGACACAATAAAGGTGAATATACCTGTGAAGTTTTATTTATCTGTACTGAATATAGTTTTAAACTCATTTGTGCCACAAATCTCCATACTCTAGTATCACATTTTAAGTTTAACAATGCTTTGTCAGTATAGCAAGCAATACTGTCAGGAGTGTCCATCAGAGAAAAAAACCCAGGAAGAATTTTTGCCAGATAGAAACAAGAGAATTATGGAAATGGGTTATGATCCCCCAACTTCAATGACCTTTCATGCATGCATATGGTTGATGCATGCGACACACCTTTATACCTTTATGTTATGACAAAAACTTCTATAAGTTCCATGAAAATTCAAACATAGATATGGAAGTTATATATTGGACATGAAATAGTAGCCTATGAATACCAGAGACAAATTCTAAGAACTCCTGTGACCTTGACCTTTCAAGGACGCATACGATTAATGCATGTGACGCATCTTTGTGTCATAACAAACACTTTTGAAAAGTTTTATGAAAATCCAAACATAGATATGCAAGTTATAGAGCAGACATGAAAATGAAGCCTATGAATACCAAAAACAACATATAACAACTCCTGTAACCTTGACTTTGACTTTTTAAGTATGCATATGACTGATGCATTTGATACACCTTTTTTGTTTTAACAAACACTTTTATAAAGTTTAATGAAAATCCATCCATAAATATTAAAGTAATAGAGTGGACACAAAGATGTAACCTTTAAGAGAATTTCAAACAACTTCTGTGACCTTGACCTTTCAAGGACACATATAGTTGATGTGCGCTACACACCTTTAATTTATGACAAATACTTGTAATTTTTTGAAAATCCATCCATAATAATGGAAGTTATAGAGAGGACACAAAGATGTAGCCTATAAATACCAAAGAAAATTTCTAACAACTCCTGTGACCTTGACCTTTCAATGACGCATACGGTTGATGTGCATGACATACCTTTGTGTTATGAAAAACGCTCTTGTAAAGTTTTATGAAAATCCATTCATTATACAGGTGGATCTCAGTTATCTGAAGTTTTCGGGACCGACGTTTCACTTAAAAAAAAGCATTTGTTGGAATAAACCATAATGGTCAAATGTTAAACTATAATGACTACATTTAGTGGTATGTTGTAAAGATAGGTGTTTTAATATGTGTTTGAATTATAAAGAATCTTGATTATAACTGTAAATAATAATTTATGTTCGTACATCATGAAATAGGTTTTTAACAAATATGATTTTATTGTTATATATAATACTTTACGTGTAGACCATTTTGTTTCCTGTTTCTCTACATCGATCGTTTTTATTTCATTCCAAGTGAATAATGAAAATGCTACTAAAGCTTATCTGGATATTCACCCATTGCTGGGTCCATCCCTATATTGCCCAGCTTAGATATCGCCTGCTTTAGTTGTGGAAACCATATCCGAAGAGAGATGACTGTGATAAAATCAGACCTCATTTATTTCTTTAAATAGCGCATTCTTCCATTAGTTTTACTGTATCAATATTATATTCAAATTAATATGCATTGTGCTTAAGACATTGTTGTGATGTCCCCTTCCCAGTCTGACAAGTGTGAAAACACAATAACCAATCAGCACATTGCAGATAGGTTCAGGTAAGAAGTGTGAACAGGTGATTAAAACTGTACGCTGGGAGCCCAACTTTACTTCGGATAAAGGGATAAGTTTGAATAAACCAAACAAATAAAGGGTTGTATTTCATATTAATTTATATGAGGAAAAAGTCGGGACCAAAGGTTAGGTTCGGATAGAGGGTAAGCCTCGGATAACGCATGTGTGGATAACCGGGATCCGACTGTATGTAAGTTATAGAGTGGACACAAAGATGTAGCATATGAACACCAAAGACAATTCCTTTGATCTTCCAAGGATGCATATGGTTGATACCTGTGACACAACCTTGAGTTGTGAGGAAGGAATACTGTTGTGAAGTTTTATTTAAATCCATCAATAAACGTCCAAGCTATGGAGCGGACATGGAAGCAGGATGGAGGAAAGGAAGGTCGCATGCAAACCTTTAGTGCCAACTGATTTCACCGGTGGGGACTAATATTTGACTCATATAGTTTTAGAGAAATTTTCAATACAAGACTGAAATACTTTGTGATGGACAGACTGACGATTGGACAAAACCACCCCTTTTAATTAAGTTGGAGCATAAATATTAGATACTGTCTTTTCAGTATTTTTTTACCAATTAAAGGTCTATAACATTGTGGTTTCACAATTTTATCTATTTGCATGGCGATTAAACTTGGCTAAGACATTGTGCAAATATATAATTGATTGGTCTACATTTACTATATTTAGAAAGCAGACACTTGTAAGTTTGTCATTTTCTATAAATTAAGGAGTTTTAACTCTGGAGTTACTTGGACCTTTTGGATGGTAATCAATTGGCACAGACATTGTTCTTGTAAACATTGCATTCAAGTTTGGCAAAGAGAGCCAGAGTTTGAGAGGTGACTACCCTTAATACTTTCTGTTCTTTAATTGATAGGTGTAGGAAAAACATAGATAATGTATTGTTTTTCTCTTTTTAAAGTATGTCCATACTATCAATAAATGGAACATGATTTAAATCTCAAAATATCAGACTTATTCAGTACATTATCCAAAGAGTAAATCTATTCAACATCCCACTGTCTGGACAGTGTTGTATACTGAAAATGAATTTCGATCATGATTGATCTAGAGGGTAATAATATGAAACTGTACTGTGTTTTTCCTCCTGGTATTTGGCATCTTCCTGTGTTGTGGCTGCTTGCTGTATGTTTTCTATCAGTTTTTCTCTAGCGACATTCACAGCCTCAACTTGCTGGTAGCCTTGGTCTTGTATATTTATGAGAGCTTCCTTCTCTGCCTGTACAATAGAGTGTTTCTGTTTCTCCCCCTCTTTCTTTATCACATCAACTTGACCACTCCCTTCACACTTAAGAATGTGTTTCTGTTTCTCACCCCATTCCTTTACCCCATCAACTTGACCACTTCCTTCACATTTCAGAATGTGTTTCTGTTTCTCACCCCATTCCTTAACCACATCAACTTGACCACTCCCTTCACATTTCAGAATGTGTTTCTGTTTCTCCCCCTCTTCCTTTACTATATCAACTTGACCGCTCCCTTCACACTTCAGAATTTGTTTCTGTTTCTCACTCTCTTCCTTTATCACATGAACTTGACCGCTCCCTTCACACTTCAGAATGTGTTTCTGTTTCTCACCCTCTTCCTTTATCACATCAACTTGACCACTCCCTTCACACTTCAGAATTTGTTTCTGTTTCTCCCCCTCATCTGTAACTGCCTTTACTTGCTTGTTGCCCTCTTTCCGTATTGCCTGTAATGCCATCTGCGTGACCTCTGTGATATGCTCATCGGTTATCACAAATGTTGAGGTTTCCAACTGTAAACAAAAAGCAAATATTCATTGAAATTATTATTCTGAGAGAGAAAGTATTATACACAACTAGAATATGAGCTACATCATATGAAGCCTCTATATGTATGAGCATATATGTGTATGGGGGTGAACTAGAATATGAGCTACTTTTGCCATCAAAATTCCATGCAATTTCATTCCAAATTGAGGGATCCTTTGTACAAAACTGATGATACAATTAAAAAATCCCTTCAACATCCAACTGTCAGACCTGGTCCAATTAACTTTTCCACGAAGGTGTGGTCAAAGACAGTATTCATCATATGAAGTCTCTATATATGTATAAGCATGTATGTATAATGTATCTAAATGTAAAATATCTTCCAATATATTTTTAATTTTGTGACTTCCATTATGTTTTTATTTAAAAACAATAGTGAAAATCTTTTCAAACGCTTTTTTTTTCTTTTCTAAATACCTTTTTTTCAATGCTAAAAAGTATAGGTTGAAGTGGATTGTACCTTGTCTGCTAAAATTGAGTTATAAAATTGTCAATTTTAAATTTTATTACAGCTCCCTTGAGATTTTATGCACTATCCAATCTCCAGCAACATGCAAATATTTTGGTAAAATTTTATATGTCACTTTTTAGTTAGGCTGTCAACTGATCTTTGTGTTTGATATCAAATTAATACCGACCATCATGTTGATGTGTTATCTCTATACAAGAGTTCCTTGGAATACATGTGTCACCTGCTGAAGCATGTGTTAGAAATCCACTATGCCCCTGCCTGAGCAGGCCAGATGTCAAGTAATTGACGTCAACTGAAAGCCATTCATGAGTGGAGTAAGTTTATCAAATATATAGACTTTACTCAATATAGAAATGGAGAACCCGACAAAGTTCTGTTTCATAATCATAACGCTTCTGTTACTCACTTTCAAATCAATACCTCGACAGGTCTTTTTCTGGCGTATCCACTGGTCCGGTAAACAGACCCGTTCCCCATGAGAAATCATACTTTTTCCCCAATTCTATTATAAAAATCCCAATTCTGGTTAAAAATCCCCAACCCGGCCTCTTTCATTGATTCAATTTGATTGACAGGAATTTGCCGAGTCAGGTAGACGACTACATTGATTACCTTTGCAATGGACCTGCCATAGTTTAAATAATTAAACATGCAATAATCAAAATTAATCTGAGGTTAAATTACTTTGAAATTCAAATGGACATGACCATGTAACTAAGACAGATGTAAAATATTAAGGAAATATCATCTAGAAAGCAAATAATATGAAATTCTCGTAACCGCAAAACAACAACAACCAATCTAATTAGCATTTAAACATTTGCCATAGAGTAGGAGAAATGAAAGAAACAAAAGAAACAAGCTTGAGTTGATCTACTTATTTGAGCTTTTCTCTATATATTTTCTGCGTTTTTTTTCCATTAAAACCTGCAAATTAACTGCAAAATTGGCAAAATTTCAGGTAGGGGAATTGCCGACTTTGTTTTGGAAATGGTTAATGGTATAGCATTTATTTTGTGAATATAAGCTATAAAGACATATTGTTGATAATTTGCATAATTTGAATAACATTCCTTTTTAAATATAAAAAGGGGGGGGGAGATAATTCCAAAATTGGGCCAGACAGAGTTATGGTTCATAGTTTCTTAGTCAATGCACTACTCCTAGTCACATCCTATTCAAATATGAAGTTACAAGTCAATACCTTATATAGTAACTGCAGAATAAAGAAGTGTGACTGTGCAAAAAAAGGGATGTGAATGAAAGGGGGAATAACTCTACCAAAGTTATGGACCTTATGCATGACAGTTCCCCATGTCAGGCTCTGTCTATAAATGAAATTTCATCTCAATAAAGTTATTAGAGCATGAGTTATTGCAAAATCAAAAAGTGTGACGGAAAAAGTGTGACGGACAGACGGACGGACAGACAACGGAAAATGATCCCTATGTGTCACCTCTGCTTACAGCAGGTGACATAAAATATTGTTATTGTTTTTAAACAACAGACATGTATAAACATCACCATTGCCATGAGTCTGGTTTTGGCAATGACGAAAACAGTCTTGGGAACAAGAGGGCCATGATGGCCCTAGATCGCTCACCTGGTATCATTAGGCTTTGTAAAATCAGGTGACCCCTGGGGCAGAGCCAATTTTGACCCCTGGGTCATGATTTGAACAAACTTGGTAGAGGTCTATTAGCCCATGTTACATACCAAATATATAAACTCCAGACCTTGTGGTTTTTGAGAAGAAGATTTTACTAGTTTTTTTTCCAATATAAGTCTATGTAAAATCAAGTGATCCCTGGAGCGGGGCCAATTTTGACCCCAGGGTCATAATTTGAACAATCTTGGTAGAGAGTCATAAGATCATGCTACATATTAAAAATCAAAAGGCTAGGCCTTGTGGTTTCTGAGAAAAAGATTGTTCAAGTTTTTTCTATATTAGCCTATGTAAAATCAGGTGACCCCTTGGTGGGGCCAAATTTGATCCCAGGGCCATGATGTGTACAAACTTGGAAGAGATCCACTAGACAATGCTACACACCAAATATCTTAATTCTATGCCTTGTGGTTTCTGAGAAGAAGTTTTTTTCCTATATCAGCCTATGTTAAATCAAGTGACCCCTGGGTCACAATTTTAACAATATTGGTAGAGAGTCATAAGACCATGCTACATACCGAATATCTAAACTCCAGGCCTTGTGGTTTCTGAGAAGAAGTTTTTTTCAAGTTTTTTTTTCTATATTAGCCTATGTAAAATCAGGTGACCCCTTGGCAGGGCCAAATTTGACCCCAGGGCCATGATTTGAACAAACTTGGTTGTGATCTACTAGACAGTGCTGCACACAAAATATCTAACCCCAGGCCTTGTGGTTTCTGAGAAGAAGATTTTTCAAGTTTTTCCTATATTAGCCTATGTTAAATCAAGTGACCCCTGGGGCGGGGCCAATTTTGACCCCAGGGTCATAATTTGAACAATCTTGGTAGAGAGTCATAAGATTATGCTACATACCAAAAATCAAAAGGCTAGGCCTTGTGGTTTCGGAGAAAAAGATTTTTTCTAGTTTTTCCTGTATTAGTCTATGTTAAATCAAGTGACCCCTGGGGCGGGGCTAATTTTGACCCCAGGGTCATAATTTGTACAATCTTATTAGAGAGTCATAAGATCATGCTACATACCAAAAATCAAAAGGCTAGGCCTTGTGGTTTCGGAGAAGAAGATTTTTTAAATTTTCATTTTTAAAATCTATTTTTAGCTCCTGTGACCTAGATTTTTGAAAAATCAAAATAATTTTAACAACTTTGGTAAAGGGCCCCATAATAAACATTTCTTTGAAGTTTTATTAAAATCCAGTGAGTAGTTTAGAAGGAGATGTTGTTTAAAGAAATTGTTGACGACAGACGCACGCACGGACCACGGACAAAAGGCGATCACAAAAGCTCACCATGAGCACGTTGTGCTCAGGTGAGCTAAAAAGATGGGTTCATAGAAAGCAATGCCCTCATCTGAGACTAACCCCTAAGGGCCCTATCCAATTCAGATAAGATGCAAAATACCTAGAATGATCAATTGAAAGGGCTTCCTTAGTTGAGGGAAACTATCAAGCCTTTATCCCATACAGTATAATTATATAAAATGCATTATAAAATGAAGTAAAGGGAAATAGATATAAAATGGGACCAGGTAGAGTTATAATACTTGTCATTACTCTACTCTTATTGATCATATATTTTTAGTTTCAAGTTGTTGTGGTCAAGGTTACAGCTGTATGCAAACAGGCAACAAAAACAAGAACTGTTAGTATAATACATATTCCCATTTGATGGGCAGTAAGAAGAAAGAGCAATAAGGTAAACAAAAATATTAATTACTGCCAATAAAAATTCACTGAAAATAGGGAGACAGACTCAAGTAGGTTAATGACTATTCTAGGTTGACCTTTGACCATATGATCTTAAAGCAGAAAGGGATCAGAGACTCCTAAATACGATTGACGAATGTGGGCTTAAAACATTCTAAAGTTATCAATTGGAAACGGTTCTGTATCAATTATCATTTTTACCTTGACTTTTGACCTTATCACCCCAAATCTAAAGAGGGAAATCTATTACAGTATTAGTTGTGATCCAAAACTCTATTAGGTTTGAAGAACCTGGGCTCAAGTATTTTCAAGTTATAAGTCAGATTCCTTTCTATAATCACGGTTACTGCGACCTTGACATTTAACCTAGTGACCCGAAAAAGAATGATGGTCATTTACTGGTCATGTCCCAACACCAATTCATGGCTGAAGGACATTTACATGGATTCAAACATTCTCAAAATGTCAATCAGAAATAAATTTCACATTCAAAGTCACTGCGACACTGACTTTTGACCTAGAGACCCAAATATTATCAGGTATCATCATCTAGTCATGACCTAAATCCCTATCAAGTTTGAATGAGGACTGATGGGTTCACTAGTAATAAGAAACACTTTTCACAATCAAGGTCAAAAGGTCCTTGACCTTTGATCTAGTGACCCAAAAATAGATAGTGTTCATCTAGTTGCCATGACACAATTCCTTATTAAGATTAAAGAATGTGGTCTAAAATATCAATTGGAAACATACACTGAAGGTCGCTGCAACCTTTTCCTTTGACCTTGAGACACAAAACTTAATAGGGTTTATCTACTAGTCAGAACCTAACTCTCTATAAAGTTTGAAGAATGTTGGCTGGAGCGTTTTTAATTTATTTATTTTTTCGCCCGGTATAATCAAATTAAAACCAGTTGAGATATGTTGCATTGTAAACATCGCATCATAATACACATACTATGTTAAACAAATTGTTTAAATTATCCTGTCATTGTGACATCTTCATTAACATGGATTTCAAAGATAAGACAAGAAACCTGTTGTGTTCAGGAAATGAGCAGACTGATATTTGGACAGTTTAACTGAAATTAACATGTTTGTAATCACTGAAATTAACCAGTAAATATTGCTTGCACAATGAGATAGGCAAATTTCTTTTTTTGTTTTTCCAATCATTTTTCTACCAACGAACCCCAATTACAATGCCTTATATATTCTCTGGGCAGTCTTCAAGTTGTTTATGATTGGATAAAACACAGCTGGGACAAGATGCAAGGATATTTACAAAGAGAAACACAGCTTACCTGTGTCAGTTTTGTTAAAGCCAACTTAGATCTATCATCGTTCAGCAGGACAGCTGTACACTGCAGTGTTGCCTTCATGACATTGAGATGGTCTGTCAGCTCATCATCTGCCAGGGACTGGCTGGGATTGTGAAGAATTGTATTTCTAGATGATCTACACTGAAACCAGTCAGTAATACTAACAATAAATGCATATTTCTAGATGATCTACACTGAAACCAGTCAGTAATAATAATAATAACTACATATTTCTAGATGATCTACACTGAAACCAGTCAGTAATAATAACAATAACTACATATGTCTAGATGATCTACACTGAAACCAGTCAGCAATAATAACAATAACAACATATTTCTAGATGATCTACACTGAAACCAGCCAGTAATACTAACAATAACTACATATTTCTTTTAATATTTCTATTACATTTATTTGGAGTCTTTTTCTTTAAACTTTTGTTAATCTTTCTCAATGGCTCTTGGATTGATTGATATTTTGAGTTTACCGTCGCTACGACAGTATTTCAGTCATATATATGCCAGGATTTGGACCCAGTGCTCTTTGACTGAACCATGTTGCACATTGAAGGGTTATGAAAAACCCTTTAATTAAATATTTGAACCCACAATCTTCCGATCCGCTGTCTTGCATGCTATCACTGGACTGACGCCCCTACAAATAATCTGCTTGGCAAAATGTTTCAAGTTTAGCTTATAACATGCTTACTTGCATGCAATCTTAATCATATATAATAACACCACATGGCGTTGTGTTCACTGACATCTGGCACATCTTGGTAACATGCAACATGACATAATACCAACATTTCAGCGAACAATCTAGTTCTGAGACACATTAGCTGGGTGGATCAAATAAGGGAAAGAACGATGCACCCAGCTTTTCTGGGCAAGCAAAAGCCCTAGTTTCAACCTAAAACAACATCATAAAAACGGGCAGCAATCACTGAATCTTAAATCAGCTTTGAGTAGCTACAATATTTTCAACACAGACTATACTATGAAATCATTTCACAATAAATACACATCTAAATTACCTTTATGAAATCATCTGGACCATCAACACTGCTGACTGTTAAGTTATGTCGGTTTGTAATGATCTCCATATTAATCCCAATGTTTACCAGTCCACTCAGGTCTGTGTCTGTGGCAGATTTAACATTTTTGTAACCTCCTGTGTTGGGCAAAAAGTTCTTCACCACCTCCCAGGGGTCTGTTATCCACTGGGAGATGTCTGAATATTTCCAAGAGGGTCCCTTGAACCTGTGTTCTGACACTATAGCGTCAAATAAAGTCCCACATACACTGATGGGACAGAATCTTCGCGTGCTCTTTGGTCCTCTGGAACAGATGCAGGTGGCCCTTCTTGAACATGCTGATTGATGATGAGGCAGCAAGTTGTCTACTGTACAGTGACCACAGTTTTGTGGTGGTTGGCCAAGTTTATTTAACAGTGAGGAGTGAAACACTCTAGCTTCAGTATCAATGAATGATTCTATTCCTTCTTTTGTATATTTGAGGCCAAGCCCCGCCCGGACCCAGTTAAGGTAGGATTGGTCCCTTATCTGGGCCTGGTGAGGTACAGCCATCTCTTATGTCTAAGGCTTCACTGGTTGATCCTCTCACTTCACCTAGAACAAAATATAAGAATATGATTTTGTTATTCCAGTTTTATTTTTAGTATGTTATACCTTTTATTTAACTTTACAGACAGCCCGAGTTACGGCAATACCCTTACTTATGCTATGTGAAACTTAATTGTCATATTAAATACATCTGTCATACGTATTTGAATATGGAAAGTACACTTAACATATCTAGAGCTGGACATTAATATTATACCAAATGCCTACTCCCACAAGGAAATCATTTATATTGGTGGTGATTTGTTTGTTTGTTTGTTGGGTTTAACATCCCACCGACAGTATTTCAGTCATTTGGGACAATGTCTACTCGAGACAAATACACTGTAGTATAACGCCATAGAATGTGGCATGATACCACACCCAGCCACATTATCCTGACACCAGGCCAACCAGTCTTGCAACTACCTTTATATGCTGTGCGCCAAGCAAGGGAGCTCTAACTATATATATAACATATATAACAGAACCATTTTTTACGACTTTTGTATGTCGAGGCCGGGAATTGTTGTGATATGAATGCTATGTATGTTCAGAAACATTGAAGATGATGAATACCCCCAGAATGTGCTTTCTTACAGCAACTGTAACCATGTCAGAGACAGTCTTGACACAGTTGAGGTGGGGGGGGGATAAAAACAGTAAAGCTCTGAATAGTCAATAAATATTACAACTTAAAATTAAACCAATCATGACGTACCAGGGATATACAAAATAACCAGTGGTACTTAAATGTTGCGCAGTTAAAACAAAATTGCACATAAAGTAGTTAAGAAAATAATAGATCAGACAATATGTATTCAAGAAGTATGATAAGGGGGCATATTTAAATAAACAAATAGAAATTTTTACATAACCTGAATGAAAAATTACATTTTAAGTCATTTTAATTCAAGAATTGTTGGAACGACACATATACCCCCCAACGATCCCCCAACATATGACATCTACTTGTCCTGACAATTCACCATACGAAGTTTCAGGAATTCTCCGGTTATTGATTGGAAACAATTTTTACATTCAAGGTCTCTGTGAACTTAACCTTTGACCAAGTGACTCAAAATCAGTAGGGGTCATCTACTAGTCATGATAAATCACCCTATAAAGTTTGAGGAACGTTGGTCCAAGTGTTTTCTGGTTATTGGCTTGAAACTATTTTCACATTCAAGGTCTCTGTGACCTTGACCTTTGACCAAGTGACTCCAAAATCAGTAGGGGTCATCTACTAGTCATGACCAATCACCCTATGAAGTTTGAGGAACGTGGGCCCATGCATTCTTCAGTCTTGACACAGTTGAAGAAAGGGGGGGGGGATAAAAACAATAAAACTCTGATACACTTTTAATTATAAATGTATCGAAGACAAAGAACAGTCAATAAATATTACAATTTAAAATTAAACCAATCATGATGTGCCAAGGATATACACAATTACCAAAATCATATAGTAGTTAATAAAATGAGAGCAGAAAAAAATATATATTCCAAAAGTATGATAAGGGGGCATACTTAAATAAACAAATGGAAGTGCTTACATAACCTGAATGAAAAATTACATTTTTAAGTCATTTTAACAAAACTATCTAAATTTAAATCATCAAAGTTACTAGTATTTTACTTAGATTTGATATTGTAAAGACTGGAAAGTTTTTGTACATATTTTGAGTTACAGGGCTGAAAGAAATTTCTTGGCCTTTGACCTTGATCAAATGACCTCAGGTCAAGATCATGATTCATTAGCAGCCTTTGTGATTAGTAAAAGTTTTTAAGGTAAAAGGGTTATTGGCACAAGAAGTTCACAGTACATGCTTGAGACCTTAAGCAAATGACCTAAAGTGGTGGTCATGTCATGTACATGGTTTATGAAAGAATTTTATGCTAAGTATGAGGTTTCATGGGTCAAAGGGCTACTGACTACTATAAGTATCACGGATTTGCAATCACACCAGTAACAACGGTCACTTTTGATTAACGCGGTCACATGTGTTTCGATTCATAAACAAGAGGGCCAAGAATGAAGATGATCCTGAAATTTCTTACCTGAAAATAATTGCATTCATTGACTATACACATAATTTACTATATCATGGCAAAGTCAATCTGATTTCAAGATCATTTTAAATCTTATCTGTGTTTCAAACTTTGAAGGATATAACCCTATATGAGACTACATAAAATAAAAATCCACTTTCGTGGGCAAATTGTGACCCCAGGGTTATAAATTGAAAGGACTTGCTAAAGGTCTACTAGACAATGTCACACAACCAAGTTTTTTTTATATGTGAAATCAAGTGTCCCTATGACAGGACAAATGTTGACCCTATGGACATAAATTGAATAAACTTGATAGAGATCCACTAGATGATGCTACACACCAAATATGTAACTTCTAGGCCGTGTGGTTTCCGACAAGAAGATTCTCTTTTTTTTTCTCATAGATGTCTATGTGAAATTAAGTGGCTCCATGGTCATGATTTGAATAATCTTGACAGAGGTCTACTAGATGATCTCTAAGCTCTGTGCCTTGTGGTTTCTGTCAAGGATTTTTTTCAAGTTTTTCTTTGTAAATCCCATGACCCCAGGGATAGGGCCAGTTTGGACCCAAGGGTCATATTTTGAACAAACTAGGTAGAGATCCACGAGATGATGCTACACTCAAAATGTCGAATCGCTAAAAAAACCACTCAATCCATGCTCTACTTTACCTAACCTTTTTGAGACCATTGCCCTTCATGTAGAAACTGTTTGCCTATTTCATATTTTTCTCTATGTGTATATGAAAAAATAAAGTTATAATAGAAAATGTGTATAACTGTATATATTGCAAAAAGTTATGGTTCATATTTTGAATAAATATATGTACAGTATATGTTTTAAGTGTTACATTACATGCAATATAAATATAACCCGGCTTACATTAACTAATTTGGCGCTATTAAATCAATTACATTTCACCTAACCGACACAAGTAAGATTGTACCAAAAATAGCAGGTAAAGGAGACATTTATATTCCAGTGCTCCAGCTAGGTCGAAATGGCAGGGCACCGTGCCCCGTCGCCTTTGATATACGCCCTGCTGCCTTTGATCTCCGCCCTGCCCCTTTCAGACAGTGCCCTGCTTTGCCTTTGTTGGTAAAAGTTATACCCCATACTGTTTTCCCCAAGCCTCAACTCTCGGCATCCTTTGATTTTGCCAACAAACCTTAGCGTGTGTGTGTGTAACACAGACGTAGTCACCCAATGTTCAAAGTCGGTGTGAATCAACCGGCACAAGCCATGATTAACAGTCGGCTATTCTAGTAATAAGTATCAACACAATTATGTGCATATATTTATCACAAAAAAAAAGTAAATTTTAATTACATTTATTATGAAGGTAAGTATTACTGTCGACTACCAGGGGAAAAAATATAGTATGTTGTTATTATTCGTTTAAAACGTTTATTCTGCCATCTTTTGAATTCCAAGCATGACAATGTGGAAAACGTGCCCTAGTGCAGCCATCAGATTTTTAACAATATTCTAAAGCTTATTCTTTCCAAACCCTCAACTTATCTTAGGCAAATCAGTGTCAACAATTCAAAAGTCAGATTAGTATTTTGCAGACAGACGAAAACTTTACAAACGAAAAATTCCATTTTCCAAAAATATCAACCAATGAAATGGCCGGATAAAATTATGTTCAGAGAGGCGGATAATTGTCATATTAATTTTTATCATTAATGTTTAATTTATCTGTCTCTAAAGATTAATCATGTTAAAAACATAATTATTACAGTTTTTAAATGTGTCTATGTTTATTTCCGGTATGTTCCGAAGAAAACAATTTAAAAAGCATGTATTGATAAATCTTGTTAACAGCCATCAAACAATTAAAAATTGTTTGAAAACATGAATGTTTGACATAAGAAACTGTAAATACAGATTTTACATCATTTTTTAATTAAAGATTGGTTTTAAACTTATAATATTTATGATATTAGGGTAAATTAAGTGAAATGGGTGGGGTAATGCACTGAGATAAGTTTGCATTATTATTATTAGATGTATTTTGTTGTTCTTTGAGTGTATGTGATTATTGAACTATGCTTTTACAAATAACATTCAAATCACTTGATTTCTACTTTTTTCATTGTTACCCCTTCCTTAATCTGTCTCTCTATCTTGCTTGTCTGGTTATGTTTAACGTTCCATTAATAGTTTTTCAGTCATTTGCGGACTTCTGTCTCTATACGAGACAGATGTAGTGCTGGAACGCTATAATATGAAGCTGTAGACAAGGGGCATGATATCACATTATCCTGGCACCAGTCTTGGAACTACCCTATATTTAACGTCAATCAAGGAAATTATCACAATTCTATTTAACGACTTTGGATAGTTGCAACAGGGGAATACAGATTCACACACACACACACACACACACACACACACACACACACACACAGAGAGAAATCTTGAGGAAATCTTACTCTGGAGGTACATGAATTGAATTAGAATCCGATGATAGCAATATCTTTTTTAGAAATATAGCGTTTGCATTGAGAAACTTTTTTCCCCAAAGTATCTGCTCTTCTTGTAGTGTTCCTGAAAACTAGTCTATCACTTTCATGTAAAATATGTTTACACTACACTGGTCATTACAGTGTGAAACCATAATATATTTAATTTAATTATTCCAATAAAGCACGCCTGAAAATTGTTACATTGGTTTAAGCAGTTTCAGTTATTCCAATTGAATAAAAAAAGCCTCCTCTAAAATTCCAAGACCAAAGGGTGCTGTGGTCCTGTGGTAACGTACCTGATTACAGAACCGAAGGTTGTTGGTTCGAACCCCGTTGGAGGCAAGAATTATTCATGACCTTCTCAGACGCAAAGTACTGGTCCAACCCAGGAACCATCGAGAGGGATTAGTATAAGTTGTAAGAACTTGTGTCTCAATCGACGTAAAAAAATAAGTTTAAACTTAAACTTAAAAACCATACATAAATGTAGACACATAACCCCCAGAAAGCACTATTTAACTGCTTTAAATTAAAAAGATTTTCAGGAGAGTTCTGCTGGACTCAAATCTAACTGGAACTACACCCTTCTCATACTTCGGGCAAAGCAGCAAGCCACTAGAGAATTGTCACTGCCTACATCTATTGAGTATTGTGCCCCTCGCACACTCCCCCCCCCCCCCCCCCCCCCCCCCCCCCCCACTACCTGAATTCCTGGATGCGGTCACTTACACTACATAACAGCTAATACACATAGGATCATTATTAACAAATCATGTAAAGAAATAAATTAACAACACAAGTCTGTAGTTACTTCCTCTAAGAAGCATAAACCAAGACTGATAACTATTTTTTATTCTAAAATTATTTGTGAAAGTATCCTTGAGTGCCCAAACTGCACCCCTGTAAGATTTAATTAGTAAATGCAACATAAATAAAATACATAGAATAAAAACTGTTCACGTACCAATTAATTCTATCAAATTCACACTGATACCCTCGAAAAAATATATAATAATTATATAATATATATAATATATAATTATTTACTCGAAAATAATATTTAATACATTACGAGTCAAATATTATGCCATCATTTTGTGTGGTTCTAACTCCACCTCCTAGGTGATGTCATAGCAATTGCGAATTGTACACATATGACTTTCATTTATAAATATGTAAACACAGCAGATGGAATTTCCGAGAAACTTTTAAACATTTGAGTGTAAAAGGGCCATTCTGCGTGGAAATCATTTTGTATGACGAAAAAACACATAAATAGAGTGATAAAATCTGCAATATTTATCAGTTTGAATCAAAATTTAGTACAAAAAATCATGTGAGTTTATTTACAGAAATATAGTACAAAAATCTCACAGTCGCTTGCTCGTGTGATAAAATCTAGTGAGACTACGATAAAAAAGGGAAGGTGGCGGAGTTTGGACAGGGGCGCAGTTAGGACCTCTGACGATATATTTGAATGAATCATTTAAGCGAGATTTTTTTTTTTTACATTGCTTACTAAACAAGATCTAACAACTTATATTGATCACTCTCGGTGACTCTGATGTATGTAATTTTAATTTCGGAACAGCCCTCACTGTAAGTCCGATGTCCGCTTCACAACCCTGCACTCCGACCTCCATTAAAGGTGTCTAATATGGAAATATTTAACTGTGGGGCGTTTTGACTAAGGGACGTTTTGACCTGTGCCTTGTACATAGTCACGTAATTTATGTTGCGATCCATCAAATAACATTAGATTTAAAACGTAAATTTTCATCTACAGAGATAAACCAGGACCGAGATCTTGAGATATTTCAATTATTTTTTGCAATACCCGAAACCAGGCAGTTTACACTGTTATGTCACAAGATATCGTCGGGAGCCCTAAAATGACGCTGACCTATTTCGACGCCATTTTTGTTTTGCTTTATTTATTCCACACGCGACTTCCGCTGACGTCATTACTACAACTATACTATAGTAAACACGGAAACCTTTCGCTTGCTGTAAAATGTGGAAAGTTCGAGATACAAGGGTAAGAATATACAATTTTGATTTAAATAATTAGATTTTATGTGTATTTTACTAATGCAAAAAAAGCTACCACTTTATAAGCCAGTATCTTTGCAAAAAATAGCGTGGGAAAAAATTTACTATTCGTCTGCTGCACCCAATCGTTTTCATTTCAGGTCACGTGACATTCATATGCATGAATAATCCTTCTTGAGATATAATCACTCTATAGTAAGCTGCACGAGTTATATACTTTTCAACTATCCGTTATTAATTGAAATTTAATTGAATCTTCATATCTTGCTGTTTTGTAATAGTGTTGAGATAACTCAATAATTTTTTTTTTAATTATTTGTAGGTTCCACAGAGGAAGTATAGGTGCTACTCCCCGACTTCAATGACTACTGCATTGCTGAAAGTCAGGCAAACGGGGGCTCCAATCAAGACCACCGCAAGAGAGTTTGGCTTACCAGAGGCGTCTTTAAGACATAAACTTTCTGGCAGAGTAGATCCTGAAGCAACCCATTCTGGCCCAGCTCCTTTGTTTTCACAAGAGGAGGAAGCCCATTTTGTGGAGCATATGAAGTTCATGTCAGTATGTGGATATGGCTATAGCCGATCAGAAGTTGTGGACATTGCATCAGAATATGCCACATGTCTTGGTAAAAGGGATGCTGATCATCCTCTTTCCATGAGGTGGTTTCGTGGATTTATGTCACGATGGCCAGAACTGAAAGTACTTAAACCCCGTGGCCTGGAAATTCAACGAGCCAAGGCAATCACTGTTGATTGCATTTCAAGTTACTACCGTGAACTTGGTTCTATCCTAGATAAGTACAACCTAAAGGACAGGCCAGAACGCATTTATAATGTGGACGAAAAGGGGCTATCAACATCACACTCCCCACCAGCAGTTGTTACATGTTGTAACATGAAACCTCCAGCAGTTACCTCTGGATCAAGGTCACTTGTTACTGTGATAGGTTGTGGTAATGCACTAGGCTGTAGTGTACCACCCTTTTTCGTGTTTCCTGGGATAAGGATGAGACAGGAGCTGTTGGATGGTGGATGTGCTGGTGCTGATGGAGATGTCACTGAGTCAGGATGGAGCAATAGTGTTGTGTTTCGTAGGTACATTGAACATCATCTTACAAAATACTTACCTGAACGTTCACATGACAATCCTGTGTTAGTGCTTTATGATGGCCATAGGTCACATATTAATCTAGGTCTGATCGACTGGGCAAAGGCACACAACATTATATTGTTCATCCTACCTGCACATACTAGCCACGTACTTCAGCCTCTGGATGTTGGGTGTTTCGGGCCGTTCGAGCGGATATACAACACTGTGAGTCACAAGTTTATGCGAGATAACTGTGGACAAAGCATCACACGTTATAATGTGTGTTCACTTGGATGCTCTGCGTACTCCAAGGCAATGTCATCAAGCAATTTACAGTCATCATTTCGTAAAACTGGTATATTCCCATTCAATCCCAATGTTGTAGACCCTTCAAACTTCAAACCATCTGAAGCCCTTCAGCAAGAGACATTTCAAAAGTCTGAAGACAACCATATAGTGCCATCACCAAAAGAAACATCTCAGTTCTTCACCATAAAAACAGCAAAAATAACAGTCAAGAAACCAGCTATAAGGAAGCGACGGTACCTCAGCACTGTTGTCAGCGGCAAGGCCATCACTGAAGAGGCAACAGTAGATCTGATTAAGGAGCATGTGAATGCCAACACTAAGAAGACGTCGAAGATGCAAAAGAGGAAGTCTGAACCACAGCCTGGAACTTCTGGAACCACCAAACCTGCAAAAACATCTATGGCAACTGTTGTTGATAGTGATGATTCCATGGATGACTCAGACACTGAGGTGTGCTGTGTGTGTAATCTGTTTACCCCACTGGAACTACACCTCAGTACTTCTCTGACATTTGTCAAGTGGGTACAGTGCACAAAGTGTGAACACTGGGTCCATCTTATTTACTGCACCAACATAAGAGTAGTCAGAAGGGGTGATGTGTTCTTGTGCAACCACTGCACAGTGGAAGAGTAAAGGAAATAAAATTCATACAACAGTTACTTTTTTTTATAGTTTACTAAATATAGGCCTACATAGCAGATAAACTTGAAACTCATAAAAATGAAAATAAAAAGAAATATATGTCAATACATATTTTTGTGTTAGTTACTTGTATGTTATGGTTGCAGATATTGGTGGTCAACGTAAATACAATATTATTCACCGCGTACATGTTCCAGAGCAGTGCTTATATAGCTATAATAAGGCAGCCAATGAGAGGCGTCGAATCAGGTCCCTGTCAACAAACATGGCTGGTCGCACGTAGAGTAATATAATATGTATTCTGCTAAAAACGAATGGGGATATTGGTTAAATCTTATTTTCGGTATCACGAAAAAGGCTCATTTAAAAAAAATACATTGTTTATTTACCGATTTAACACCAGATTAATGTCCGTAGGCCAAATATGTCTTATGGGCGTCGAAACTGGTCACTCTAGGATACTATTTTAGCTTACAACTACTGAACATATTTCAACTTAATTACAGTATTTGAAATTTCTTTAGGTTTACACTTACATTATGCTAATTTTAGAGAAAACGATGAACCCAAAACAAATTTTGCCGATAAAATATTTTCCCTCCTGAAAAGTTGGGAAATTCCCACGCACTTGCCGTCAACACCGGATGTCCCATTGCCTTATGGTACAGGCTATTCGCACGTCGTTCCAGAAGTTCAATATCGTCACACGCACTTAAGGTACGCTCTGTCCAACATGTTGTTTCTAAGATTCAGTACAAGGTTCAGTTTTGTAAAAAAGTATAGTGTAATGCAGTTCAATGGAGCATTTTAATTATGAAAAACAAAATGATGACAGAGTAAAAGGATAGGTTGAGAATAATTGGCTCATGGCATTCCATCCTGACAAGTGTAACACTCTTAGTGTGACACGAAAACGACGCCCAATAAATTTCTCATAAAAACTTCATGACCATATTTTAACTAGAGTAAATTCAGCTAAATACTTGGGAGTTACCATCCAAAATAACTTAAAATGGGATGAACACATAAATAACATTACAAACAAAGCGAATCAGACACTAGGCTTCCTACGTAGAAATCTTAAAATTAATTCACAAAAAGTCAAAGAACATGCATATAAAGCTATTGTTAGACCCAAAATTGAATACTCATCTACAATATGGGACCCATACATGAAAAATCAAATAAACCAAGTAGAGAAAGTCCAAAGAAGAGCAGCTAGATTCATTACCAATAGATACCGCAATACAAGTTCTATCACTGACATGATAAATACTCTCAATTGGCCATCCTTAGAAATTAGAAGAACTAAAATCCGTCTTATTATGTTTTATAAAATTGTACATCAGTTAGTTGCTATATATCCTGAAAATATACTCATCCCTGTTAACACTAGATTAAGATATAACAATATGAATAACTTTAGGCACATAAGCACAACAATAGACTCATATAAATATTCATTTTTCCCACGCACTATAGTTCAGTGGAATATGCTACCTGTTGTGGCCCAACAAGCAGACACAGTTGACGCTTTTAAAGCTCTAGTAACTGTACCTGACCTCCTATCTTTGCCTTCATCAGTAAACAAAAACCTACATGTATATAGTTTTAACTATTCACCTTGTAAAATATGTTCCTTATTCACATTTAATTGAATCAAAATACTTTTTCATATACCAGCGCTGACACATAATCTTCAAAGTACTGAAGGAGTGTCAATACCATAAAGAAGAAGATAAGATAAAGACGATAAATAAGGATAGCCGGATGAGTGAGAACATAAAAAGTAAAAAAAGGTACAAGGAAATGCACATTATAAAAATTCTTCAATAAATCTGTAAAAAAAAAAAAAAAAAAAAAAAAAAAAAAGATGTATGTGGTTATATCTAGTAATATAT
Source organism: Solen grandis (assembly GCA_021229015.1). Lineage (NCBI taxonomy): Eukaryota > Metazoa > Mollusca > Bivalvia > Adapedonta > Solenidae > Solen > Solen grandis. The sequence goes on along the minus strand of CM037780.1, from coordinate 29,906,570 downwards.
CTGCCCAAATTTTTTTGAAGTGAATAAATTTGAATTTTATTTTTAAAATGTTGTTATGCTGTCAATCTGTGCTACTGTCCTTCATTAATAAACACTTATTTTTATTAAAGATGAAATAGTTTTGATCCTTTAATTGTTTATACTACAGTACATACAAAATGCAATATTTATTATTGTTATTAATCCCTTCATGGGTGCATTCAACTGTGACCAAGACTAAGCATCCATATATAGGTAATGAGCCGTGACATAGGGCGAGTTTAGCTGACAAAAAACGTGTGGATTTACAGCATTATATTGACGTCATATGAACTTTATCACCTACACCTGCTGCGACGCTGGGTTGGTGGAGTTAGAGTCTGCTTTATACCATACCAAATATGGCAGCCGAATGGGATTTGGAAAGACTTGTAGAATAAAAATAGAGCTTTAATTGTATAGTGTGTGGTATATACAAGTTATAAAAAAAAACGTTTTACAGTTCAGTTATGAAAAACGAAAAGGTGATTGCTTTTAAACGCATTTTTTCTGCAATTCATATTTATCTGTAGTTTGTTTCTACTTCGAATTGACGCCATCCGCACTGCATGACAACCAGTAAAAAAGAGCGACTTAATTAATGATTGAACTTTAACCTGATTAAATTTCGGGGTTTTTTTTATTTTTTTTATTTTCTGACCATGACAGTTTAAACGACATTTAAAATAAAGAAGTTTTATTAACGCGGCATAGTCATGACAAAAAAAAAGGATTGACAGGTCCGCCACGTTTGTTTATGTATGGTTCCATTTTCCGTTTTGCTGAACTGTTACTATAGAGTATATATAGGGGGTCAACAAAGAAGGACATTTTGAATGCCTTCAAACGATCCCACGCACGTAAAGTACACCCTATTCAAAGTCTAGTATTTTGTTTCTGAGGGACAGTACGGCCCCGATACACCACGACTTCAGCCTAATATGCTGAACAACAGAAACATTATAAAAACTTAAACAGAGCGGTCTTTCAAAGCGTGGGACCATTTGAACATTAGACTACCTTATATGCGTGAGCTCGAACTTTGTACTATATAACGACGAATCGATAGTCAGAACCGTATGTCTCCGAGTATTCTAAAAATAAACCTGACGTAATTAGTGGGAATACCATCATATTAGTTATCGATCGTGCACTGGCTTATTATTTTTCTTTTTTTAGCTCACCTGATCGCCTTTTGTCCATCGTCCGTGCGTGCGTCCGGCGTAAACAACATCTCCTCCTAAACCACTTGGTCAAATCTGATGTAAATTGCCTGGAATGTTCCTTGCATGAAGCTCTACCAAAGTTGTTCAAATGGTTCCGGTCCGTTGCATATCTGGGCCACAGGAGCTAAAAAAAATTTTTAAGTGAATTCTTTAAAAGTTCTTCTCCGAAACCGCATGGCCTAGAGCTTAGATAGTTGGTGTGTGGCACTGTCTCATGGACCATTACCAAGTTTGTTTAAATCATGACCCTGGCCCCGCCCCAGGGGTCACTTGATTTTAAATAGACACAACTAAAGCTAGAAAAATATTCTTGTCAGACAACACAAGGCATGGAGTTTTAGATAGTTGGTGAGTAGCATGGCCTAGTGAACATCTACCAATTTAGATCAAATCATGGCCCTGGTGTCAAAATCTAATTGGCCCCGTGATCCTAGGGGTCACTGGATTTTACATAGGCTTGTATAGGAAAACCTCCAAAAGATCTTCTTCTCAGAATTCTCAAAGCCTGTAGTTAAAATGTTTACTTGCGGACCTCATCAAAGTCTGTTCATATCATTGCCATGGTGTCAAAATTGACCCCGCGCCACATGAGTCACTTAATTTAATATAGACTTACCCAGAGCTATGACCTTCAAAGTTTGAATGGTAGGTACAGTTTTTGTGTTGAATTTAAATGATCTTGCTGTATAGATTATGTATACAGTATGACTCGTAATAATAAATGGCTTTGGGGGCAATGTTTCCAGGCTGTCATATGAGTTTTGATCAAAATATAGGAAAAATATAGGATTTCTTTTCATGAAAATATAGGAGTATTGGGCCATTTTTTTGACAAAATATAGGAATTTTCCGGTATAAAGTCTGCGCTTGGAGGCATGTTGAGTGAAAAGCTACTTATTTATGTGTTATTCTCATTAAACTTGAATTTTACTAAATGCAAATGTTTCTACAGAATCTTAACTAGGCTAAACAGCAGCAATACACACACTGGACTTGGAAATTGAGTGCTTCAGCCAGAATTAAAAAAAATATGGGGTGCTTGATTACCCAAAATTTCTCTGACTGGAAGTGGGACATTTTTCAAAATTAGACCATAACTAAGGTCTCTGAGAAATTTCCAAATAATTTTTTTTGTTCTTATTCCAGTCAAGAATGCATCATTTATGTGAAGATTTTAGCAATTGTTTAAAAATATCTCTGCATAGTTCTTCAATCTTCATTGTATATATGGCTGCTTTTTCAGGTGAAAAGGTCTATGAAGGTGGTATTTCAGTTGAATGTAGCTCAAATAACTATAAAAGCAGGCATCTAAGACTCCTGCCTCAGTAAATTATGAATCCAAGTTATTCTTCTGTACACATTTATGTATACCATATTGATAACTACCTGCAGATGCCAACGCTCGTCTGTTTGGTTTTAGAAGGAGATAAATCAGATGAAAATGGACTTAAGAGTTCTGGCCCTTGATGAGAATGTAGCTCTTGTGGTACTAAACAAATATGTGAAGCTGGATGACGGTTGGTTGAATAGTTTTGAAATTATGGCCAAAGTTGGTTTATCAATGTATTCTTTTTTTAAAAAAAACAGGGGCAGATAAACTTGGTCAAACTGGACCAAAGAGTTATGGTCCTTGATGAGAATGAATCCCATGTGATAGTGAACAAGTATGTGAAGTTTGATGACAGAAGATTTAATGGTTTAGAAGTTATGGACAAGGTTAAAGTTTTTCACCACAACGATGATGCTAATGACAACACCAGAGTGATAAGTCTGACGACAATACCTTTGAAAAACAGACAAGCCAAATTAGTTAATAAGTGTTTCACCCCAGGATATGAAAAACGCATGGTAAATCTCCCCAAAAAGGTCAACAGTTGTATGTGAGATTTGGAAAAGGAGAGCATTTCTTATATCTTCCAGACAAATAAAGGCATTCCAAATGGGTTGTTTTGTGGTTACATGGAACATTTTCATATTCTGAAATCTAATTACATACAAAATATGTTGAAAAGTATTTTCCATCTGACAGGATATTTTTCAGATCTGAAACTCCTGAGACGTGCTTATGTAGAGACTCAGATTAAAATACCATTTGATCAGAATTTTTCATTATAAACATTTCTCTTGTATTTCCATGACCATTTAATAACTATTTATCTATAACATGTTTATCAGAACTTTCATGATATTGTCAAAGTGTTAATGTATATCTGACTTTTTTTCTTCCTTAAATATCTAAAATATTTTATTGAAGTATTATGCAATCTTATCTCAATGCATAACTCCATTCTCTGTCATAAATAAATGTTGTTAAGTACTAAGTTTGCTTCAATTTCAAGTAATGATGTAAATTCTGAATTTATAGTTTCATATTAATTTTCCAACATTCATGTTTTACAAGTAAACAATATTGAAGCTTTTAGACCTCTAATTGATGATTGCTGTAAACAATATATGTTAGTGCAAGTAAGAATATGCCTTAAATGCATATTCCTAATCTGATGACTGGTTTCAATTTTATCATTTTGGTAGTCAAAGATAGCTGATCAACATCATATGCCCCCATCCCCACCCCTGAAGCAGAAGAATTTTTAACAACTAGGCCTAGCTGGGATATTGTTTTACAATTTGTAGTTTGGCAAACCCTGTATCAAAGATGTCCAAATGGATTAGCCACTGAACCTTTCAAAGATGGAGATGCTCTGAAAGATAAAGGACAGTTTTCAACTGCAAACTTTTAGTTACCTAGAGGCAGCAATACATTTTTTTTCTTTCATTATGATTTGCGACATTTTTTGCCAAAAATAAAGAAAAAATAATCAAAATATAGGAAAATATAGGTTTTCAAAAATAAAGGATTTTTTTTTTAAAATATAGGAAAATATAGGAATATAGGAATCAGTTGCGTGCATGTAGACGAGTGGCATGACACCACACCCAGTCATAATGTTTTGACAATGGGGGTTTACCAGTCCCGGAACTAAGCAACTATGCTGAACGCAATGCATAGACAATAAAGCATTGCCAATTCAATGGTTTTGCTATGTTTCGAAAGGGGTTTGAACCCAAGTCATTTCAGCTAAGGGGTAAACTGCTTAATTTCCAGTACACTGGCGACCCGTGCATAAATTGCAAACGATTATAGATGTGATATGTTGTAAAATATGCAAGCATGCTATTAAAGATCATTTCAAGTTTATCATGTACAATTCTAAAATTATGTCTGCTAATTTAAAAGTTTGAAAAGAAAAAATCAAAAACAAAACCAAAAACAAAACATCATACAGGCGCACGTGTGTGTTGGTGGGGTGGGGGGCTAGATTTTACAGTACCGGATCAAGAAGTTCAGATGGGGGGGGGGGGCTATATAAAAATATAGGTAGTGACAACGCTTTGCCCAAGCCATGAGAAGGGCATTGCTCTGGTTTCACTGGTGATCAGGGGGAACTCCTCTTTGATTTTTTTTTTTAATTTTAATCTATGAAATTGTGCATTATTGGTGGGTTTTGTAGTTTGTGTGTCTACATTTATGTATTGTCGGGGAAGTTGGGCGCATGCCGGGTGCCACTAGAAACACAGCTTCATATCTGTTTATCCTTTCTCCCTTTATACAACATTCAGGTTCTCCTCATGCCTACCAGATATGATTTGATCGGAATAAGAGAGAGAGAGAGAGAGAGAAGCAGATGTGAAACAAGTCCTTGAAACATGTCCTAACTCGAAATCGAAAGTAGCATATATTGTTTCAACACACAATCTTATACATACTTGTATTCGTAAATCATAAATACAGTTCCATACGTATTTATTATAATAAATAAATGAAAGCCATTATTCAGTATAAGTATAAATTTATATTTATACAAATGTATTCAAGGATAAAGATCAATCTGATGATATTTAAAAAGATGAGAGTGCTGTTCGTTTCGTTTGCATGCATGATAAGCCAACCAACATAATCACTCACTGACTGGTGCATTAAGGAAACACACAATACCGAAGAATACCTGTGAATTTTCAACTTTTTTTTCTGCCAATTTCCCGATTTGTTTCTGCTTTCTTTTCTTAGAAAGAAAGAGACAACTCTAAATGAATTAAACGTGGATACTGCAATCAAAGCACTGAAAGCACAGAAGTTGTGTGTGTGCCTCAAATGAAAGGAGATTTGACGAGCTGCAGAACTGCTGAGTCACTTAATTTTTTGTCAGATAAAAATGTTAAATAAAATAATGATATATTGTTGTTTAGTTCGCCTTTTTTGATAAAGATTATACATATTGAAGGAAATCTTATTAACTGCAGGTAAGAGAATTAGGGAGGGAAAGAATGGCAATGTGCTAATTTTTAGAGGTAGCTTGATGTGACTTTCAGATGTTACACGGCTTTGTATCAGAGTTAATGCTTTCTATGTGGGTTATTATAACAACATAAAATCCCGCATATTTACCTTTTATAACTATTTACTATCCATCTTAAAAGGACATGTTTACTTTTGTCAATCCCCATACTTATCAAGGTAAGTTGCCATAAAATCTTGGTGCCATATATTCTGGGTGCCATAAATTTTCTTCATACACATTCACGGTACAATTTTTTGTTCCTGGTGCTATTTTTTCCAACAACATCAACAATAAAAAAATCAGGGCACCATACTCTACAGAGTGCACCTTTTGGGCCATATATGCAAACTCTACTCTAATACCACATGTAATAGTGATGGAATAACACGCATGAAGTTATTTTTTCATTCAATTACTACCTAAGTACCTAGGTCATGTAGTTTTTTTCCCCAGTGCTGCAAGCAGCACTCTTTGATCAGTGATACAAATTCAACAAATTTGGTTGCTACAGTTGATTGGGCAGTCATTTTACCTTTGCGTAAAGTCAAGCTTGTTTTAACTTTTGTGCTTTCACACTTACCCAACTCTCATGTGGTAATAGTTTAACACAAAAACAAAATATTTCACTCTGTCCAAACATGATATATATGTTCGTAGGGATGTAGTATCTGTTTAATTCATCCATCAATAAATTGTGATCGTAGGCCATCAACAGAAAATCGATTTTTATAGTAAATGCAAGCCTTTATGAACTTGCTTGCATCTGTTTTTTGGCATCTACCTCGCATTGACATCAATTGTGATCTTGAACTTCAGGTTAGAATCATCACTATAGCCTGTTTTTGTCCTCATTGGTAGCGGTCGTGTTTAAGACTAGGGTACCTTGATCTATTGATTATGTACTAGATTAAGGTGTCAAAGGTTTAGAGTTTAACGCCATAGAACGTAAAGATTTTTCAGGACCTCCACAGGCTCAAAGTACTAGTACAGCCCAGGAACCGATGAGAGGGATTAGTATAATCCCAATTCCCAACTGACGTAAAAAAATAAGACATAAACCAACAAACACTAATCTATCATAATCACTTGCACAACATTGCCTCTTGTAAAAGTACAATTCTAAGATACACAGGGTCTGTAGGGAAAAGACTAGAATTTTCTCATTTATAAACTTCCACTGAAACATTTTACCCCAAAATTTGAAAGGCACTTGAATATGGATTGACTTTAAAGACAAAGTCAGAGCGAAAGTGAACAAGATTTGTCGGAACAACACATATGCCCCCCTACGCTCCCTCAACACCCATCGAGGTCAATGTGACTTTGACCTTTGACCAAGTGACCAAAAAATCAATAGGGTTCATCTACTAGTCATGACCAATTGCCCTATGAAGTTTGAAGAATATGGGCCCTAGCATTCTCCAGTTATTGATTGGAAACCATTTTCATTTAAGGTCACTGTGACCTTGACCTTTGACCAAGTGACCCCGAAATCAACGGCGTGCGTGACAAAATGTAAATATGTTATTGTTTATATTTTAAATTTTATAGATTTATCGCAGCGCTCCGCTTCGCATTGCTGACCAAAATTTAATAAAAAATAATATGTAAAAGATAACTACTACATATAAGATTGTCATCTTGACCCATAGAGTTTTGGCGGATAATCCCCTCCATATTATTTTTATTTATTTATTAATTTATTAATTTATTTATTTATTTATTTATTTATTTATTTACTTATTTATAATAATACATGTTTCTTATATACAAGACTAATATGGTATGAACGTTTCATTCGACAGACGTGTTTGGAAAACACTCAAGTATTTATGTATTTGAAAGAAATTAATTTGGGCATCTATAAATATAATAAGAATAAAGTCTCACAAAATTGGAAGCCAATTTTACTTTTGTATTGTTAACTAGGACAGTTATCAGTTGTTGTTGCTGTTGTTTATGGAGTTGAAATCTAAAATATTAAAGATTAAAAGTCTCTTGAAAAAAAAATTGTTTAGTCCGATAAGAAGAGATCTCCTGATTTTAGTTACTTTGTTATCATTGTCATTAAAATATGATTACTATTGTTTTATTATTACTATTATTATTATTATTTTTATTATTATTAATACTTTTTAGATGCTGCCAAACTATTTTGACCAGGGTTCTTTTATTTCATCACATGTAGACAGGTATTTTAACTCTATAATAAATTCTCGCCTTCGGCTCGAATATTATACAGTGAAACACAATGTCGTTAAAAAACTTTGTCGTGAAAAAATATTTTCCGCCACGACACCGTAATTCACGGTACCCAACTGAAAATGTATATAAGTATTACTTTAATTACACTTCTCAACGATCACTTGACGGAAGTCATTTACCGTCCCCGGTGGCAGAGTGGTTAGGACGTCCGCCTCGGGAGCGGAAGGTCATGGGGTCGATCCTCGGCCGCGACATACCAAAGTCGTAAAAAAGGTACTGTTATAAGTACCTTGCTTGGCACTCAGCATAAAAGGGTATTTCTAGGAATGGTTGGCCCGGTGTCAGGATAATGTGAATGGGTGTGTTATCATGCCACATGTCTACAGCATGATACTAAAGTGTGGCAGCGCTATATCTGTTTCAAGTAGACATCGTTTCCAAATGATTGAAATACTGTCGGTGGGACGTTAAACACGGCAAACAAACAAACGGAAGTCATTTAGATCCATACTTTAAAGTTTACTAATCTGATAGTGAAATTCACCTTGATGGTTATAATGTAGCATGCCCATTTACCCCCTTTAGAGGGTTTTACCCCTCAAATTGTAGAGACTCTCTTTATGAAAGGATACAAAGATACGAAAAAAGCAATTTTCATACCCCAAGTTACAAAACTCAGACAGATAATAAAATGGACACTGTGATGGTTATTATGTTTATTTATGTGAAGCATAATGGCATGATCACCATGCACAATGTCATTATCGTTATGCCATTGTCACCAAGCATAATGTCATTATCTTCAAGCACAATGTAAATTTTGCTTAAATACCATTCCATAGTTTAAGACCTTAAGCAGAACGAGGGATACGTTTTGGAACCTAACAGAACGTGACGCCCCGGGAGGGAACGTACTGACATACGTGGTAGTTCGCGGCCTGAAACGTAGCGCGCATTTGTGCCATGGGGGCCCAGGCTCCTGTACCCTACTCAGCCTGTCACGGTATACCGCTAAAGATCGTGAGGGAATAACTTAAATACAGATAATAAATGGCCAAAATCCCAGAACGCAATTTTTTATTCTCTGGACCATAGGCCCCGGGAAAAAATTAAAAACCTTTAATGCCATACATTTGGAATTTCATTTTTTAACCTTTCCAATCTATAATCAAGAAGCTGTCTGCTTAAAACGATTTGACTTATTTTTTTTTTCTGGACAATATTTTACTATGAAACAAGTTGACTGTCTAGAGAAAACAATGTTAACTCTTATTTAAATAAATACAATACCTGGACATACTGTGCCTTGAGGCATTATCAAGCTAGAACAATTAATCGCACCTATTTGGCTTTTTCTTTTTTCATCACTCTGGTTTTGCTGTCGTCGTCGTACAAAACTGTAACATTGGCCATAATTTCTCAACTATAAAACCGTCGGTCATCAAACCTCATATACCTGTTCTCTATTACACAGGCTGCAAGGATGATAGCTCTTTGGTTCATTTAGACTTAATTTGTCTTTAAAAAACATGAACGTTGGCATCCACATGCGGTGCTCTTGTTTATCTATACCTCTATTTTATTTGAACAACGCGATATAACATGGGATTGTCTAGTCGAATGTGGATTCTACAAGTATGCCCTATTGTAAAAGGCAAAAATAATGTTCGACATGTTCATAATGCATTAGATTTATAATCCATGGAGCGCCAAAACCAAGTTTGAAGAATCTTAGATTATAACACCTCAAACGTTTTGTTTGTTTGTTTTGAAGGTTAGGGGGCTTAAGTCAGACATTACCTATGTGCCACTAGAACAGTCAGTCAAGTCATAAACGTATATCAGACAAAGATTTACAATATCGTTAAACTATAATGGACAAGTTCATACTAGGTTAACTTTAAATATCTACAAATTAAAAAAAAATCGTATAATAGTAAAGGAAATGCAACCACTAACTTTATTTTTCCCAATTTTATCTTGCCACGTCCATGTCAAGTTAATGTAGATTGTTTTCCTTGATTTTTAAGTGCATTATATCCTGAAAATTTCACTGTTTTGAACAGTGAACTTATCAGGAACTTGAACCGACAATACTTTATAAACTGATTGGAGCCTTTACGCAATAAATGACACCATGAATGTCACGCACGCGACGTAATCCCGTAAATTTTGACGTCTTTTTTTGCCTTTAAAAATGCTTATTTTGGTGAAAGAGCGATTTATAATTTCATTCGTGAACATAAAAGACGCATTTAAATATCATTTTTTATGTTCACTTAGTGAAAATTTAAACCAATCTTACAAAAATAAAATAGTTGCATGCATAAGCCCAATCTAAAATTCGCTCTAATGCTTTTATTTTGCGTTGCTGTCTAACCTTCCTAGGGAAGAGTATTTTAACGATTTTTGACGGTTGGTATTCCTATTATCACGTCAAACAAGTTACGTATCAATATTTGTTTGGATGATAATAAGCTAAAACATATTCCTCATATTCATGATGTTTTATTATTATTATAATTATTATTATAATTATATTTTTTTATTATTATTATTATTATAATAATAATATAATATTAATATAATATTAAGGTAAAATAAAAACATTTTATATTTTAAGGAAAAACATTGATTTTGAATTGAATCATTGCATTAACTGAAGCAGTAATAATAATAATAACAAGATTTAAAATATGCAAGTCTTCTATCGTTATTTAAAGAAACTGGACTCATATAATGTTTATCTGATGACTTCTTCTTAAACTCGTAGGCAACGGGTTTTAAAATTTGGTTAACGGATCTTGCAAGACAACCTGATTCATTGAAGCTCAGAAAAAAGGAAAATGTTTTGAGCAGTTAAAATATTCAGGTTTTAGATATAAACCGTCTACATGAAAAATTAATGCAAAAGAAGTTTAAAAATAAGTATTACGGCATAATGTAGAAAGTGTAAAAACACACAAACACTATAACATTTGGCCGTAGCGGACATGTCTAATTTACGTCCCTGGACCCAATATGCGGTCCCAGAATGTTTTTTTTTTAGTTAACCGTCGCTGCGACAGTATTTCAGTCATATAGCAACGTCCAGCTTATTACAGTTGGAGGAAGGCCTCGAATGCACGGAGGCCTTAGAGTAGAACCATCGACCTACCGTAAGCCAGCTGGAAGGCTTCCTCACATGAAAATCCGAGTATGTATTGTGCTTGAAATGGGTAAATTTAACTGAAAATATAGCCTATGTTGTAAAGCCTTGTATCATCAACACAAAAAAGAATGTCATACTTCTACGCCACGCTAGGTTATCAAGGGAAGTAATAACTATCGGGAAAATTGCAAATTAATACCAGGACCTGTACCTAAATCCTTTATCAAATAAAATCTAAGCTGTGCTGATTTTTTTCTTCATCATTGTCCTTCTTGTTGTTGTTGCTGTTGCTGCTGCTGATTTTTTTTACATTGACATTAATACTAGCTTAGTAGCTTACCGTCTGGATATAATATGCATCTTGCAGACCCTAACTATTTGAATAAATATATAAGAAAGGAATTACCTGTTGTAATATGTATCTTCATTGATCTATAGATTGAAAGATATTTATGGCACCTCAAATAATCACCACATAATGTGTCTACTATAATTAAAGTGTTTTCTGTACTTTTTTGTTCTATATTTCTGAATAATTTGATGCGTTTTTTGTTTTTATTTTTTTTATTATTTTTTTTTGTTATTGTTTTCGGACCTTTTCTGTATGGCTTTGCTTTATTTAAGTCGTGCTTCAAAAACATCGGCGTCTTTGATGCTTTGCATCAAAGTTAGTCTTGTTCTTTTCTTGTAACGACCCTGTTAACACACGGTTAAAGCGGGTTTATAACACTAAGTTTATTGGAATCGCTTGAATATTTGATCACCGTTTATAAAATTTACGTTGATAAACAAAAGAAATTCGACAATCTGTTCTCTCAGCGCTATCAGCGCTTTGATTTGTAATCAGTTCCATTTATAGATTGAAATAACATGCAAAATGTCGTCTGCCACAGTCGATGGGTGGCTCGTACTTATTTTCGGATAGAGGTCAAATGATAGTTTTGCAGAGAGAAATTTATTCGGTGTGCTTTTTTGCCATGGACAATTATTTTTTCCCGTAAATATTTATTTTTGACACATCAGTGATTTTTGAACAGTGATACTTAATCTCAGAGTTAAATACCATCGTTGATTCATATTTACAATATTGAGAGGCTGTTCGGTTTTCAAAGCTTTCAAAGATGCTCAGAATGTAGGTATCAAAGTTGGTGATACTGACGTCACTCACAACTAAAATGTATAATTTACTTTTACTTGTACTAATAAAACAAGTTAGAATTCGTATTTTAATCTAAGCAACCATTTTATAATGTATTTGTTTCAGAAACCTCTAAATTCACGAAGAGTTATGCCTGATATAGCTATGATATAGTTGTCTACTGATTTGTCATTTATATTCTGAAGAAGAGCTTGTAGGTCACAAGTGGTCACCTTCGATACGTTACTCGTATATACCATGTGTAAATAATCAGGACAACACGTTTCTATATTACTGAACAGGGTTGTTTGTATACATTTGTGCATCGGACAACTTTTCAAGCCTATATCTAGACACATTTGAATAATTAATCCATGCGTCTACGAGTATATTCAATTATTTTAAAATACAAAATATTTTTAGATACTGTTATGTTTCCCAAAATTTCGCTTTCATTGATGTATATCATTGAAGAATCATTTGTTGTACATTAAATATAATTCAATTTATTTTAAATGGATATATTCTGTATTCATTATTTTCATTGAACAACATAAATTATAGGTATGCTGTAAATACTTGGAAAATTCATATGCGTTGTATTTATATACATTTACTCGTATAAAGTGAAAGTTCGTTTGCCCTCGTTTTGTAAAATTGCAACTTGTGGTTTGGCCTTCTGGAATATTCAAAATAAAAACTTGAAAAGCGTAATCATCATTAATATTATCACCACCACGACCCCTACCATCATTATCATCAGCAACAACCACCGTCAATAACTTTATCAAAATCCATTTTAAGTGATCGTCTTTGTGGGAATTTCTTTGATCATGATTCCACACCCAGTCACATGATCCTGGCACTAGGCAAACTAGTTCTCATTCCAAATAGGAAAGTAACCAGTATCAGTTATTTCTAGCGACTTTGGTATGTCGCGGTCGTAACAATAATCGATAATACATATTCTAATATTGCTAGTTAAGACATTGACCAGGACAAACACGCTTATGTAATGATATTGCTGACGAGAAGTGCGCATGTATGTGACATCACATGTGTCTTTATTACATTCCTTTTTGAAATTTCATGTGTCTTTTTTACAAATATATTCGCCTGAAAATTTGATCCATGTACATTATTTTTACTATAATATGCAAAATAAATGCAAAATACAACCGTTCTATCAGCGCTATCGGCGCATTGATTATAGTACATATTACTTAGTCATGTGTCTGCTTAAATGCCCTTATCCAATGTCCGGTGACAATATCGCCTTCAAGGCCAATATGTATCAGTCAAGTCACATGTAACTTGGGTCAATTGCGATAATGTTGTCACCAATCACACTTTGTGATCAGGTCATTTCAGAATCAATTGTTGTTGTTTTTTTCCTTTAATAAGTTTGTTAATGTTTTTTGACCTCATATGTAAACAGTTTGGTGATATATGGTCACGTGTACATAGTTAAAGAAAATAAATAAAGCGCTTAATGCGCTGAGAAACGGCGACGGTATTAAAGGAAAAAGCTATAATTCTTATCTATTGAAATGATAAAGGCAAAAGCCACATGACGCAAAAAAAACCCCAAAAAAACAAAAAAACTCTATATACTTTCCTGCAACTATAATCGCTAGAAAGACAATCGAATTCGCTCTCTGTTACATAACAATCCGGAGTTAGGGTCATGAACCTGACTTCATTCATAAGTTCATAAGTAGGTCATTCCCTAGGACCTGATGTATGTATTCTATCTGCTGTTACTTAAGTGTAGAAATTGACATGGTACTTGATTGTTTGAGATACATGAATCCTTGCCTATCTATTTCAAAGTTAAGAAATGGTCTTGGAGAAGCATAACTCACCAACATACACAATTACGTATGTACTACTTTAGGTTAATTACAGATATGCAACGCGCTACTTGTTTTCTTTTTTATTGGAGTATATCTTCTGGGTTGCTGTTCTGCATTAAAATTGTCACGGATATATTGTTCACGCTTAAGATGGATGTAAACTAATGGTAAAAGAAAACGTGTTAACAAACAACAACACATAAAAATAAGATACGGTTATGATTAAACGTCTGTGTAGCATATTCCACTCGTATTCGTTAGTACAGGATTGCATTGCATAGATCCGCACTAAGCGCGGAGTGGTACAGTTAAATTTGTCGTGGAAAATATGCAAACAAGCAAGGTCAGCAAGACCTGTTAAGCATTTGTGGCACTAAAAACGGCAGAAAGCCGCCGTTTAAAATCTGATGTTTTTATTTGCATATTCCAAATGCATCAGCATGACATTTTTAGAGCTCTTTATGTTTGAGAAAAGTAAGTCAACATAAACTGTAGATACATATACAAAATATATGTTTAAATATGTTCAAATTCAAATATGTTAAGATTTGTTGCATATTATTTTTAAATAGTTTTGTAACTTAAGGGTAAATGAAACACTTATTAATATAAGCTTAGAGGAATTGTACCGTTTTACGCATTTTTTTTTAATTTTAATACCCGGTCAGATTGAAATCTTCTCTCAGATTGAGCAGTATTTACATTATAAACAACAGAGCAGTCCAACGAAAAAAGGTCGGCGTGTTTATCTAGTCCTTTACTACTTTACTACCTTTATAAAGGGAGTTGAATGTGTGAAAAAAATACGTCTTGAATTGATATATGTCTTTGTCATTATTAAAACATTTGCTGTTACAATAACTGTACATCTGTACATGCCATGATAATGTGATACTACTGCTCATGTTTATAATGTATCCTAAATCCGTTTTAGTTTACCCGCTGTTGACAACTAGCATAAGAAACATATTGGTGTGTTTTATTTTTTCATTCCTACATAATGCTTGTATTATCATTTAATATACAACAACATAATTCTGTACAGCTATCACCACACAATGTATACATATAGAGCAAATTTATAATGACTCATTAATGACTCTAATAGAAATATACATTACCCTTACTTTGTCATTAACCGGGGTTGGTGCCACTATCTAACAAAGATAGGAATGCCCAGGACACAGGAATACACAAATTTACTCTGAAATCTACAGACGGAACTGTACTGAACAGTAAGTTTGATACAATCTATAAAACGTATATTTACAGTACCAAACATATCTGACTTTCGTAAAGTGTAGTTTTCTTGGAAGAAATCATTAGTTTGACCGTGTTATATCGAAACATTCGAGGAACTCGATGTAAGAATTGGAATTCTCATCTCACCACAAGCGTCCATGCTTATTTCATACTTTTAGTTCCAAACACGTTTTTCTCAGTTAAACAAGATAGAAAAATAATCATCTCAGCATTGGGAAAAACGCATTTTTACTACGGGTCGAGCAGTACGCGAATTACCATTATCTTTCTGAGTTATATACCATCACCATTAAAGGCATTTTATATGTCGCGGCCTGGGATCACACCCGCGACAAAACTTTTACAGGGCGGATGCTCTAGCGATCGCTCGGCCAGGGGATAGTGAAACAAAGTTAAATATTTTGACAGAAATTTGATTTGATGAAAACATATGCTTTTATGCATGTGGAAAGAAAACGGGGTCAAGAATAAAGCCATCATATCTCTGAACGAGTGGTCACTCTGCCCTAGTATGTACTCCATCAACTGCAATCGGACATCGAAAGTCAAAACGCAGCCACTACAAGTTTAAGGCGATATATAAAGTATGTTTGAAATTTTAAAAAACAAAGAAAACCAAACATTTGAGGAATACTACATCACAAAATGATCTCTTAGATCAATCAAATCACTGGGAGTACTGTCAAATGCGAATTTCAAAGTTACAACATGCGAATAACAAAGCCAATCCTTTCAATAATTCCTTTTTTAAATAATAGTAAAGTTGACCCTGTAAAAGAGGGGTCTCCCAGGTTCAAATCCCCGGTCTGGCTGCACCTTCTACTCTTCTGGTTTCATTTGGTGCCAAATACGGTGTCATTACAATATAGTTCTCACGTATATATTTCCGGCTGGGTTTGTCAAGAATATATCAATGTTCTGTCCTGTGAATTCAAGGAGATATTCCAAATAGGCGATGAAGTATGTAACGACTTTAAGTAACCGTAATCATTGATAGTTTTATGTATGTGGTCTTGTCAGCTCACCCACTTGGAGCAAAGGATCTTGTGTCTAAATCCTGGTTTGGCTGCACATTTTTCTCCCTAAATCATTTTAATCTTACTCACTGTATATGTCCATATTGGATTTGGCAAGAATGCTGATGTGTCCTGTGTAAGGGGGAGTGGATATAAGTCTGTTATGGCCTTAAAATAGCCCATACAACATTGGCGAGAATTTGTTTAGAGGGTGCGCCCTGAAATCAGGAGGTCATGGGTTTGATCCACAGCCACGTAAAAATGTGTGGCAGCAATATATCTGTCTCAGTGCATATGCATGGTTCAAACAATTAATATACACTTTCTTTTAATATTCTAAATTTGTCGGATACTAAAATTAAAATGCTTATCGTATACATACAATTTTGTTCAGTCTATTTAGACTTTTTACTTTCCATTTTATTTCTGAAACAATTATGTTATTTTTTAACAAATAAAATGAATTGGATAATAATCAAGCTATCTGGAGATGTAAATAAACAAAAGAACATACAAAATATTTGAAATTATCCCAAGATTTCTGAATAAAATAAAACAATTTACCATTTTTACCATTATATCCAAACACTTATTTAAATGTATCATATTTTGTTCATAAGTGCAGATGTACAGATGTAGATAAATATAATTACCTTCAAAATATTTGAAATTATCCCAAGATTTCTGCAAATGCCTTCACCGAATTTGTATAAGTTTTTGATTAACACTGCAAAGCAGGTCACTCTCAAAAGGCGCGCACAACTATATTGCTTACACAATGAATCATTTCCATTTTATCAAGTGGCTAACCCACGTGACATCTCTCCAAATAAGGCGAACATCATATCTAAATCGGATTAAATCTTATTATATATAAAGTGTACCGAATAATCTAAGAAAGGGTATATGTAAATTACAACAATTAATTCGTATAAGACTTAACTACAAGCCAGTTACAGGTAGCGAATTCTTAAGTTCGGAATGTTAAGTGAGTTTCCGACCTCTCTGGCAGGACGTTCTTATAACTTGGCCACCGGGACCGGATGTTGCTCACTATTTTTAAAATGCTCACGCAGTTATTCATATGTGAAATATATTCTTATATTATTAACGAACCATTTTTATATATAAATACGCGAGACGAAACGCTATAAGAACGAGATCACAGTTTAACGAGCCCTATCCACGTTTATCGGTAATGAACTGTGTCATGGTTATATGATACTTCGTTTGTTATACACTTAAGAGGTGGAGACATCTATCGGAAAAAAAAAACAAAAAAAAAAAAAAAAAACGTAAACTGTATTTCCCGGTAAAACTCTTCCTATTAAGGTATAAGCCAAACAATATCTATATTCCATATCTTGATACTGGATGGTAAAATTTCTATGAAACTTTGTAACTTTGTCACTTTGAAGACATCCAAAAAAAACAACAATATTTCTCCGAGTTTTATTAGATGTAGGGGAGATAATCTGAATTTAAATTAACATTGGAGTCTATGGGAAATACACAATTTCTGTAATTATGTAAAAACTGAATTTGATTTTTCGAGGAAAACTAACAGTAGAAAGATGCATAATATGATTCTGTTTCAAATTTCACGAAACATCTATTCCTTACCGAAGGAAAATTGAGAAAGTTACTGTCATATGTCATAACATGTCAATTTGCCTATAAGATTTCCATGGTTTGACATTTTAAAAGCTTATATTGTGAAGTTATTTGCATGGTTTTGATGGAATTGGTGGCTATTATGGGTCATATACCTTAAAAACATAAGCGCAAATACATTTCATTTAAGTGTAAACATATACTACTCAACTTTTGCTGAGCAATGCCCGCTATTTTCCTGTAGAGTTACATGCTTAGACAAGCGACCATTAAGGCGTGCTACATTAAATTTTACAGTAAAACAAATCTTGCTTCTGTGGGGAAGTATTTTTTATGTTCCAAACTGACTACTAGTTTCAAACAAATAAGCCTTTCGGATCCTCAATACTGGGAATTATTAAATAAAAATAAGAAAGAGCGCAGTTTGAGAAAACACTTTAACATTTAAAGTCAGCTAAATTCAGAAGTAGTGAAGGGTGGCACTATGGTACCCTCGGTACCATAATTTTTTTGTACTTATGGTACCGTAGTACCATAATTTTTTTTTTTTATGGTACCGAATCTATACTTTAGTACCGAATGGTACTATATACGAAAACAGATTTATGGTACCGTATATAATAAAATAAACATGTCCTACCTGTTAGATCTAACTAGGATGACTTAAGATCGGATAGAGTATGCATACCAAACATTCAAATGACGCAATATTGTCATGTTGACGTTTTATTTCTTAAAGGAGGACCACTTCTTAACGTTATGTTAAAGGGGATTGACAATTGTAAAATGTCCTTTCGAGACATTTGGGTTGGCCCTGAAAAGGGCCATTTTGTTTCTTATTAATTGTGGTTCATACCACACGTTGTACAGTTCCATCCCAACACATATCTCTTCATCCATCCTGCAAGGAGATGCAAATGACAACGGGTTAGATCCTTGTCACCTATGAAGTTCAGGCTGTGTCCCCATCTCGGTTGTAGTAGGGTAGATGGTACATCTTCAAAGGTAACTGACAGGTAATGAGGGAGATCTCCCCTTTCTACAAGAGTGAGATATTGATCATACGCCTCAACTCGGTCGTGATAGCTGTCTGGGTCGCTCTCTAGTTCCTCATAGCCGGGATTGTCGAGGAACAATTTTAGCAAGTCTGGAGTGGACAGACGTGTGTTCGGTATCATGTTGCACTCATGAATAATAGAGTATAGAGTATGTGCACTGTTTTATAGTACCGGATTGACCTACTTTCTTCTGTTGGCGCACACCAATCGGAGAACGTTATTTTTCATCCAATAAAAAATGATGTGTTCGACCTTGACCTGAAGTGGATTGACCTACTAACCTACTTTTTCTTGACTATAAATTGTGTAATGCTGTGTATGTATTCATTCTTCACCATGAAGTTCCTTCGTAAGATATTTCGACGTGCAAGGAAGGTGTTACGAAAGGAGAAAAAAGTAGAAGACAAGGAAGAGGGTATTAAGGAAGAGGGTGTCAGCTTATATCCGAGTTTACCCCCTTTGCCATTGTACCCGGATTTGTCAGGGTTTTACCTGGCATATCCAGAAGCCAGCAGGCATTACTGGCGGTATTTGTATTTGAGTGAGTGCTAGACACTTCTCAAAAAATAACGGTCCTTTTCAGGACCATTACAATGATGTAGAAAGGATAACTAATACAATTGTCATATGATATTTTATTGGGTTTAACAACAAACATGTGTCAGCAACTATGAATTAAACGTGGGTCATATAGCAAATAATGAACATAACACAACTTTGTTTTTCGAGTCTAGTGTTCAAATGTCACATTTTCGCTTCTTAGCTGGTTGGTTACACTCTGTACTGCTTGTTGATGGGTGAGCCTCAGACACACGATGCATGTGTTGACGCTTCTCTTGCGTTTTCTTGGGTTTTACGGTAGGTTTCTCCAACTCAGAGACAGCCTCTAGTAACTCAACATCACTGTCCGTCTGTGGCACTGTCTCAACTACGTCTATTTTCTGCATTTCACTGTCCGCCTGTGCGTTTACTGTAGGTACGGTACTATTCATTCCTTTCTTAGACAAGCGGATGCAAAGTGGCCTTGTTCGTGACAGCTGTAGCACACTGCAGGTTTTGGGCAATTAGAAACAAAATGTCCCGGTTCATGACAACGGTAGCACACCCGTACTGTTTGAGGTGTTGAAGCTTTCTTCGTACATGCCGATGCATAATGCCCCTTTTCCTGACAGCGGTAGCATGTCACTTGTATTTCTGTTTCTAGTCTGATCAGCTTGTCACTGATAGCTTGTAGTTGTCCTTTCACCCAGAACTCAAATGTGTTGCAGGTCATTCTGAAGAGAGCAGTCTGAATCAGGTTTGAGAGTGATGAAGTGGACGGGTCACACCGCACTTTATAGGCCTGAGATCAGGTGGGCGGAGCTTAGATGTATAAAAAGGTTTGCTCACTTACTTATAATCACAACGATGTCGAGTAGTGAAGAAAGCAGCGATGATGAGCCACCCGCAAAAAAGACCAAGAGTGATATACGGGAATATTATTCCAACCAGCCACGGTCACAGAGAACTTCAAGAAAGTTTAAAACGAATGGCCACGTGTACGATGTTACTTTTGAAAGATATAAAAAACCGTTTGAATTTACACATCAACTTTTCAATGACATGGTGAAACAGT
>CM037780.1:29871858-29885970 GCA_021229015.1 Solen grandis | reverse complement strand
CAAAACCCAAATTTCAAAATTCGAAAAATTAGATCATGGCGATACCGAGTTTCGAACTTTGGCCCTAAAATTACATTTTAATGTAACAAAGCCCCCTGATGCGTTAGAAAAATGAAAATTGGACAGCATATCGGCATAGAGGTTTACTTTCTTTTTTCTGAATGTTTTTCTCTTAAGTCACGTGGTTATGACGTCATTAAAAATACAAAAAAAAGGATTTTTTTTTTAACATTTTGGATCGGTTGCGTTATGTCAAATAAACAAAAAGTGTACTTTAAACAAAATTGAAACGCTGTAGCTTCATGAACTTTGAGTCAATCATTATGAATTTTTCAGGATTTACACACTAAAAAATGTAGTGATGTATACTGCAAGGAATATTTGTTTTGTCACGTGATAATATCGTCATGAATATTTAAGCAAGATTAATTAAAAAATTCATAGAAAATCGGCAAATCAATGTATGAAGTTCTAATTTGCAGAAATATCGAAGCCTAAGATGTGCAAAAAGTCCTGAAAATTTCAATTGAATCCGTCAACAAACATGGAAGATATTCATGTTTTTCGGAAAGGGCTTGTATACGAAAATCTAGCAATTTGAAGTAAGAGAAGAAGGCGGTTATTGGGTTGGTTACCCTAGATCCGAACGTTCCTTCGCAGGAAACGATGAATAAGTATAATTACACTATAACCAGAACACATGATACGGATAACTTATTGCATTATCATGGCTTTATGCAAACCTGAAGAAAACGACACCTCTACCTTTGTTACCATCTGTTTTTGCAAATGTAAAACCCATTCAATTTAAAGGTTGAAAGTCATGGATTTCCAAGTATTTTTTTTTCTTTTTTACAATTTCAATTATGTGGATCAAATTGCAATGAATATTTGTTAAATCATATGCTTACGAAGAAACAGATATTAAATAAAGAATGAAAAACTTTTAAAATCGATTGAAAAAATTGAAAAACGTAAGAAAAAAATCCTTGAGGAAGGTATCTTAAAATTTTCCTTTTTTTTCTGCATGATAGTAAACGGTTGCGTTATCAAATATGATTCATATTTATGCTTTCTCAATATCTTCTTGAGAAGATAAAAATGATAAAAAAAAAAAGAAAAAAAAAAAAGATTTAAAGCTTATTTTTGAACATAAGTATATATTTATGATAATGATGATTTACGTATTAAATCTTTCATTATTAAGCTTATTATATATTCAATACCTTTGAAATAAGCAAACGGAAAGCCACTTCGTTTGCATCTTAAACCGACATCTAGTAATAATATTGAACCTTTCGATTTTAAGAAAGATAATGTATTATTGTTAGGATGAATACAAAGCTGAAATTTCACATTGAGTATTAAAAGTAGGACTTTACATGCCAGATAAAATGTTTAACTTATTTTTAAAAAATGGGTATAGAAAGAACATGCACTTTTATGCTGAATCGGTAGGAGGTCTCAAGTTTCTTCGCTCCCAGCTACGACATATCAAAATCGTAATAAAGGCTTGTTAGGCGCTCAGCATATAAGGGTACTTGCAGGACTAGCCGGTCCGGTGTCATGATAATGTGACTGAGTTGGTCTCATGACTCACGTCAGTGCAGTGTGGCAGCACTTTCTTTTTCTCATTTAGACCTAGTCCCCTATTGACCGAAATACTTTGGGTTGGAAGTTAAACCCAAAAAATAAACAAACATACATACACAAATAAATGTAAACTTAATTTTCTGATACGATGACATGTTTATACGGCAGTGAAAAGCTGATAATATAGTCATGTATGTTATTAACGTTGCTGCTATAAATTTCTGGTGGATGTAATCGATTGTTAGTTTGTTATAGTTTTCGAGTTTGATTCTCTGTAAGCTAGGTTATAAACATTAATAACGTAATATTGTTTAAAAAATAAAATATTTTAGGCTACTTATACACACTAGTATATTTTCATTTTTCCCCAAGAAACATCCATTCCTCTTTTTTGTCGGGATTCACATACTTGAGTTGTAGAGCATATTTTCATGACTTTTACAAGATGTAATTAGATTGCCATTATTATACGTAAAGAAAAGTTATAAATATTTATCTTTTTGTTTATTTATTTATCTATCTACTTTTTATTTATCTAATTATTTATTTATTTGCTTTTGAAACAAACTCAGGATACAAAAGTATCTATAACATCAAACGATATCTGCTTTTCTTAATACCATGATCTCCTTTCTTTTAACACTTCATACAGACATGGACCTGGTTCCCTCACCCTCACCACACACTCCCTCTTACCACGCTTTAAAGGCCGATCATTTCATCATTAAAGGGACTGATGTTACGCAATATTTGTAAGAGAAGGTGTATATATAGGTTGAGGGTGGAGAATGAAGGCAGTTAACTGGACATCGCGCCATGCAAACCTGATATCACGATATATTGCAGTTTTCCGGTTGAATTTGTGAGATAAATGATTTACATACCACATGTAATTCTGTATCGGAGAGGGTAATAACTATAATAAAATTTCTACCGGAAAACGTAACAGAAAATTCAGTTGGATTGGGGGGGGGGTAAAAAATGCGATAAGAAATAGTAGATTTTCATAACAATAAATGCATATATTCCGGTCATATCGAACATCACATAATATATTCATATGTACAATAATATATTTCATATATGATATTATCAAATTGTCTGATTTTCTACCCAAATATATATTCTACCACCTGCTGCATTTGAGTTTAACTGTTTTGAGTTATGAGAAAAGTTATGAGTCATATTTTTTATTTATTTTTTTTCATTTTAAATCATTTTGTTGTTCCAGTACTCGTCAGCAGGCTTTCAGCGGTCTATGGAGGAAATCTATTTTTTTTTTTAAGAAATATATTTAAAAAAAAGCATGTATTCCGCCGTAAAATGCATATTTGGAGAGGTTCACACAATTTTCATCCATAAATAATAATATTTTCATTCATATACATATTAGTTTCAGGTCGCCAGCAGACTTTCAGCGGCATTACGGAGGAAAAATATATTTGACAGAAAGACATCAAAAATCATGTATTCCGCTATAAAATGCATATTTGGAGGGTTTCACACATCATTGGATGAAAACTAAGATTTCTTTTTTTTATCAATATTTAGTACTACGCAGCCTTTCAGTGGCATTACGGTTGAAATATTTCGAAAAAGTGCTATTTTACCGTTATTCAACACTGAAATGCGGATTTGAACATTTTCTCATATTCTTCACCAGTATATGATTATAAACAAGTTATATCCTGACAGACTGCCAGGCCTTCAAACAGTCTTTCTGTCGGTTTACAAACATAAAATTATTCCGAAAAATAAATAAAAATAATTTCAATATGAACTGTAAAATTAGTCTCATTTAGTTTTTTTACTTAAATGAAATGCGAGAAAATACATAAAAATATTTCGTTCCATAGTATGAAACATTATTTGTGTAAATATTACAACATGCTTACTTCCGAATGCTTTATGAAAATAGACATGTGCTTGCATATATGTATACTTTTCAATGGTGCCTTATTGCATTTCTGTTAGACGGCTTTAAATGTTAAGCGTGCTAAATGCTTTGTGCTTAATGACTAATATTATACCAGTATGAGTATGTTCAAACCCAGATGCTAACTACCCAATAATACACACAGTTATGTAATGCTTACATAGTGTTATGTGCCAACTTGATTTCGACAAATCCTATTATACTTGCATATGAATTATGGTTTTAACGTACGAGTCATTTTAAGAAATTCAATCAATTGCCATTAATCTACAAATTTTATAAACATATATTCTTGCACTTCTTATTTGATAATAAACAGAAAGCATTGAGCACTATACACTTCTCAAAAGAAATGAGACAAGGCTACATGTCATTTGCTATGTATGTCTTAACATACTGGCATATTATTAGTCATTAACCCTTTCCCTCATAGAAGACACCATGAAAAGACCTATGCGAACAGCATAAAACCAGATCAGCCTGCGAGTTACAGATCAGCCTGCGAGGAACTCGCAGGCTGATCAGGTTTTATGCTGTTCGCTGCTCCTCAGTGGTCTGGAAATGAGGATTTTGTAATTAAATTTGGTAAGGTTTAACTGTGGTTTTCTGCAGATCAGGCTTTATGTGGTACCTACTGAGTGCGTCAAAATGAGTCTATATGAGGGAAAAAGGTTAAGCACAAAGCATTACAAACCGTCTTACAGAAATGCGATAAGGCATCATTGAAAAGTATACATACATGCAACCACATGTCATTTTTATCAAAACGGTCTTCAGACTTGCTCAACAGTTGCTGACGGCTGGGCATCTGGACCGGGTCAGTGATATACTGGAGCGATATATGGTTTACCAACGTTGGATTACCGAACTTTGAACTCCGCTGTGTGGCCACTTTAAGTTTTCATCAGTGCACATAAGTTTCATGAGAGAACCTGTTAATTAAAGAAGTCAGTATTTATTCATTCATTCTTCCTTTTCATTCATTCATTCATTCATTCATTCATTCATTCATTCATTCATTATTTGTGATTGTAATTGTTACATATTTGTCTTGTTGTCTTGTAGTTACTAAACCTTGTAAAAAGTTGAAATCTCTATTTTCTTTCATCCCTCGTCCATCCTGAACGTTACAGTATTATCCTTGCTTGATGATAAATATAACTATATATAACATCATAATTGATTTATTGAAAACAAACCGCCATAAACATTATATTTAATATGCTACTTGTCCAGTGTGATTTAGTGTGTAAATCTTGAAAATAAACTTTTGAATTGAATTGGTAAAGATTTACTCTTTATTTTTATTTTATGACAATTTTATGTAACAGTTTGTGGATACAAGAATTAATAAACATAGAAGTTGAGAGTATTTTCGCAAGTCAATATCTTAAAAACTGTTAAAGCACGAAATCAATAAAACTGTTAGTTTCATCTATTTATAATTCATATAAATTGCCACTGTAAAAGAGGCTCAGGTTCATGTTTCATTTTTTTTTTGTCTGTCAGTTCAACAAAACTGTCAGTTCAGCTATTACATTATTGACAAAGCTGATATTACGCAGTCGGATACAGTTTTTCCGATTCTTTTGAGTTTACCGTAGCTGCGACACAGTATTTCAGTCATATAGCAACGTCCCCGAATGCACTGAGGCATACGGGTTAGAACCACGGACATACTGCAAGCCAGCTGGAAGGTTTTCTCACATGAACATCCGAATGACCCTGCCGGGACTCGAACCCACGCGTTGAGGGGCTGAGTGAGTGTTAAAGTCAGCGACTTTACCCTCTCGGCCACAGGGGGTTTCTTTCAATACGAACAAAAAACTAGAAATGCAAATCAGTTATACAGACAATTGCGACGAATATTCAAATTAAAAAAACTATTTGAATATTTTGGCATTATTACATGTACGTCCATGCGATATTGCATATCACTTTTGTAAACATTATTGTAAGTTCAAAACAGACCAGCAATAGTTTAATTATTTACATTATGCATTTAGATATTAAAACCATCAAACACGTATTACCAAATGATTCAAATTTCCTTTTGTTGAACTCCTGCATTTGTCATATATTCAAACATTCGTTTTTTGAACAGCTTTTCAATGTTTCCATGGAAGCATCGAGACTCTTGCATTATTAACACTTGCTGCGTGGCAGAACTATATCTGCATAACAAAATAGTATTCCAGTGTGACAGGAAATATGATCTTCGTTCACTAGTAATGCTGATCAAAATCATTACATATGGATATTCGATTATTAGATACAGGAACCTTGCATAACCCTTAGCAATGTATCATTGTTTGAAACATTTTATAACAGGCAAGTGTTAATAATGCAAGAGTCTCGATGCCATTCCTATTTTGTCCATTTACATAAGGGAAACCACGATCAAACATTTTTTACGATAAAAAATCTCTTAAAGTAGTTAAATGCCGATTTTGTTAGCTGCTGGGCAGTATTTACATTTAAGGGTCACGTGACGTCATCTATAGACCAAGTGCCACTTGTCTTCTTAATTTCATATAAATGTATGTAATCATTAATCATATTTAAAACGTTTTAATCATACATGTCATATTTGCTTTTGGTCTAGTATAAAGTTAAAGGTTTTATCGAGTTGTTTCTGTGAAATTAATCTGCGAATTTGACGAAAATAAATGATGTATTTGTGATTACGCAAATCAGATAGACTGTGAAAATAAAAAGTTAAATTCAGAGATAAACAGAAGTTTTCAAGTGAATAGAAGTTAAAATTTTCGTAATTTGAATACGTTTTCACCACTATGACATGACGTATTCCTCTACTTTGTTGTGAGTAGTGCAACCATGGTTATTTCATTTTCTTTCCTTCCCGAACATTTATGAACTGACGCTTGTTTGTTATACACATTACGAAAAGGAAGCAATAAACCGTAACTTTTACCCGTTGAAATACAGGAAGAAATAAAAATATGGAATTAGTAGTACTTACCTTTCTTTTACGCATTTATTCCTTATTTCCTTTATATCATAATTCCATTTTTTTTAAAAAAAAAAGCTTTTTGTCGTCAGTCCATAACTATTCATTCGTCAATAAAGCAAGTTTTAAGTAAAATATTTTCTCATGTCATTTTCAGATAAGCAGAATCACATTCACTTTTTTAAAATCGATTTGATTTGAATGATAATGGAACAACAGAACCCACCTATATCCATAGACATATTCGTCATCCTGCACTTGTCTGTGCTATATCTTATATGATTGCACTAATAATTCAATTTACATTATCTTGACTGAAACTTAACGATCTTAAACGCGTTACTCATGACTTAATCTTTGTCATTACTGACTAATTAATAATGTTTCTTCATCTAAGAACCCGACCGCCTATTTGCTGGCTGATCTGGTTTTAAACTACTCAATACTTACTGGCTGATCTGGTTTTATACTGCTCAATATTTGCTGGCTGATCTGGTTTTATACTGCTCAATATTTGCTGGCTCATGTGGTTTTATACTGCTCAATACATACTGACTGATCTGGTTTTATACTGCTCAATATTTGCTGGCTCATGTGGTTTTATACTGCTCAATACATACTGACTGATCTGGTTTTATACTGCTCAATACTTGCTTGCTGATCTGGTTTTATACTACTCGATACATACTGACTGATCAGGTTTTATACTGCTCAATATATGCTGACTGATATGGTTTTATACTGCTCAATATATCTGACTGATCTGGTTTATACTGCTCAATACTTGCTTGCTGATCTGGTTTTATACTACTCGATACATACTGACTGATCAGGTTTTATACTGCTCAATATATGCTGACTGATATGGTTTTATACTGCTCAATACATACTGACTGATCTGGTTTTATACTGCTCAATATATGCTGACTGATCAGGTTTTATACTGCTTAATACATACTGACTGATATGGTTTTATACTGCTCAATACATACTGACTGATCTGGTTTTATACTGCTCAATATATGCTGACTGATCTGGTTATATACGGCTCAATACATACTGGCTGATCTGGTTTTATACTGCTCAATACATACTGACTGATCTGGTTTTATACTGCTTAATACTTCCTGGCTGATCTGTTATTTTAGTGCTCAAGATTTACTGGCTGATCTGGTTTTAGCTGCTCAGTACTTGCTGATTGATCTGGTTTTACACTGCTGAATACTTGCTGTCTGATCTGGTTTTATACTGCTCAATACTTGCTGACTGATCTGGTTTTATTCTGCTCATTACAGACTGGCTGATATGCTTACATTTTCTATAAAGAATATATAAGGAAACTAGCTGACCCCTAGGGGCGCCATTTTTTAAGGGATCACTTTAGCAATTATGGTAGAGCACTATAAGGTGGCCATTTGTGACAAAGGAAATTAAATTCTAACCATTAGTTTCAAAGAAGAAGATTTTTGAAGATTTTAAAGCAACCAAAGTTCTGCATTTGAGCAACTTTTATGAAGTTCACCTAAGGATGATCCATGCCAATTTCTACTCATCGGTTTCAGAGGAGATGTCGTTAAAGCAGACGACGCATGATAGACAACAACGGACGCAGGGTGATCCTAATACTAAGCTCACCTTGACCACATTGTGCTTTGGTGAGCTAAAATCAACACAAGATTTTACCCTGAATGGTCCTTAATGTATGTGGGTACATCCATGGTTTCTTCAATTGATCAACTCTTGCTTGTCAAATGTCTAAAACACTGCCAAAAAGAAACAAAACATTTACATTTTAAACTTTGTTCATGTAACAGGTGCAAGATGCATTAGACATACATTATGCATTCATTAATTATATGTACTGTGTAAGACGTGTCTTGTTACTTTATTTTTAACAGCATATCAAAAGCTAATTGAATGCAAAGGTACCCGGTATACGTTGCTGCCCATTAAAAAAACCAATGACCTTATATATAATAAGAAGGTAGGTAACTTCTTACACTGAAAACGTACATCATGTCGTTTCAATTGCCGTAACTCCTTTGAAATTTGGTGGATTTTCATAAAATTTGTCTTATTTTGCGCGGAAGGAATGAATAAAGACAATCGGGTACAAAAAGCACCCCCTTGCCGAAGGAATCGCGCTACAACAGTTCCCGAAGTCGAAAACGTGTTTGGTCGGAAGAGATCTGACCGACGGAATCTCGCCAATCCCTCCCGTGTAAAACTAAAGAAAAACTAAAGCTACAATATCAGCATTGAATTGTATGGACAGATACTGATAAAAGAAACAAATAAATCAAAAATGAATACTTGTTATTTCACTTTTCATCTTATTCAGCCTTTCTTCTGCCTTTTTAAAAATTCATCCGACTCGACTTTGACCGATAAGCAGCTACATTTAAACTGCGGATTCTCTACAGTTTCTATCGAGCGTCTCGGTGACATTGATGATGTAATTTTGTTTTTGATTTAGTCACAAAATCTTCTCAAAACAATGGATTTCAAGTCAGCACAAGTCTTCATTTCAGATATATTTGTTTCTTTCATCAGTATCTGTCCATACAATTCAACACTGATATTGTGGCTTTGGTTTTGTTGTAGCGGTAAATAATTCAGCCGAATAATTTGCGCTACAACTCTATATTTTTCTTTCATCTTCTCTCTCTCTCTCTTCGTTTATGTTTTATGCACAATTCATGTTGACATGTATGAAGTTATGTTCTGTCTGTGTCATTTGTATATTTAATTCATTACATATTTCCATTATTAACATTATTAATATGTTCATACAAATTATGTTTATTAAGTTTCATTTTAAAAAATATCTAGATGTAAATTCTTTCATAAATTGGATATCTGCACGTTTCATGACTAATTAGTTTATTGCAATTTTAATGTCAGATACCTTTAATGGCTTCATTGATTATACCTTTGGTCATCTAGCGGCATGATAAGTTTTGTTAATCCGCTTTGTCAGTTTAATGGCTTTTCAGTGACTCCGCCCAAAAAGGCGTGATTGGCATACCTGTTTATTCTGTAAATTGTTATAATAGTTGTTGATTTTGATGGTAAAAAAAGGATTCTAGTTTTAACCACCGTCCTGTGCAGAAGTCTGTCAGGACAATCTTAACGCATTTGATGTCAAATGTCGTGCTTTAAATTTATACAGAATACTGTATATTTCTAATTGTTTGGATATATCTGTGTTTAAATATATTTGTTTAGCAACACAGAGACTTGTGTATTTTATACAACAAAGGCGTAACTACGGAGAAAAGTTATTACGGACTACCGGATCTTAATCTTTCCTATTTTCACCGGGTACCAGTTTTTCTATAGTTTTACATGGGGGGAAATTGGCCAGATTCTGTCGGTCAGATCTCTTCCGACCATTTTTGAATTAGCGAACACTTTTAGGGCGATTTCTCAGACAAGGGGGTGTTTTTTTTTTGTTCCTGTATGTCTTTATTCATCCCTTCAACACAAAATAAGACCAATTATATGAAAATATATCAATAATCAAAGGAGTTACGGCAATTGAAACGACATAATGTACGATTTCAATGAAAAAGTTACCTACTATCTTATTATATATAAGATTATTTTTTTCATGCGGCAGTTTTTCGGTCAGATCAACGAACCAGATATCTTTGATTGAATGAGCAAGAAATCAATAATCAAAGCTAGCACTTGACAGAGCAGACATGAAAATGACGCCTATAAATTCCAAAGACAATTTCTAACATTTCCTGTGACATTGACCTTTCAAAAACATTTTTTTTGCTATTTTTTTTTTCATGTAATGTACATGTTAACACTTTTGTTAATTTTAGTAACAAGAGGGTCTGGAAGCCATGATGGCCCTGGGATTGCTCACCTGAAAACTAGATATTAATGGGAGGAAAAGAAACAGCAAATATCTTATGATATTATGGACTGGCTCTGCCCCCCGCCAGCCATAAATCCAATTCATAGTTTTGAACAAAAAGGATTTTCAAATATGCACTTTATACATATATGGAAAATGGACTTCACCCCTTGGTGCCCATGTTCTTTTACATATCCAAATAATATGAACAATCTTAGTAGAGAGTGGCCCATAGAACATCTGTGCTAAAACATTGAAATCCAGCCAGTATTTTTAGAAAAGAAGAATTTCCAAATTTGGACTATATTCAAATAAGGAAAACGGGCGCTATCCCCCTTGGCTATATTTTTCAAGGTATCAAAATAATTTGAACAATCTTGGTAGAGAGTGACCTAAGGAACATCTATGCCAAATAACTTTTGAGAATGCCAGTACTTTGGCACAAGAAGATTTTTCAAATTTGTATTATATACACATAAGAAAAATGGGCTCCGCCCCCTGGCAGCAATTTCTTTTACATATCAGAATAATTTGAACAACCTTGGTAGAGCAAGATTTGTGCAAAATTATTTTGAAATCTGGCCAGGCCCAGAGGTTATAAAACTTTTTCCAGCTCAACTCAGTTTGAGAATGAAACTTGGTTTACTTATTTTATATATATCAAAACAAATTGCGTAACTCTGATAGTGAATATGTAAATTGTAGTAGGGACTAACTGTGCAACAGAGAAAGTAAAGCAAAATTTGAAAAATTAACTGACTAGAACAATTTAACTTCGATCACAAACCCGAGCTGAGCACGAAAAATGTTTATAACTTCGGTGCCAGTAGTTTTGGAGGAGAAGATTTTTAAAGTTTTCATTTTTTCTTTCCATGGTCATGGCAACCAAATTTGAAAAACTTAACTGACTAGAACAATTTAACTTTGAGCACAAACCCGAGCTGAGCACGAAAAATGTTTATAATATAACCTCGGTGCCGGTAGTTTTGGAGGAGAAGATTTTTAAAGTTTTCATTTTTTCTTTCCATGGTCATGGCAACCAAATTTCTGCATGGAATCAAATTCTTTGAACAACCATGAAAGGGCAAATTCCTGTGAAAATTATTTAAAACTGGCCTAATGATTTAGGAGAAGATGTTTAAAGTTAAAAGTTGAAGACGGACATTGACCCATCAAAATGAGCATGCATGTTGTGGTTAGGTGAGCTAAAAATCCGCCCATAGATATGGGAGTTACAGAGTGGAAAAGTAGATGTAGCCTATTTAATACAAAAGAGAATTTCTAACAACACCGGTACCCTTGACCTTTCAAGGACGCATATGGTGGATGTGCACAGCACACCATTGTTTTATGAAAATCCATCAATTAATATGGAAATTATAGAGCGGACGCGAAGATATACCACCAAAGACAGTTTATAACAACTCATGTGACATTGACCTTTCAAAGGTGCATTTGTGCAATTCTATTAAGTTTTATGGAAATCCATCCATTAATATGGCAGTTATAGAGTGGACAAGAAGATGTATGTAGTCTTTGAACTCCTAAGACAGTTTCTAACAACTCCTGTGAACTTGACCTTTCAAGGGTGCATATGGTTGATGCGCGAAACACACCATTGGGATATGAGCAATACTTTTGTGAAGTTTTATTGAAATCCATCCATAAGAGTGCAAGTTAAGGAGCAGACACAAAAGCGGGAAGGATGGAATGAAAGACGGGTGGAAGGATGTGCGCAAACCTATAGCCCTCAACCGGTTTCACCGTGGGGACTAATTAAGCTTTGTTTTACTTTACCTAAGTACTTGGATTTGTATAATGTGTTGTACGCCCAAATATGCACTATATGGCAAATAAGATCTTAGTACTGCAAGCCACCCAACTAAAAAGGTACATGTGTACTTCAAACAGTGGTCAATCTGAAAAAAAGTATATATCTCATCATTTACATCAATCTGTCACACTAATTTAAATTATTTTAGTTCAAAGTTCAATGCGATATGTGAGTTCTCCTTTATACACTTTAAGAGCAAAATTTCAATAAGCTGTTGACATTTACAAGTTATTTTTCATACATATGTCTACAAGAAATCATGGAAATGAGTTATGCCTCCCGATCTGCACTTTAGTGCAGTGTATGTGTGTTTGTTGCATTCTGAGACACTGTTAATGTATGTTGAAGAAACTGAGAATTGATGGAATCCATGCAAATATGCATGCAATTTACATATACTTTAGGGACCTAGTATTGGACTCCACATGACCTAATGTCTAACTTATCTAAAACATCATGGGTACATCATGGAGAAAAAACATTCTGACAAGTTTCAAAAAGTGCTGAGTCATGGTTCTTGCACACTGCAATTTCTCATTCATGACGTCTATCCACCAATTTAATTCCATGGTTATATGTTTCTTAGTGTATGACTTACGATCTTGACAAAAAAATAAGCACAAATTTATCCAAGGACAATAACTCAAAAATATGATATGTAAAGTAATAATGCTTATGCACTGTGCTTCTCCTCCATAAATCGACCCACATGTGAAATTTCAAATTAATAGCTTTATTTACTTACTGTCCAACAGCTTCTTAGAAGAATAAGATTGATGGACGGACACCAGACAGACAAAGCAGCAGCTATATGCTCATCTTTGAGGGAGCATAAAAAATCAGCCAATTTAACTTTAATTCAATTGGTTCAGGAGATGTAGCCCAAATAAAAAAGGGGGCCGCCGTGGCCGAGCGGTCACAGTCGTGGATTACAAATCTCTCAGCCCCTCACCGCTGTGGGTTCGAATCCCGGTAGGGACTTCGGATTTTTTCAGGTGAGGAAGCCTTCCAGATGGCGGTTCTACCCGGGTACCTCTGTGTACTCGGGGTCTTCCTCCACCTGTAATTAGCTGGACGTCGCTATATGATTGAAATACTATCGTAGCGACGGTAAACCCCAATACAACAACAACAACAACACACACACACAAACACAAATGAATACGCTTAAGCAATCATATAAAATTTGAGCAGCCCTTTATAGGTCGTCTGTGGACGTCGGTGTACACCCGCAGAATCTAAGTGATTTATGGTATGATTTATTTGTATACTTCAGTCTTAGCACAACTTGATAATATATGTGTCAATCTATCTGAATGACATATAAACATAAAGAACATATATTGTTGCTACTTTAAGGAGACTCAACCCATAGATGAGCTATATAGTACGCCAGGGTCAAGTCAGTTCTTGAAGAATGTCGACGGTGCGACGTGTTCCTGTAATCACCGGAACCCAAAGTCCGGATCATTAGTATTGCGAGCCGTCCGTAGCTCAAGATCTCTGTTTTGCATACATCTATTTACTATTATATTCCATGATACGGATATGTGGGTCATAAATGTGCTCAAAGTGTGCAAGAGACCGTATTTTAAAAAATCTTCTAATGAATATATCTCTGCTTAGCGTGCACAATGGTTATTAAAGTGGTTCTCATAGAAACGTTAATTTTCGGCGGTCTGCATGACTTATCAAAGGAGATAACCCAAACATAGCCTCGAACATGTCAGATCTGGTATGCTTGCTGAAGTCTAGAATAGAATAGACTTAGTTAGCTATGTTGTGCTGATTTGAGTTAATACGGCTAGTATAGGTAACCGTCATACCATTCCATACCTCGCTCTCATACAGGATTGTGGACATCGTGATTTTCTTACAAAGATTTACGGCTGTAAATGGGGGGGAAA
>CM037780.1:29847029-29871758 GCA_021229015.1 Solen grandis | reverse complement strand
CTTTTTAAATTATTGGGAATTGAGGAAATTTTGATTTCACCCCTACTGCATATATGTAGCCATATCTCAATAAATATCGATTTTTGTAAATATATGTATGAATAAGAATTATAGCTGAATAATTGACGTTTCCAAAAATTTTATTTTATTAAAATTGGTTTTAAGTTATAAGCAAAAAAACTAAATGAAATGAAGCTAATTTTGCTGATAATATGCTGTTTTCTTGAGGCTTAACAGTCAATATCTCAGAAACGACTGAAGATAAGTTTATACATTATGCGTATAAAATGTAGCATGTTTTAAGAGCTTTCTAACGGTACCAAGTTTATTGAAATTGGACTTCATATAAGAAAGTTACATGGAAAATAAGATATTTCATAATCATGCATCATAAAAATATGGAAAAGGTCACGCGCAGGGGTCACCAAGCTTAAATACTTGCGCAACGACTTAAAAAAAAAAAAAAAAAAAAAAAATATCAAATTGCAATTGATCGGCTATATCTTGATTTTGTTGTTGTTGTTTTTTTGTTGTTGTTTTTTGTCGAATGTTGACAGTTTCCAAAATAAGCATTGAAGTTAATACATGTACAACGGCACAAGACAAAAATCCGTATTTGCAACACTATGTAGCTAGCGAGCAGTTTGCAAGCCTTGAAAAATTCACACGCAGCCCCACATTTTAGACCATCTAAAAACTGCATTGTTATGCTAACGATATTCATATTGCATCAGTTTGTAGGCTGGGATGTTACCTTTCAAAATATCACCATAGTTCGAAATTCCAGGAATTTATGGCAAAACTACGGAAGCCCAAACACGCCAAAATCGCTAAATACGATTAACTACGTTACAGGTGTCGAAAGGATATAGCACTATACAAATATTCAATACTTCTTCCTAATGAGGCTAAAATTAAACAAGGTTACAACTGAGCTGGAGTGATGAAATTCTATGTGTGATGAAAGTTAGAAACTTACATTTGAAGCAGATGTTGCAGAAAGTCCTATCATTCGTTTAAACGAATGACATCTAGTTAGGACTTTCTGCCTAAAGCAGAAAGTCCTATTGGGTTTGTACTGTTTATTATTAGGACTTTCTGCCTACTGGCAGAAAGTCCTATTGGGTTTGTACTGTTTTTTTTTCTTTTTTCTTATTCTTTTTTCTTTTTTTTTTCATATTCTTATTATTCTTTTTTTCTTCCTCTTATATTTTGTGTTAATTTTGAGGTGTTGCCATTGACTCAGAGCAATGAAAATTTTATGGCATATATTTCGAACCATGAGCTTCCGGATGCAATGAATTTCATATTCATATGACGTCATATAATGTCAGATTCGACGTCAGGTGAAAAAGTTTGTACGCGGTCTACAGCCATTATTTCTGGACCGATTTTCATCAAAATTTCACAGAATGTGTATGTTAGGCTCTAGTTGTGCCTTTCTGTGTCCGTGTTTCCAAATTCGAAAAGGCAAATG
The DNA here is from genome assembly GCA_021229015.1 of Solen grandis. Lineage (NCBI taxonomy): Eukaryota > Metazoa > Mollusca > Bivalvia > Adapedonta > Solenidae > Solen > Solen grandis. The sequence continues at coordinate 29,870,281 of CM037780.1, read as the reverse complement.
TTTTATGGCGAATCCAAGATTCGAACTAATGAAAGCTGATATTTTGACTGAATATTAGTCTCTAGATCTTCTTTAAATTCTGAAAAGATGTACGCCATATGACGTCACATGACGTCATAATGCAAATAAAACTTTCGTATAAAAACTTAACGGTTTTTAAGCCCTGTAGGCTTTATTTTTTGTATGATTTGCTTGAAATTTTGTCTGAAGATGCAGTATTAGATTTTATGGAGGCATGTCACTTCCGTTTCCGGAAAATCCCAAAGGTCAAGGTCATATATAAATTATCGGGGTTTTTTTCGGCCTTAAATATCTCAAAAACGGTAATTATTCTATCGAGACACTATGCGTATAATTTATAGTGCTTAGAAAGACCTTTCAGGTGATATTTAGTTTTTGATGATCGGGGTTGAATCGGTTGAGTTATGGCGGAAAAATGAACATTTGGTAACCCCCAGTGTGTTTAACAGTTTATACCTCGAATATCTTTGATTTTTGAAAATATGATGATGAATATTATTTGTAGAGCAATGTTTGACCGTTCTTTTGATGCTTAAAGTTTTATGATTGGCCAAAGATTCATGGAGTTATGGGGAAAAAACGAATTTCGTGCATATAGCTTTGGTGATTTTTTTCATTCTTCTTGAGGTTTAAAAGCTTATATCTGAAAAAGACGATTATTTTGGTACCTTAAGTTTTGAAATTGATCAAAGTATAAGGAAGTTACATCAAAAATAAGAATTTAAACATGTAGAATTTCAGCGATTTTGCCGTCATGTCAGAGAGTTTTTCGGCTTATATCTCAAAACTCATATGGAATAAGTCAACACATTAATCGAGTGAGATGTAGAGAATTTTAAGACAATTATTTTGGTACCTAAAGTTTTGAAATTATAAAAAAAATAAGGAAGTTACATAAAAAATACGTTATAGCCAATTGTAAGAATTTTCATAAAATATCCTACTTTCGCTTTCACCTTAATTGAAGCATTTTCGGAAAATGTAAGTTTACAGATATGTAGTAGTCATATAAATTGAAAGAAAACAACTTTTTACTTATATCATATTGATATTTCTAGCTAAACAAGTGTACCGTTCCGGGTGGCCGATTGTTTAGAGCGTCCGCCTCGGGAGCGGGAGGTCGTGGGTTCGAAATACAGAAATACAATATTTTCAACAAATACCCATGTTAAACAATAAATTATGTATTTATTTAATTCTCACAAGTTATGATTTTTTCCAGAGGTCGTTAGAATCGATGCATTCCGCCCTCATTCCACTGTTGCAGAACAGAACAGAACAGAACAGAACATATCTTTTATTGTGTCACAGTTTACAAAGTACATTTGTAACAGCATGTGAACAAATACAACAGAAAAAAAAATATTTTATAGGAACAGTGAAACAACATTTAACGGGTAAACAAACAGACCTATATCAAAATCACAAACACATACATACATGTATATACATACAAATTTTGAGGGGATGGTGAGCCTAACACGCCTAAAATGAGAGAGAGAGAGAGAGAGAAAGAGAGAGAGAGAGAGTTTACGGGTAAGAATAAACAGATAAAGTATCATAAGAATATAAATCTACTTAGCAAAATATTGACTATGGTTACAAAAAAAAAAAAAAAATGAAATAAAATAAGTATTCTTTTATGTTGATTGGTTAATTTGTCACAAAAGAATACAGAAGTACATGAGGACGAATAGTATGATAGAAAATATAATAAAGAAACAGTGAAACAACATTAAATTATAAAAGTTCAAGATATGCAAATCGACATCTACATTCAAATAAATACAAACGTACGATTTTCTTGTATTTTTCCTTGACATGTTTTAATTAGAGAGAGAGAGAGAGAGAGAGAGAGAGAGAGAGTGCGCAGTATAGAATATATTGTACTATGTAATTAACGATTTTTGGATTCCAAGTCTAAAGGAAATTAATATCATATTAGAAAGTAATTAAAAAAGTTGAGAATAAATTACTAATGTGGCAGAGCAGTGAACTATAGTTTAAACAATGATAAATTCTAGTTGATAATAGAAGTCGGTTGTTTGCGTCACACTTGCGATCGATGATTTTGATTGGTCATCACGACCTTTGACACACAGCACAGTAACTTGCACGGATTTCACGCTGAGATTAACAGAAAACCATGTGCCACAACTTATGGATCAAACAGCCATTTATTGGACATTTTAGAGGTAAGTATACCGTTTGATAGCTTTATTTGTTGTTAAAAAGATAACTTTGATAAAAATATATCTCCAAAATTTATATTATGTAGTGAAAATAAGAGAGAAAGACTAAAATCGTCACTCATGTAGTCTGTAGACCGCACTCTTTGACCTCGACCAGTTCATCTTACACACATGAAACAATGCATGACAGATACACAAATATTGTAAATAATACAATAATATCTACAAATACATATAGCGCTCTTCAAATAAAACTAGCACTAACAGCCATATATTGTAAACATTTAATGAATTAACGGTATTTGTTTTCAATAAAAGTTAAGCGACATATTTTAACCCCTTCCCTCATGTAGACTCATTTTAACGAACTCATTCACACATAAAGCATGATCTGCAGTAAGCCACGGTCAAACCTCACCATATTAAATGGTAAAAATTAATCTACATTACCAGACCATTATGGAGCAGTGACAAGCATAAAACTTGATCAGCCTGCGAGTACAGGCCGATCAGTTTTTATGCCGGTCACATGGGGCTTTTCATTGTTTACTCTATGAGGGAAAGGGCTAAGTAATTATGATGGATGCCAAGAAATAGAATTTAGCAATGAAAAAAAGTGGCAAAATCTAGTTTAAAAGACATTGTTCATTTATATTTAGATATATAGATTTATATTATGTTGAATGTTCATAGTCCCAACATAGATCTACATACATATATATAATTTTTTTTTTCTTTCTATCCCTTTCTCCTTTTTTTTTTTTTTTTTTTTTTTCTCCTTCTCTTTTTCCTTTTTCCTTTTTTCTTTTTTTTTTCCCCCTCCCTTTTTTCCTTCTTTCTTCCCTTCAGATTAGCATGTAAGTAGACTACACATGAAGAACATGGTAGATATACTGAAGTAAAATGAATAAAGTGGAAAAAAAGCTTTAACAATAAATGTGTTGATAGCCAAATTAACAAGTACCTCTTACAAAGAGAGACAAGCATTGGCAACATTTTATTCAACACATGTATAATGATCTTTAACATGAATAATCCCAATAGATGACCATCTTGTGCGAAACGAAACCTCAAGATGACAATATGGGTTAGAACAACAGGATATAAATTATTTTCTTGCTCATTCATGACAAATGGTTAATGCATAAAATAGCAATACACATGTACATTTATAAAAAAAAAAAAAAAAAAAAAAAAAAAAAAAAAAAAAAAAAAAAAAAAAAAGTAGGTAAGAAGTATTTATGCAGGCACTGTATATTAATACATTTTTTTTTTCCCTTTTCCTTTCCCTTTCCCTCTTCTCTTTCTTTCAAAATCATTCTGTATGTATATGTAACTATTTTCTTGCAAAGTGTTGCATGAGCTTTTTTACAAATACACTTAGCTGGTTTAAGATTGTTAGGTCCTTAGTTTTCATAATTTCCTCAAAAGAATGAAAACTAAGGACCTAACAATCTTAAACCAGCTAAGTGTATTTGTAAACTTAACTTTTTTATAAATGTACATGTGTATTGCTATTTTATGCATTAACCATTTGTCATGAATGAGCAAGAAAATAATTTATATCCTGTTGTTTCTAACCCATATTGTCATCTTGAGGTTTCGTTTCGCACAAGATGGTCATCTATTGGGATTATTCATGTTAAAGATCATTATACATGTGTTGAATAAAATGTTGCCAATGCTTGTCTCTCTTTGTAAGAGGTACTTGTTAATTTGGCTATCAACACATTTATTGTTAAAGCTTTTTTTCCACTTTATTCATTTTACTTCAGTATATCTACCATGTTCTTCATGTGTAGTCTACTTACATGCTAATCTGAAGGGAAGAAAGAAGGAAAAAAGGGAGGGGGAAAAAAAAAAAAAAAAAAGGAAAAAGAGAAGGAGAAAAAAAAAAAAAAAAAAAAAAAGGAGAAAGGGATAGAAAGAAAAAAAAAATATAATATGTATTAATTATTTGGGACTATAACATTAAAAAATAAAATATAAATATAAATGAACAATGTCTTTTAAACTAGATTTTGCCACTTTTTTTCATTGCTAAATTCTATTTCTTGGCATCCATCATAATTACTTAGCCCTTTCCCTCATAGAGTAAACAATGAAAAGCCCCATGTGACCGGCATAAAAACTGATCGGCCTGTACTCGCAGGCTGATCAAGTTTTATGCTTGTCACTGCTCCATAATGGTCTGGTAATGTAGATTAATTTTTACCATTTAATATGGTGAGGTTTGACCGTGGCTTACTGCAGATCATGCTTTATGTGTGAATGAGTTCGTTAAAATGAGTCTACATGAGGGAAGGGGTTAAAATATGTCGCTTAACTTTTATTTTTACAATATATGGCTGTTAGTGCTAGTTTTATTTGAAGAGCGCTATATGTATTTGTAGATATTATTGTATTATTTACAATATTTGTGTATCTGTCATGCATTGTTTCATGTGTGTAAGATGAACTGGTCGAGGTCAAAGAGTGCGGTCTACAGACTACATGAGTGACGATTTTAGTCTTTCTCTCTTATTTTCACTACATAATATAAATTTTGGAGATATATTTTTATCAAAGTTATCTTTTTAACAACAAATAAAGCTATCAAACGGTATACTTACCTCTAAAATGTCCAATAAATGGCTGTTTGATCCATAAGTTGTGGCACATGGTTTTCTGTTAATCTCAGCGTGAAATCCGTGCAAGTTACTGTGCTGTGTGTCAAAGGTCGTGATGACCAATCAAAATCATCGATCGCAAGTGTGACGCAAACAACCGACTTCTATTATCAACTAGAATTTATCATTGTTTAAACTATAGTTCACTGCTCTGCCACATTAGTAATTTATTCTCAACTTTTTTAATTACTTTCTAATATGATATTAATTTCCTTTAGACTTGGAATCCAAAAATCGTTAATTACATAGTACAATATATTCTATACTGCGCACTCTCTCTCTCTCTCTCCCTCTCTCTCTAATTAAAACATGTCAAGGAAAAATACAAGAAAATCGTACGTTTGTATTTATTTGAATGTAGATGTCGATTTGCATATCTTGAACTTTTATAATTTAATGTTGTTTCACTGTTTCTTTATTATATTTTCTATCATACTATTCGTCCTCATGTACTTCTGTATTCTTTTGTGACAAATTAACCAATCAACATAAAAGAATACTTATTTTATTTCATTTTTTTTTTTTTTTGTAACCATAGTCAATATTTTGCTAAGTCACTGAAATATTTTTTTTTTTCTCTTTCTCGATCTAATTCATAAACGTTTGAACAGTTAAATAGTAGATTTATATTCTTATGATACTTTATCTGTTTATTCTTACCCGTAAACTCTCTCTCTCTCTCTCTCTCTTTCTCTCTCTCTCTCTCTCTCTCTCTCATTTTAGGCGTGTTAGGCTCACCATCCCCTCAAAATTTGTATGTATATACATGTATGTATGTGTTTGTGATTTTGATATAGGTCTGTTTGTTTACCCGTTAAATGTTGTTTCACTGTTCCTATAAAATATTTTTTTTTCTGTTGTATTTTTGAAATGGTTTTTAATTTTTTATAATATGTTCTAAAGTGATAGTTCTAGTTATCGTCAGTCCTTGACCTAGCGTTTGGCGCACGTTTGCAAAACAAAATTATCACATAACCTGAATGATCTATACTTGTAAGGGTTTAGTCAAGTCTTTAAAGCCATGCAGTGTTATTTATAGACATTACCTTGACATGCCGTTAACTTATGCAAACGCTTTCAAAACAGAAATCTCATATTACAGAATGATAAATACTTAAACTTGTAAGGGTAATTTTCAATGTGTCTCAATGCTGCAATACCTGCCCAAAAGAGGTTGAAATATTCAGGAATTGTTAAGTTAATATAACCAACACAATTTGATTTCATGCTCATGTACACTTCCAGTGCAGTTCAAATTATATATCTTAGGGTAACGTCTTAATTGATTATGGATAAATGAATATTACACGCATGATAGTAATGACCCAATCTTACAATAAAACAAATCTTTCGTAATAGTTCTTCTGTAAAAACTTCGCTGTAGTGGTTAATGGCTATAGTGATGCTGCTTCAGATTAAGCTACTAGTTTTATCAAATTATTTTAAAAAAATCTGGTAAAATTAAATCCTAGTTGTACCGTCAGTTCACTTTAGAATACATGCCACTTACAATTTTACTTTTTAGTCATTTAATTTAACAATAGTTATATATCAATGCATGTCATACTGACATTCGTTGGTATGTGTCCTTGCTTGCCGCAATTCATTCGAATAAGGATTATATATCAGTGCATGTCATACTGACATTCGTTGGTACAAACACATTCTGTAACTAGACTCCTTTTGTTCTGAACAAAAGAAAGGACTTTCTGTACTTCAAACCATGTCAAAATCGATAATTTCCATTTACTATTCTGACATACACCATCTTAAAAAAATGAAGAAAATCTGTCCCGAATTGACGGTTGTAGAGTGAAAACTTATATAAATAGCAGATAAAAATCTGTGTTTTCAGATGAAATAATTTAAAATTTAAAGTCAATTCATTCAAAAGGGAATCGGTGGCTTTGTTTTCATCTACAGTTTCATAATGCTAGCTTTTCGAGAACCATCTTTAAAATAACTACAATAATACCATAACTTAGTGTTATGCAAGGGAACAAAGTATCACTAGTCCTCTTTACAGGCAATGAGGCCATGATGGCCCTGAATCGCTCACCTGGTATCAGTAGGTAAAATCAAGTGACCCCTGGATAAGAGCCAATTTTGATCCCAGGGTCATGATTTGAACAAACTTGGTAGAGGTCTATTAGCCCATGTAACAAACCAAATATCTAAACTCCAGGCCTTGTGATTTCTGAGAAGAAAATATTTCAAGTTTTTCCTATATTAGCCTATGTTAACTCAAGTGACCCCTGGGACGGGGCCAATTTTGACCCCAGGGTTATGATTTCAACAAATTGGGTATAGATCCACTACACAATGCTGCTTACCAAATATCTAAACTCCAGGCCTTGTGGTTTCTGATAAGAAGATTTTTCAAGTTTTTCCTATATTAGTCTATGTTAAATGAAGTGACCCCTGGGGCTAGACCAATTTTGACCCCAGGGTCATGATTTGAAAAAAAGTAGTTCAAAAAGAGATTATTTCATTTTTCTTTATTTCCGTTGCCATGGCAAGCAGATTTCTACATGGAAAAGTTTATTTTAGCAACTTTTGTGAAGGTTCGCCCAAGGATCATCCTTGCCAAGTTAATCAAATTCTGTCCATCGGTTTTAGAGGAGATGTCGTTTAAAGTTTTTAACTATGTACACATAAGGCAAATAAGCCCCGCCCCTGGCGGCCATGTTTTCTTACGGATCGGAATAATTTTAGCAATCTTGGTAGATAGTTACGCAAGGAACATCTGTACCAAAACATTTTGAAATCTGGCCAGTAGTTTTTCATAATAGTTTTCTTTCCTTTCCCATGGCAACCAGAGTTCTACATGGATCAAGTTTATTTTAGCATCATTTGTGAAGGTTCACTCAAGGATCATCCTGTCTAAAGTTTAAATTTGCACCAATGTCGTAGTCCAAGATGTGCAAAATGTCCTGAAAATTTCAAGTGATTACGTCATCAAACATAGCAGATATTCATGTTTTTCGGATTAGGGCTTGTATACTGAAATCTAGCAATTTGAAGTAAAAACAGAAAGCGGATATTAGGTTGGTTATCCGGACGTTCCTACGCAGGAAAGAGTACCCGTGTTGAAAGGTGAATTGCAAATGCGTATTTAAGAGGATGAGGTGCATTTTAGGATGCAATGGTGTACACCAAGACCGATAAGCATATTGCCTTTGTTATTACGGCTTTCTCCAAACTTTTATTAGGGCTTTCTGCCTAAATCAGAAAGTCCTATTGGGTTTGTTATGTTTATTAGGACTTTCTGCCTAAAGCAGAAAGTCTATTAGGTTTGTTATTAGGACTTTCTGCCTACAGGCAGAAAGTCATATTGGGTTTGTACTGTTTTTTTATTATTCTTCTGCTTCTTCTTCTTCTTCTTCTTCTTATTCTTTTTTTCTTCCTCTTATATTTGTGTTAATTTCGAGGTGTTGCCATTGACTCAGAACAATGAAAATTTTATGGCATATATTTCAAACCATGAGCTTTCGGATGCAATGAATTGTATATTCATATGACGTCATAAAACGTCAGATTTGACGTCAGGTGAAAAAGTTTGTACGCGGTCTACAGCCATTATTTCTGGATCGATTTTCATCAAAATTTCACAGAATGTGTATGTTAGGCTCTAGTTGTGCATCCCGGTGTCCGTTTTTCCAAATTCGAAAAGGCAAATGTTTTATGGCTATAAAAAAAGATGAACGCGATATGACGTCACATGACGTCATAATGCTCTTAAAACTTTCGTATTAAAACTTAACGGTTTTTAAGCCCTGTAGGCTTTATTTTTTGCATGATTTACTTGAAATTTTGTCTGAAGATGCAGTATTAGAATCTATAGAGCCATGTCACTTCTGTTTCCGGAAAATCCCAAAGGTCAAGGTCATATATCAATTATCGGGTTTTTCTTCGGCCTTAAATATCTCAAAAACGGTAAATATTCTATCGAGACACTATGCGTATAATTTGTAGTGCTTAGAAAGACCTTTCAGATTATATTTAGTTTTTGATGATCGGGGTTGAATCGGTTGAGTTATGGCGGAAAAAACAAAATTCGGTAACCCTCAGTGTGTTTAACAGTTTATATCTCGAAATTCTTTGATTTTTGAAAATATGATGATGAATATTATTTGTAGAGCAATGTTTGGCCGTTCTTTTGATGCTTAAAGTTTAATGATTGTATTTACTTATATCATATTGATATTACTAGCTAAACAGGTGTACCGTTCCCGGTGGCCGAGTGTTTAGAGCGTCCGCCTCGAGAGCGGGAGGTCGTGGGTTCGATACCAAAGTCGTAAAAAATGGTACTGTTATAGCTCCCTTGCTTGACACTTAGCATATAAGGGTAGTTGCAGGACTGGTTGGCCCGGTATCAGGATAATGTGACTGGGTGTGATATCATGCCACATGTCTACGGCGTGATACTGCAGTGTGGCAGCACTATAACTGCATTAAGTAGACATCGTCTCCAAATGACTGAAATACTGTCGGTGGGACGTTAAACCGAACAAACAAACAAACAAATTAAACAAGTGTTGACAATGATTTAATGTTTTGTCAAATCATTTTATTTACGTTACTTATGAATATCAGTTGCAGCATTGTGTTACCCATAATCCTTTGAGCGTTTTGACACATGTCATTTAGACCGTTGTTGAAACATTGCAATTTCCCGACTTTATTGTTGCATCTATCGATAAATGTTGTACAAGCTATATTCCAAATTTATGATAAATGATAACCTATGTGAAAATATATGTTATAGTACAATGTAATTTAATTGCCAGCTTGAGATACCATGAGCGTGTATAAGTGTAGACGTTTTAAACAAAATGATCAACACATGTCATCCGTTCAAGACGCTGCAAGCTAATTTGTCTGTAATGCGGCGTTCACACAGTGTCGATTATGGCTCCCGTTTGAGATCAGACAGCGCTACGACACGAAAAGCGAAAAAGTCGGATTACTATCCTCAATGTCCTATCATTGTCTGAACGCAGTCGTATATGTTCGTAACAGAGTCCTACGGATCGGGAATGGTCCGGAGAGGTCGGCCAAGCACTCCTGACAGTTAGGTGCGTCCCGTAACATTCGGGAAACTCAGCCGATTTTGTCTAGTCGGATTACAATCGTGACTATGTCGTGACAAATTCTGCTGTATCGGATCAGAATCGGATTGAGAACGGATAATCGGGACGAATTCTGCTGGAAACGGCTGGATCGGGACGCCTCCTGAACAATATCTGATTGTTGTCGTGATTAAATAAATGTTTTTTACAAATTTTAATAAAAGTTTGAATTTCCAGCCACGAATCACAGGATCTTGATCAGACTTTTGACACATTTTAATCGGGAATGGTCCTATCAAGGACGGCAGTAAAAATCCTGAATGTGTGACCTAGGCCACAGGGACTTGCTCCCATACACACACACCACACACACACACACACACTGTACATACACTATCAATAAGGGTGGACATCTTTTCAGGGGTCGACTCGCTTCAACTCCGTTTTTTCAAATCATTCAAATAAATCTATGAAGTTAACATACGGAATCACTCAAATATATATTTCTCTATCGAAATATACAAAATTGTCGTGAAAATAATCCTCCTTTGAATGTTTATTTGTTTGAAATATATGCGAATCCGAGAAAAGGACAACAACCTGGACCAGCAGCGCAGTACATTTCGGGATGATTCGGATTTTTACGCTGCGAAATTGGTCAGCGATATTGCGATTATTTTCCCGCAATCTGTCAAACCGTTAAATTTAAATTATTAAAGGGCTGACTATTCGGGCGTTGAAAGAAAAAAAAACCCCAGGCAGTATGGAGAAATCAGCTGTTTCTTGGTAATTTTCTTGTTGTAAAATAAATTATTTAAAGACTTAGATATAAATTCACTTGTCTGTGAGTGTGTGTTTTTAAATTGAAATAAATATCACAGGGATTTGAAGTTCAGTAATTTAAAATAAAATTCTGAAAATAATAGTACTCCATACATACAAAACATATTTTTTCTTATATATACGGAATACTAAATTCTACTGAACTTCAAATCCCTGTTACTTGTTTATTTTTGGAATATGGCTTATTTCAAAAAGTTCATGCATGAGAAGTCCATACGAAAAAAAAAAGAAGTAAAAGGTAGGGAATTTAATATATATTCTTTCTAACGGAATTAATCTTTATATTTTTCAATGTTAGCAGAAAGTCCTATCATTCGTATCAACGAATGAAATCTAGTTATTCTTTTTTTCTTCCTCTTATATTTGTGTTAATTTCGAGGTGTTGCCATTGACTCAGAACAATGAAAATTTTATGGTGTATATTTCAAACCATGAGCTTTCGGATGCAATGAATTTCATATTCATATGACGTCATATGACGTCAGATTTGACGTCACGTGAAAAAGTTTGTACGCGGTCTACAGCCATTATTTCTGGACCGATTTTCATCAAAATTGCACAGAATGTGTATGTTAGGCTCTAGTTGTGCATCCCGGTGTCCGTTTTTCCAAATTCGAAAAGGCAAATGTTTTATGGCGAATCCAAGATTCGAACTAATGACGTCAAATTTCAAATGCGTATAAAATCGCTTCCAGAAGAGCTAGAAAGCTGATATTTAGACTGAATATTAGTCTCTAGGTCTTCTTTATATTCTAAAAAGATGAACGCTATTTGACGTCACATGACGTCATAATGCTAATAAAACTTTCGTATAAAAACTTAACGGTTTTTAAGCCCTGTAGGCTTTATTTTTTGTATGATTTGCTTGAAATTTTGTCTGAAGATGCAGTATTAGATTCTATGGAGCCATGTCACTTCCGTTTCCGGAAAATCCCAAAGGTCAAGGTCATATATCAATTATCGGCTTTTTCTTTGGCCTTAAATATCTCAAAAACGGTAAATATTCTATCGAGACACTATGCGTATAATTTGTAGTGCTTGGAAATACCTTTCAGAAGATATTTAGTTTTTGATGATCGGGGTTGAATCGGTTGAGTTATGGCGGAAAAATGAAAATTTGGTAACCCACAGTGTGTTTAACAGTTTATATCTCGCTCGAAAACCTTTGATTTTTGAAAATATGATGATGGATATCATTTGTAGAGCAATGTTTGACCGTTCTTTTGACGCTTAGAGTTTAATGATTGGCCAAAGATTTATGGAGTTATGGGAAAAAAACGAAATTCGTGCATATAGCTTTGATGATTTTTTCATTCTTCAGGAGGTTTAAAAGCTTGTATCTCAAAAAGTATTAAAAATATTCCTAAACATAAAGCGTGTGAAATGTAGAGAATTTTCAGGCGATTATTTTGGTACCTTAAGTTTTGAAATTGATCAAAGTATAAGGAAGTTACATCCAAAATAAGAATTTAAACCCTATTGTAGAATATTCGAAAAATATCCTACTTTCGCTTTCACCTTAATTGAAGCATTTTCGGAAAATATAAGTTCACAGATATGTATTAGTCATATAAATTGCAAAATAAACTTTTTACTAATATCATATTGATATTACTAGCTAAACAAGTGATGACAATAATTTAATGGTGTTTCAATTCTATTCTTTATCAATATAGTATACACTAGTACATTACAGTACACAGAGCTACCCAAGATGTAAACAAAATGGTCGCCCTCGTGTAAAAGGGGGTTTGCAGATTAAAACTTTTAAAAATACAATGTTCTACCAATAATTAAACGGATTTACTTGGCATAAACCTTAATTATAACTTGTAAAAGTGAATCAAGCTGGAAATGACATCTAAATCACACTGAAAATCTAAATACAGACATTACAGAAATGGATTACTGTAGCCTACATCAGTACATGGCATGTTTACATCGAGACAGATTGCAAATGTGACACGGAGGTGAAGAGAATATTACTGGCGTAATGCATTAATTTGGCTAGTTTGCTGGCAGACAAGTCAGTCAACTGTCAAAATTTATGTGATTTGTCAGAGACGCTGCAAATAGCAGATACAAATTGATCCAACCCAAAGACAAAAACAAAGGTAAGAAAAATTAGTAATGCTTGGGCATTACATTATTGTCTTTTTCAAAACCTGAATTCATTTTTTCTTATATATTCTTATATGGTAAGATTCTTTTTTAAATTTGTTTATTTTTGTTTATCAAAAAATAGGACAAGAATGCTGAACAGATGTAGAAAAGATGGTATGTGTAGGCAATTTGAAATAATGTTTAACCCAAAACAGCATTGGTCTTTCTTTTTTACATCTTGTAGGTTTTGATTTTGAACATATTCTGTCGTAATGCGACAACCATCAAATTACAGGTCATCTTTACTTAACAAATGTCCAATTATACTGCTAGTTCATTGGTGTTAAAATTTACATGAACTAAGTATACTCCAAAATGTAATGAAACAGTCAAATCTCTATTGAAATACAGCTCCGTTAAGATTATATAATAGCAAAGGATTTCAATCATGTACTTGGAGAATATATACACACGCGTGTGTATTTCAGTGCATGTAAACATAGGTCCCAGTAGGGATTATGATATGTTGGCAAATAAAAGCATGTTGCACATCAACGGGCTAGTCGCAAGCGCATGGGGAAAACCCATTATGAAGTTGAACTGAGTAAAACGGTTAAGACAAATCATTAACCGTGATAATCTGAGTTTCAATGTATGAAATATTCATGCGTCCGAGGAGACGCACATAATTTTAATTTTTAAAGTGTGCGTCCTCGAGAGAGATCTGATTTACATGTAACTTAGTGTTTTATATATTTACGCACACATGAACTTGAATTACTGATTTTCATTATGGCAAAAATATGTATGCTTAATATTTCAAAAGAAATTAAAAAAAACAAAACAATTAGCTGTAAAAAAACAAAAGGAAAAAAAAAAAAGACTGGGACTCAAACCTACAATTTATATATTGTCGGCTATTGCTGGAATTTCCAGCCAGTTATGGTTCGAAATATCTAAGCATGAAGTGGGAATTTGCCTTCTGCATAATTAGGACTTCCTGCCTCCTGGCAGAAAGTCCTATTGGGTTTGTACTGTTTCTTCTTCTTCTTCTTCTATTATTCTTTTTTTCTTCCTCTTATATTTGTGTTAATTTCGATGTGTTGCTATTGGCCCTAAACAATCAGAATTTTATGGCATGTATTTCAAACCATGAGCTTTCGGATGCATTGAATTTCATATTCATATGACGTCATATAACGTCAGACTTGACGTCACGTGAAAAAGTTTGTACGCGGTCTACAGCCATTATTTCTGGACCGATTTTCATCAAAATTTCACAGAATGTGTATGTTAGGCTCTAGTTGTGCATCCCGGTGTCCGTTTTTCAAAATTCGAAAAGTCCATGGTTCTTTAGCGAATCCAAGATTCGAACCAAGGTCGTAAAATTTTAAATGCTTATAAAATCTGTCCTATTTAAGAAAGAAAGTTGATATTTAGTCAGTATATAAGTCTCTAGAAGTTTTAAAATTTTGTGAAAATAAATGTCATAGACGTCACGTGACGCATTATATGATAATGATTTCAATTAAAAATTTCTATATGTTGAAATTGTAGAAGGGCAATGAAAATTTAAAGACACATGCTCCAAACGCTGAAATTTTGATTTCTATGATTTTCATATGCCTATGACGTCATATGACGTCACATTTGAAATATGCTACAAAAGTTTGTACGCGGTCTACAGCCATTGTTTGTGAACCGATTTTCATCAAATTTTCACAGATTGTGTATATTAAGTTCTAGTTGTGCATCCCGAAGTCCGTTTTTCAAAATTCGAAAAGTCCAAGGTTCTATATCGATTCCAAGATTCGAACCAAGGTCGTAAATTTTCAAATTCTTATAAAATCGGTCCAATTTGCGATAGAAAGATGATATTAGGTCAGTATATAGGTCTCTGGGAGTCTTTAACATTTTGTGAAAATAAATGTCATATGACGTCACGTGACGTCATTATATGATAATGAATTTCTAATTCTAACAAAATTATTTCTATATGTTGAAATTTTTAAAGGGCAATGAAAATTTTATGCCGCATGCTTCAGATGCTGAAATTTCGATTTCAATGATTTTCAGAAGCCTATGACGTCATATGACGTCACATTTGAAATTGACTACGAAAGTTTGTACACGGTCCAGAGCCATTATTAATGGGCCGATTTTCATCAAACTTTCACAGAATGTGTATATTAATCGGTGTCCGTTTTTCAAAATCCGAAAAGTCCATGGTTCAATAGCGAATTCAAGATTCGAACCGTGGTCGTAAATTTTTAAATGCTTATAAAATCAGTCCTATTTGAGATAGAAAAGTGATATTTGGTCAGTATATAGGTCTCTAAGAGTCTTAAAGATTTTGTGAAAATAAACGTCATATGACGTTACCTGACGTCATTATATGATAATGTATTTCTAATATTAACAAGAATATTTCTATATGTTGAAATTGTCGAAGGGCAATGAAAATTTAAAGACATATGTTTCAAACGCTGAAATTTTGATTTCTATGATTTTCATATATATATGACGTCATATGACGTCACACGTGAAATAAGCTACAAAAGATTGTACGCGGTCCAGAGCCATTATTAATGAACCGATTTTCATCAAATTTTCACAGAATGTGTATATTAAGTTCTAGTTGTGCATCCCGGTGTCCGTTTCTCAAAATTCGAAATTGCCAAGGTTCTATAGCGAATCCAAGATTCGAACCAAGGTCGTAAATTTTCAAATTATTATAAAATCAGTCCTTTTTGATATAGAAAGTTGATATTTGGTCAGTATGTAGGTCTCTCGGAGTCTTAAAAATATTTTGAAAATTTGCATCATATGACGTCACATGACGTCATTATATGAAAATATATTACTAACATTAACAAGATTATTTCTATATGTTGAAATGGTCGAAGAGCAATGAAAATTTAATGGCATATGTTTCAGACAATATAATTTCTATTTCAATAGTTTTTATAGGCATATGACGTCATATGACGTCACACTTGCCATATTCTACAAAAGTTTGTACGCGGTCTACAGCCATTGTTTGTGAACCGATTTTCATCAAATTTTCACAGATTGTGTATATTAAGTTCTAGTTGTGCACCCCGGTGTCCATTTTTCAAAATTCGAAAAGTCCATGGTTCTATAGCGAATCCAAGATTCGAACCAAGGTCGTAATTTTTAAATGCTTATAAAATCTGTCCTATTTAAGATAGAAAGTTGATATTTAGTCAGTATATAGGTCTCTGGGAGTGTTAAACATTTTGTGAAAATAAATGTCATATGACGTCACGTGACGTCATTATATGATAATGTATTTCTAATATTAACAAGAATATTTCTATATGTTGAAATTGTCGAAGGGCAATGAAAATTTAATGACACATGCTTCAAACGCAGAAATTTTGATTTCTATGATTTGCATATCTCTATGACGTCATGACGTCACACGTGAAATAAGCTACAAAAGTTTGTACGCGGTCCAGAGCCATTATTTATGAACCGATTTTCATCAAATTTTCATAGAAAGTGTATATTAGATTATAGTTGAGCATCCCGGTGTCCGTTCTTCCAAATTCAAAAATGCAAAGGTTTTATGGCGGATCCAATACTCGAACCATTGACGTCAAATTTTAAATACGTATAAAATCGTTTCCAGATGAGTTTGAAATCTAATATTTGGAAAGTAAATAAGTCTCCAACAGTGCTTTACATTCTATGAAGATGAACGTCATTTGACGTCATATGACGTCATAAGGTCAAAAATTATTTCTGATATATACGCATAAATTTAAAATGTTGTTAACTTCCCAGGACCATGAAATCTTATGGTATATACTTTAGAAATGCTTTAGAATGCAATGTAATTCATATTAATTTGACGTTATATCTCATCAGATTTGACGTCAGGACAAAAAGCTTTTACGCGGTGTACAGCCATTATTTTTGGACCAATTTTCAACAAATTTCAAAGAATATATATGTAACGCTCTAGTTGTGTATCCCGGGTCCTGTTTTACAAATTCGAAAAGACGAAAAGGCAATGGTTCTATGGCGAATCCAAGTTTCGAAACATTGACGTCAAATTTCAAAAACATATAAAATCGCTTCGAGATGATTTAGAAAGTTGATATTTGGACTGAATATTAGTCTTTAAGACTTATTTATATTCTGTGAGGATTAACGTTATTTGACGTCATAAGGTCAAAAAGAATGTTAATATATCTACGCGTTTATTTCTATATGTTGCAAAGTTGCAAGGAGCATGAAAAAATTACTTATATTTAAGATACTTAATATTTCATTTCATTGATTTTCTTATGCCTATGATGTCATGTGACATCAAACTTGACGTTGTCTACACACTCTTGTACGCGGTCTACAGCCATTATTACAGGATGGAATTCGAATTGTAAGCGTTTTAAATAAATTTGATTTGTAACATAGATTATAAAAATAGTCCAAGTTAAATAAATCGTAATAAAAAAATGATTTTCAGTTACTTTTGCCATTTCCTCCAAGTTAAACGGTTTATTTTTCAAAGTTCTTTAAGTTATGGCCATACAAAAGCAAGTTAAAGGCTGCAATTTCATATCCTTTTACTTTTTTATGCCTATGACGTCACATGACATCAAACTTGACGCTGTCTACACAAGCTTTTACGCGGTCTTCGGCAATTATTACAGGATGAAATTCGAATTGTAAGCATTTTAAATAAATTTGATTTGTAACATAGATTATAAAAATAGTCCAAGTTAAATAAATCGATATAAAAAAAATGATTTTCAGTTACTTTTGCCATTTCCTCCAAGTTAAACGGTTATATTTTTCAAAGTTTATTTAAGTTATGGCCATACAAAAGCAAGTTAATGGCTGGAATTTCATATCCTTTTACTTTTTTAGCTTTTAAGTGTTTAACAAATGTAGCAGAAAGTCCCATCATTCGTATCAACGAATGAAATCTAGTTATTATATGTTTTCATTACAGTTTATTAAATACAATATCTCCAGCATCTATTTTCAATACATTTTTATTTAGTTTTAATCGCAATCATTCTGAGTCTGAAATAAACATGAAAATTGTCACCATTGAGTGTTAAGAGAGAAAATAAATTTTGGACTTTTTTCTCTGTGTAGTAAAAAAGAGGGAAATCTATAAATAAAAAATTTCTTAATATAGCCCCAAACTGTTGTCAAATCCAAAATGTGTGCTTCCTTAGAACAGTTTTGCAAGCAACCCTGTTCTAAAAACCTTAAGATTTTATATTAATTAATATGATACTAGGTTTTTGTTGATTTATTTTGAAATGAAAACCCCTGTATACCAGCACAAATGGAAGAGAATCAGCCTGTTGGACGGTTGGTTGGTCAGTCGGTTGGTTGGTCAGTCAGTCATGCAGTATTTAAGCAAAATCTTGTCCGGTACTTTCAGCCATTTCACCTGATACTTGGCATAAATATTTATCAGAACAGGGCTACAGATAAGGTTTGAGGTCAATTGGGTATTTACTCATCAATTTTCAAGGAATTGGGTTTTCACAATTTTAATTGAGTAATGAAAATATGGTTACTCCATCAAAATTAAGTCAATTACTTTTTTTTCATCAACTTAATTTTGGAATTGAAATAACAGTACATGTTCTTACTGGTATATGCGCCTGCTGTCCTTGTATGCAACATTGTCAATTTAACAATTATCATATGCAGGATTTATCATTAGCTCCTCAACAATTAAATAAAAAAAAAGTTAAACATTCAATCATATTTGATCTTCCTGATCCAAAGATTTAGCACTTTTAAATATTGAATTAAAACATATTATTTACTGATTAACATGGAATTGGATGCTATCGACTCTATCTCAACTTCCAGATCGTCAATTATTGTGACACAAATGCCTGATGTTTGGTTTGCAGTGCTAGGTATCTGCTCAGTGTTTTTTTTAAACGTTTACCCGTTTCTTCCTGCCTTATGTAACCATATTTGAAGCAAACAAATAGAAAAGAGCAAACAAATAGAAAAGCGTCAGATGAACAAATAAGACAGACTGGATTTATGTTTTACTTGAATGGAACCCAAAGTAGGAAATTACCGGAAATCATTTGAAGACTATTTTGTGAATTCGCAAGTAACCAGTCAAACATATATGAGTATTTGTAAACATCACTCTGTTTCAAAATGTTGCATGCCAGTACTTTTTAATATTTTGGATATTTGAGAAATTTAATTTTAATTGCTTTTTGATACTCTAGAATTTTAAAAGAATTGGGTTTTTTACTATTTTATTTGTGTTATTACGCAAATACGCAGCTTATCTTGACCCCTGACAGAAGAACTAAATGTGCAAGACGCAAATTTCACTTCATTCCCACAAGAATTACAATGTTATTGCCCCTGAATCAACTTGAAATGTCTTGTCCAGTGCATTCCTCTTTCAATTTCAGTCTAATTCATCTAATACTTTGCAAAAAATGTTCTTCATTAGCAGTAGATGTACAAGACGCAAAATTCACTTCGTTCCCACGAGGATTACAGAGTTATTGCCCCTGATTTGACTTTAAATATTTGTGACGCGAACTACATTTCTTAACCAACTCGGTTCAAATGTTGTGTGTGAATTGATAATCAGGTGGATAGGTGCATGTCATAAATTTCACTTGAGTTGTTTCAATTATTGCCCTGGTTTCATTTCGCATTATCTCCCTTTGGTTAATTTTGTTTTTCTTGTCCGGAACATTGCTCAAATATTATACAATGTATTGACTTGAAATTTAAAATGTAACCAGAATCTGATGGCAACTAGGAAAACTGCAGTGTCCAAGAACTGTAACTCTACCTGGTCCCATTTTAAGCTCACCTGAGCACAACGGGCTCAAGGGTGAGCTTTTGTGATAGCCCTTCGTTCGTCGTGCGTCGTCAACAATTTGGCTTGTTAACACTCTAGAGGCCATATTTTTAATCTTCATGAAACTTGGTCAGAATGTTTGTCTCAATAAAATCTTGGACAAGTTCGAAATTGGGTCATAAGGGGTCAAAAAGAAGGTCACGAGGTCAAATCTTAGAAAAACCTTGTTTACACTCTAGAGGCCACATTTTAAAATCTTGGACAAGTTCGAAATTGAGTCATGTGGGGTCAAAAAGTAGGTCACGAGGTCAAATCTTAGAAAAACCTTGTTAACACTCTAGAGGCCACATTTTTTGCCCAATCTTCATGAAACTTGGTCAGGATGTTTCTCTCCATAAAATCTTGGACAAGTTCGACTTTGGGCCATGTGGGGTCAAAAAGTAGGTCATGAGGTCAAATCTTAGAAAAACATTGTTAACACCTTTCTTTCCATCAAATCTTGGACAAGTTCGAATTTTGGCCATGTGGGGTCAAAAAAGTAGGTCATGAGGTCAAATCTTATAAATAACCTTGTTTACACTCCATAGGCCACATTTTTGGCCATATCTTCATGAAACTTGTTCAGAATGTCTGTTTCCATAAAATGTTGGACAAGTTCAAAAGTGGGTCATGTGGGGTCAAAAAGTAGGTCAATATGAAAAATCCAACATATGTTGCTCATTTATAATCAGGTGAGTGATTCAGGGCCATCATGGCCCTCTTGTTTAATTATCTCCCTTTGTTAAATAGCTCTTTTTTTCTTGTCTCGACATTAACTTGAATATTATACATGGTATTTACTTGAAAACATAAAATGTAAACAGATGGCGACTAAGAGAAGTGCAATGTCTAAGAACTATGACTACACTTTTATACTGCTGTGCCAAATAACCATAACTGATTCTCTATCCACTTTAAAAAATGACTTTATTTACTTATTGATTGCTATATATATAATATACTATGTATACAGGTGCTTATCTATGCTCTGCCTGGAGTGTGGCTTCTCCTGTATCAAAGCATTTTGTGGAGGTATTAATCATCCACAGTGCAGACATAGGTGCCAATATCAGTGCTATATTGCCCCGATAACTTCTGCTGACTGGGTATATTCTGTAGTTAAAGACAACTAGCATATCATAATCATAATTATGACATCATAGACGCTAGATTTGACGTCAGTTAAACTGTTTGTACGCGCTCTGCAGAATTTATTTTTGAATGGATTTTCTAGTAAATTCACAGAAGGTATAAGTTAGGATTTTGTTGTGCATCCTTACTTTCATTTCCAAAATACTGAAAGGACCAAGGTTCTGTGGTGAAACCAAGTTTAAAAAAGATGTGACCTCGAAATTAAATTTAGTACAAATCTGACTAAAGTACACGATCTTCCTACAATCTTATGTAGCGTAGCGTTTATATAGGAGATGACTTTAATCAGATTGAGCACTCCATATGAGATAAAAAGCTGAAATTCACACATATTGTAATTTTAAAGGTTTTCTTCAGACTTTCATAGGCCGGACGTCATTTGACATCATAGGTTATTATTTGTTTTCATTTCTCGTGCAAAAAATTCAGTGTGATCCCAATGGTCCAGAACTACAAAAAATTTAGGGCATATATATTAAACATGCTGAATTTTCATATGCAATTATATTCACAACCATATGACTTCAGAATAGACGTTGGATCAAAAAGTTTGTAGCCGATCTGAAACCTTATAATTGGTGATTTTTTGAAAATTTTCAAAGAATGTATAGGTTACACTCTAGATACCTAATATTTTCTGCGTATTCCGTATTAATAATTTTCAGTTTGATTGAGTTTAAGCGGTTTGCAGAAGTCCTATCGTTTGCCGTGCAAACGAAATCTAGTTATTATTATTCTTTTCTTCTTCCTAACTAAACGCTTATTTTAATATGTTGCAAGGGCTAGACGATGAAATTTTTATGGCTTATGTCACGTGAGGAAATTTTGATTTCAATATTTTCAGCACCCTATGCCACATGACGTACAGCTAAAAATATGAAAAATGGTGTTCGCGCTCTACGCCGTCATTATGGTCGATTTTTTTCAAATTTTTTCAGATGGGACATCTTGAATCAAGGGGTGCATATCCCGTCGCAACCGAAATTTCCCAAAAACCGAAGTTCTGTGGCGAAAAAAGATTCGAACATAGGCCGAAAATTTCATTTTAGGATTAAAGAGCTTCAGGGTGAGATAGAAAATTGAAAATTACACAGTTTGCAGTTTTGCAGAATTTCTACAAATATTTTCAGTCAGAACGTCATTGACGCATGTGAGTCAAAAGCAAACTTCTTTAAATTTTTATTTTTGGGCTGATTTTTTACATGATGCCCGTTGTTCAGAATAAAGAAAATTTCAGAGTTATGAAAGTAAAATATGCGCTTTTGAACAAAAGCATCTTTAGACCCAGACTCACATGCGTCAAGTAAAAAAAGTAAAAATGGGTTCGCGCTCACAGCCGCCCTTTATGGTCGGATTTTTCAAATTTTCAAGATGGTACATCTTTAATCAAAGGTGTGCATATCCCGTCAGCAACCGAAATTCCCAAAGACCGAATTCTTGGCGGGAAAAAAGATTCGAAAAAGGACCGAAAAATTTTATTTTAGGATTTAAAAAGCTTAGGATGGATAAAAGTGAACTTACACAGTTTTAGTTTTGCAAATTTTTACAAATTTTGGTCCACGTCATATACGTCATTGACGTCAAAACATACTTTTTAATTTTTATATTAGGGCAAGATTTCAAAATGATGCCAGTTTTTTCAGAAAAAGAAAATTCGATTAGAAGTAAAGTAGCGCTTTTTAACAAAAGCTCTCAGCACCTTTGACGTCAATGACTCACAGCTAAAAAGTGAAAAATGGTGTTTGCGCTCTACAGCCGTCTTTTGGTCGGATTTTTTTCAAATTTTCACAGATGGGACATTTACAAATAAAGGTGTGCATATCCTGTCAGCTTTCCGAAAATCCGAAAAACCGAAGTTCTGGGCGGAAATAAATTCGAACAAAGGACCGAAAATTTCATTTTAGGGTTAAAAAGGGTTCAGGATGAGATAGAAAGTTGGAACTTTCACAGTTTGCAGTTCTGCAGAATATTACAATTTTTGAGTCCCGACGTCATTGACGTCATGTGACGTATAAGCATACTTCTTAATTTTTATATTAGGGCAATGATTTCGACATGATGCCGTTGTTCAGAAAAGAAAATTTCAGAGTTTTGATATAAGTATGCGCTTTTGAAAAAAAGCATCTTCAGCACCCTATGACGTCATGTGACGTCAGAGCTAAAAATAGTGAAAAAAGGTGTCGCGCTCTACAGCCGTCATTTAAAAACGGGTTTTTTTTCAAATTTTCCGGGGTGGTACATCATGAAACTAAGGGTGCAATCCTGTCAACTAACCGAAAATTTCCCAAAGAAAGTTCTGTGGCTGAAAAAAGATTCCCAA
>CM037780.1:29814424-29846929 GCA_021229015.1 Solen grandis | reverse complement strand
TCAAAAAACAAAAAAGAAAAGTTATCAGTCTTGTGCACTGCACCCTCCTCAATGAGATCTATTCACCTATGAAGTATCAAGTTATACCTCAAATACTTTTTGAGTTATGCTCCGGACAAAAATTAAGTCTAAAAATAACGAAGGGCAATAACTCAAAAATTATGAAAGGTAGAGTTATCAGTCTTGTGCACTGCACTCCTCCTCAATGAGATCTATTCACCTATGAAGTATCAAGTTAATACCTCAAATACTTTTTGAGTTATGCTCCGGACAAAAATTAAGTCTTAAAAATAACGAAGGGCAATAACTCAAAAATTGTGAAAGGTAGAGTTATCATTCTTGTACACTGCACTCCTCCTCAATGAGATCTATTCACCTATGAAGTATCAAGTTGATACCTCAAATACTTTTTGAGTTATGCTCCGGACAAAAATTAAGTCTAAAAATAACAAAGGGCAATAACTCAAAAATTATGAAAGGTAGAGTTATCAGTCTTGTGCACTGCACTCCTCCTCAATAAGGTCTATTCACCTATGAAGTTCCAAGTTGATACCTCAAATACTTTTCGAGTTATGCTCTGGACAAAAATTAAGTCTAAAAAATAACAAAGGGCAATAACTCAAACATTATGAAAGGTAGAGTTATCAGTCTTGTGCACTGCACTCCTCCTCAATGAGATCTATCCACCTATGAAGTATCAAGTTAATACCTCAAATACTTTTCGAGTTATGCTCCGGATAAAAATGTCGAACGGACGGACGGAGACTATTACTATATCCCCCGCCGCCTTTCGGCGGGGGATAATAAGGTCCAAGGTCAAGGTCGATAGGTAAAATATTGAGGTATATCTAAAACCATTGTCAAGATGAATAATCATACCAAATATAAAAGATGTATGTCAAATAGTAAAAAGTTATGGCCAATGTAAAAACCTTTTGTTAATCATTTCAAAAATAGGTCAGAGTTCAAAGGTCATTAAAGTCCAAAAATGTAACATTGCTAGAAAGGTCTTGCCACAAGAAATTCACATGTAAAATATCAGTGCCCTGTTGGTAACAGTTCTGAAATGACAGACATTTTAAACTTTACAGAAGTTACAGCAAAAATAGGTCAAAGGTCAAGGTTGATAGATAAAATGTTGAGGTTTATCTGTATAGCCCATGCAAGGATGAATATGCATAACAAAAATATAAGTTGTATGTCAAATAGTAAAGAATTTACGGCCAATGTTACAGCTTTTTGTTAAACATTTCAAATATTGGTCAAAGATCAAAGGTCAAAATCAAAAGTCCAAAAGTGTAACATTAATGGAAAGGTCTTGACACAAGGAATTCACATGTGAAACGGTTCTGAATGAAAGGCATTTTGAAGTTTTCAAAAGTTACAGCAAAAATAGGTCAAAGGTCAAGGTCAAGGTCAATAGGTGAAATTTTGCATATGTCTTGATTGGCCTTGTCAATATGAATATTCATACCAAAAATGAAAGTTGTACATGAAATAGTAGAGAAGTTATGGCCAACATTAAAATTTTGGACGACGCCCGACGACGACGCGGATGCTGGAGTTACGACAATAGTTCTTTTTTTTTTCTTCGAAAAACAGACGAGCTAGAAATGAACTGTGCACGCAACTAAGACATATTCTTTACTGACAACAAATAAAGAGTCTGAGCTTCAGTGGGGAATGATAATCTGAATGTAACCTGGCAGGATTTTGAACACTTAGTATCAAGCATTCCTGTTAAAATTAAGGCCAAGGTCTACAGTGTGCGCAAACTTGTGTCTACAGACATGGATAGACAGATTGATCCAGTATCCTACTTGTCATAGTATAATAAGCTTGTCACAATATCCCTATGTCTTCAAACCAGAAAATAGGTATTGATATATTGATACTCTGCAATCCATACACCAATGGACTTGATTAATGAAGTGATTCACATCTAAACAGATCTATTTATGAGTAACATAGATACAGTGAGGAAAATATTTTGACATCAAGGCTTTGTCACTATTGCAAGCAATACAGGAGTCCCAAACTGGTGAAACCCCCCCAAGATAGAAACAATTAAACCAATGGAAATGGGTTATGATACCCGAAACATGCTTTCTCACAGGGTAGGTGCAAACTCAAAATTAATGAATTGCTTTATACTGAGTATATAACAGTTAAGTGCCTGAATGTCATAGACATAAATCAAAGCTTGGCAGGTTGCTTAAATTGTGCTTCCTACCTTCTTTTTATAAATTTGGTCACTGATTTTTTTCTTTTTTAAAATGGGCAGCAACATACTAGGTACCTTAGGTTATAAGGAACACTTCTGTAAAGTTTTATAGAAATCCATCCATAGATGTCTACCTTATGGGTGGACATGTAGATGAAGCCAATGATCACAAAAGACAATTTCTATCAACTCCCGTGACCTTGACCTTTCAATGACGTATATGGTTGATGCACATGACACACCCTTCTGTTATGAGGATCACTCCTGTAAAGTTTTATTGAAATCCATACATAGATGTTCAAGTTTTGGATGCAAAGATGAAGCTTATTATACCAAATCAATTTCTATCAACTCCCGTGACCTTGACCTTTTGAGGACGCATATGGTTAATGCACTCAATACACCCTTGTGTTATGAAGTTTTACTGGAATCCAGCCATGATCCCAAGTTTCGGAGCGGACATGAATGCGGGAACTTGAAGCGGTCCACTTGGTCATGTTACAAATCAAATATCTTACATTCAGGCCATGTGGTTTCTGATGAGAAAATTATTTAAGTATTTTCCTGGGTAAGTCTATACATGGACCATAATTCCTGACTGAATCGGCCAATATAAGCCATAATTGAACTTAGCCAAGATATTATGGCTATAAATATCTGCATTAAGTTTGAAAAAGATCGCTTAAGAAATGAAGATGCTAGAATGTACACAAAGTGTAATCTGGCATTTTTTTATCGTTCAAGGGCCATACCTCATGACCTAATTAGCAGATATCAACCAGAGATTATGGCTATAAACATTGTTCTAATATAATGATAAATGCTTAAGAAATGAAGTTGCTAGAGTGTACACAAGAACATACTGACTGAAGTCCTGACGATGGACAGTGACTGACCACAACAGCTCACCTTCGGAACTTCATGCTGAGGTGAGCTAAAAATAATTTAGTACTCTCACTCACTTGTTAAATTTGTTGAAGTCTTTGTTTCCTGACAAATAAACTCTGCAAGTGTAGGTCACATTACACGGGAAAACGCTATTTTCATAAACGCAACTTTAGCAAAATCGATTAAATATAGAATACGGTATCCCCGAAGCAGGTGCTGGAGGTACCATGTGACACGTTCCACACCATGGCATCTTCACCAGTTCATGATAGCGATTTCGTAAGTTCAAGCACATGCACAAAGACTAAATGTGGTCAGCCAGGTGACAGCAAATGAAAATAGAAATTCTAAAAAATACAGGTTTTATAATTCTAAATTTAGTTTCAATACCATCTGTGACAGTATTGCCTATGATGGGGAAACCACCATTTTTTCACAATCACAGATGGTTGCATTGGGTGACCATACGTCAGTAGATGGCTATTGATAAACTTAATACACATTTAGTTAAAAATCAAATTCTTGTTCAATAACCATCTTTGAATTAGCTGCTTTGAAACCTTAACTGAATCTTGGATTAGACTTTTAAGTAGTCACTACAGTGACAATACATGTATTGGCTAAACCCCGAAAACATTTCATTTTAAATACACCTCTTGATTAATTACCTTTATAAAATCATCTGGACCATCAACACTGCTGACTGTTAAGCTGTGTCGGCGTGTAATGTTCTCCATATTAATCCCAATGTTAACCAGTCCACTTAAGTCTGTGTCTGTGGCAGATTTAACATTTTTGTACCCTCCTGTGTTGGGCAAAAAGTTTTTTGCAACCTGCCAGTGGTCTGTTACCCACTGGGAGATGTCTGAATTTTTACACGAAGGTCCCTTAAATCTGTGTTCTGACACTATAGTGTCAAATAAAGTCCCACATACACTGTTGGGACAGAATCTTCGCATGTTCCTGGGACCTCTGGAACAGATGCAGGTTGTCCTTCTTGAACATGTTGAATGATGATGAGGCAGCAAGTTGTCTACTGTACAGTGGCCACAGTTCCGGGGTGGATGGCCAAGTTTTTTTAACAGTGAGGAGTGAAACACTCTAGCTTCAGTGTCAATGAATGATTCAATCCCTTCCTTAGTATACTTGAGGCCCAGACCCGCCCGAACCCAGTTAAGGTAGGTCTTGTCCCTTATCTCGGCCCGATGAGGTACAGCCATCATTGTCTGGTGTCTTAGTCCTCTGACGTCACCTAGAAGGAAATGTCAGAACTCATGTTTTAGTTATTCTAATAGTAAGGCTAGACTTTATCAGTATCCTTTTCAGTACTCTATAGTACATTTGAGTGATGGTATGTCCTCATTCATGATACTTAAAAATAAATGGTACTGTATATTTAACCAAGAAAAGTTCTCTAAAGATGTATACAGAACATGTAATTTACATTTTACTACATTAAATGACAACAGAAAACAACTATTTATGAAGTTGAAATTCTTTTTCATAACCTCATCAAAATCATTAGTTATGAAATACAGTTTGGATTCATGAGCTACTCAAATGCTTACATTACGGAACATTTTTTGTTGTGTCCGTTACCATGACAATTCTTGAAGAAAAGCTAATGCATTTAAGAATTAACTTTGTCTAACAATGTTTTATGTCTTTTAATGTCAACATCAAGCACTTTATTTTTTTTAGTTTTATTTTCATGACAATCGAGATAAACAAGAATTTTGCATCAGTATAGGTTACAGACACTACACTAGGCTCTAGAGATCCATGTCAGTGCCGCTACTGGGCACCATTCCCCCAGCAAAAAAAGTATCTTTTTTAACCATTTTCAGCCCCATCCCCCATACACACATGAAAATGTAACAGCTCACATAAATAACAAGAATGGTCAAGCGATAAGATTGTTGCACGGTATATCATTCAACTTCCATTTCAGTTTCACCCAATAAATTGTTTGTTGGGTTTATAATGTCCCACTGTTTACCCAATAAAGCTACTAAACAGGATCCAAAATGCCAAAAATCTCCCCTGCAAGGGAAAACAGAAAGAGAGAGAGCCTCTCTCAACAACTGAACAATTGAACCAGAAGTAAGTGAACAACTGGACCAGACGTAAGTGAACAACTGGACCAGACGTAAGTGAACAACTGGACCAGACGTAAGTGAACAACTGGACCAGACTTAAGTGAACAACTGGACCAGACGTAAGTGAACAACTGGACCAGACTTAAGTGAACAACTGGACCAGACGTAAGTGAACAACTGGACCAGACTTAAGTGAACAACTGGACCAGACGTAAGTGAACAACTGGACCAGACTTAAGTGAACAACTGCACCAGACGTAAGTGAACAACTGGACCAGACTTAAGTGAACAACTGGACCAGACGTAAGTGAACAACTGGACCAGACTTAAGTGAACAACTGGACCAGACTTAAGTGAACAACTGGACCAGACGTAAGTGAACAACTGGACCAGACTTAAGTGAACAACTGGACCAGACGTAAGTGAACAACTGGACCAGACTTAAGTGAACAACTGGACCAGACGTAAGTGAACAACTGGACCAGACTTAAGTGAACAACTGGACCAGACTTAAGTGAACAACTGGACCAGACTTAAGTGAATAACCAGTGGTTTAATGACGAGTGTAGGAATGCGCGTAAGGTATTCAATATAGCTAGAAATAAATACACAAGAAGTAAAACTGATGAGCACAGAAGTGAGTTTATAAATGCAAAAAATACATTTAACAAAACGAAACGAAAAGCAAAATCTATATACAAACAAAATCAAAAAAGCAAACTCACAAAATTACCTAAAAGCAAACCAAAGCAATTTTGGAAAGAAATAAAAAAGCAATATAAAAAACAAAATGATGCATCGGACAATATTGAATTAAATGAATTATTCAGACATTTTAAGGAGTTGTTTGGCATAGATGCTGACTCCTCTATGGAGAGAGAACACGAGATGGGGAGTAATCATAATACATTCAATAATACTTGTGCTTATTTAGACCAGGAATTTACGTATGAAGAGATTAAGGAAGCGGTATTTTCTCAAAGAAATAATAAAAGTAGCGGCATAGACAGTTTACCAGGAGAGGTGTTTAAGCTATCATACGATATTATCAAGCCTTTTTTGTTTTACTTGTTCAATCATTTATACTTAAAGGGAGACTACCCAAAATCATGGGGAGAAGGAATAATAACCCCCATTTTTAAAAGCGGTGATGTCGATAATCCTAAAAACTACAGAGGAGTTACCTTAATAAATGTAATCGCAAAAATATATTCACAACTTTTATTAAACAGGATAACAAAATGGGCATATGAAAATGAGAAAATCATAGATAATCAATTTGGTTTTCAAAAAGGAAAATCGACAACGGATTGTATATTTTTATTACACTCGATAATTGCTAAAACTCTTAATTCTAAAAAAAAACTGTATTGTGCATTCATTGATTACGAAAAATGTTTTGACAGGATTGATAGAATATTTTTATGGCAAAAACTGATTACACAAGGTATTAGCACACAGATGGTAAAAGCTCTAAAGGCAATGTATAGCTCTGTTAGGTCGTGTGTACGACACAATGGACAAATGTCAGATTTCTTTAATTCCGATATCGGTGTCAAACAAGGTGATCCTAGCTCTAGTTTATTGTTTTTATTCTTTGTTAATGACATAATTGATCATATACATTCGGATATTGATGGCGTGTTTCAGATTGACGATATTAAGATATTCATACTTATGTTCGCAGATGACGCCTGTTTATTTGCGGAAACACCAGCTGCCTTACAGTCAATGCTTAATGATTTAAAACTATATTGTGATTCATGGGGTTTAAAGATAAATATAAATAAAACTAAAATCATGATATTTGAAAAGGGCCGTAACTCTCATTTTAATTTTAAATTATATAAATTGAATCATTTTTACACAAAAGCGTATAGCTTCTCATTCAAATTATGCACTTCATAATTTATTTACAATTTTTAATCAACTTGAATTAAATGTCTCTGAAAAATGTAAATTATTTGATAGTTTAGTTGGTTCTGTTTTAAATTATAGCGCACAGGTTTGGGGATTCCACAATTCCAATGACATAGAAAAAATTCACTGTAAATTTTTAAGAAAAATATTAAACGTTAGGAAATCTACAAATTTAGATGGTCTCTATGGGGAACTGGGACGTTATCCTTTAAAGATTACGCGACAATTCATCATAATAACCATATTGGATAAAGCTATTAAAATCAAATAATCCATTATTAACAAATATTTATAATATGCTGATGACAGATGCTGAAATTCAAAACTCTTATGATGGACAAAACTGGGCATTCAATGTTAAAGAGTTACTTAATACTATAGGGTTACAAAATATTTGGATTAACCAGTTTACGCATATACCTAACTTATTAGAAATCAAACAACGTATACTAGATATTTATAAGCAATCTTGGTATGCATCAATAAATAATTCCAATAGATTAGTGTCATATAGTTTATACAAAAACAACTTTGAAGTAGAATCATATTTAGACCGTATCAATGTTAAAAAGTATAGAAGAGCATTTACAAAATTAAGACTCTCGTCACATGATCTAGCTGTGGAGACAGGCCGGCATGCAAATATCTTACATGAAAATAGAATATGTTCAAAATGTAATATGAGAATGATAGAAAACGAGTATCACTTTTTACTAATCTGCCCAACATATAGAGAACTGAGAAACAGATATTTAAGTAGTTATTACCGGAGTTTTCCAAATATACATAAATTTATCAGTATTATGTCTTCAAAATCTTCAACTATTATTAATCAAGTGACAAAATATGTATACTATGCATTCAGATTAAGAAATAATGAATAATAATAGTAGAAAATAATTATTGCTTTTTTTTAATCATTATATTGCAATATATATATATTTTTCTGAATTCTTTAAATGTACACTATATATCACTCTCAGAAAATGTTAGGAATTATAAAATAATCCCTATTATATTATTGTAAAGGTTTGTAGTACTAATTACCATGACATAAAGTCAAACACATAGACTTCCTCTTGAAAACAGTGTTATGTTAAAATACATGTTTGTTCAGTTACATGTTTATATATGACTTTACTGGCTATAAACATGCTGTATGTTTAATGCTGAATAAAGATATTGTATTGTATTGTATTGTATTTAGGAATAAAACAAACCAACAAATAACTTAATAATTTTTATAAGGTATAATTACATCATTAATATCTGACTGGGCCTTTTTGACCCGATAAATCGGGCCTTTCTGGTACACTTTGAAAGTGGGCCTTTCTGGACCGGGCCGATTCGGTATGGGCCTTTCTGGTAGTGGGCCTTTCTGACCCGACACCACTGGACCAGACGTAAGTGAACAACTGGACCAGACTTAAGTGAACAACTGGACCAGACTTAAGTGAGCAACTGGACCAGACGTAAGTGAACAACTGGACCAGACTTAAGTGCATTTTTGCAAATGAAGATTTTGAAAAAGTTGAGCTTCTAGATCGGTATGACTAAAACACGAAAGGGACGAAAGGAACGAATGGAACTAACAAAAAACATGAAAGTGATTTTTTATCACAACAAAAATGTAATACTTTAGTTTTTGATCTATGAAATATGAAAAACCATCACGTTTAATAAAATTCGATGATAAAATGTTATTTTTGAGCTATAATTACAAATAATAGATATGCCTGCTGTATCCCTTTCGCTACGAAAGGAACTCAATATTGAACTACTGAAGAAGGCTTGTGTATTGTTGTCGTCAAATGCGATATATGTTACTTAAACACTTATCTTATTGTAATATTTGGCAAAGTAATGAAAAAGTAAGCGTGATACATGAAAAAGATAAACGCCTAGAATAATGTACTGGAAGAAAAACATTCCTTTCGCACGAAACGGCTAAGTGTATACTGCGGATCCACTGAGCCCCGGAATTTTTTTTATTATTATTACCTACTGGATTTTTAAAGTTTACGAATTTTATAAATATTATTTAGTATTTTAACAATCCACAATAAAACATGACTATTAACAATTTTCTCTCGAAAATACCATTTTAATAAGTTCCTTTCGTCCCTTTCGTTCCTTTCGTGTTTTAGTCATACCCCTTCTAGATTACATTAGGTAGTACGGTTTATCCTTTTTTCAAAGTATGAAACAATTTCTGTTAATCAATTCTCAACTTTTTCGTGTATTCATACATTTAAAAACCATTTTGAGCAAAAATAAATGATTTTGTTGTTATGAAATAAATTTAGAAATGATACAAACTATATCCAAATGAATGTCACATTTTGAAATGAGATCAAAGAACACCATTTGAGAGAGCCTCAGTGGAGATTTGCCCCGCTAAAGCCTTAAATCTAGATGACATTTTCTAATCTCTAATAGTAACAAGCAAGGTTTTCCATGATGAACAAATATTCCAAACTTTGTCTCTCTAACTGTATCAAGGGGGCACATGACCCCTACTTGAATGAAAATATGAAGGAAAAATCTTGAATACTGAATTCAAAACAAAGAAACAAATCTTAGTTTATTTAAAAAGTTAAGAGACCAAGGAAAAACCAAAATTAATTAGAGTTAATATCAATCAGTCCTCAATTAGTGCCACCAAGGCCATGAAACTCACAACAATCTCAGGATATTAATTAGAGTTAATCTCAATCAGTCCTCAATTAGTGTCACCAAAGCCATGAAACTCACAAACAATCTCATGCCAATATCATCAGTAAGTCATTCTATTATCATAAAACTCACAAACAAGTTGTCCACATTTGTGTACCCGTAATTTGTGATATCGTTCTACTTTCGATTTGGCGATATCCCCTACGGGGGCAGAGGCGTGACACCCAATACAAAAAATAGCATGTCGCGCTGAGCGGCTCATTGATGGGATTACATAATAAGTAACAACGATATCCCAATATATTTTCACCGTTATCGCACCAGCACGGTTCTAGTTTGCGCATACGACAAATCATAGTATTTGTACGGTGTCCTGATCGGACCAGTTTAAATCTCGCCTCTCCAACACGCGACAACACGATAATTATCGCGTTGTCGCATGTCCAAAAAACATATATACATGCGAGATTTAACAATCCTCGCGAGGTTTTTGGGCGATAATTATCGTCTTAATTCTCGCATGTCTTTCTTAAATCTCGCATTAGGAATTTGATTGAATCTACAAAATAGATAAAAACAAAACCTCGCGAGGTTATTATCATTATCAACGTTTTTTTATAATTATTATTTATTTTTTATTATTATTATTAGACAGTGCCTTTATCGGCTATGCTAGATCTCCTACACAAGTGAATGATGTTGTAGTTTTGCGGATAAAGTAAAAAAAAAAATCAGCCATGAATGTCTTAAAAGAGTTAAAACGTCGTTTATTTATAACTTAGAGGGAAAAACCCATTTATCTTATAAAACATTATGATCGCTGTGTTCAGATCGATGACGTATGTTTGATACTTAATCGTAACATTGATATCCATGATACATCGTCATAGATGTTCATATCATATACACATGAACAAATTCAGAATCGTATATATTATATATATATATATATATTGATTATGTTTACATTCAAATTTGGTTGACCACATGGTTTAGAGCTAAGCTATTTTGTGTGTAACTTAGTAGACATCAGTCAAGTTTCCATGGACATATATCAAATTAAATTAAAAGGCTTACAGCTAAGATATTTGGTTTGTAGCAGTGCCTAGTGGACTGCTACAAAGTTTGTTCTTTTCATGATCCTTGGGTCAAAATTGTCCACAACCCAGGGATCATTTAATTCAAAATAGGCTGATATAGAAAAAAACAACAACATTGAACAATCTTCTTCTCAGGAACCACAAAGTCTAGAGATGAGATATATGTTGTGTAGAATTGTCTAGTAGATATCAAATATTTTTATTCAAATTATGACCCTGGGATAAAAATTGGCCTCACCAAAGGGGTCAGCTGATTTTGCAACTATTTATACATAAAATACATTGGTATTATCGAATTTTGCATCAGTATATATAGATTATACACACGTTTATGAACCATCAAACGTCGTTTTTTGTTTCATTTTAAAGTTTAAGACTTTATGTCTTTTATGTCTCATTATATGTGTACATTTCAATAGCAGAAGCCCGATTCTTTTTATCAAACATTTTCTCTTTTAACATTAAAATCCGTGTCTTAGCCTTTGCTGATTCAATTTCACCGTTAACGGCTCATCACACAAATAGTATAGTGAAACATCGATCGAAATCAATCTCCGTTTCTTCTCGTCAGTCGCCATTTTTTCTATTGTGTGTCTAGCCTTATGAAAACGAAAACAAAGTGTTATGAAAATGAGCGCTTTTTAGATGAAGAACTATATTTGAAATACAGGAGTTATTTCATAAACGTGCATTTATTAATGTCTTAACCAGTACACAGACTTATTCAAAATAATAAGAACAAAAGACCAAATCTGTGGCCAGTAACAGTACACTGTTTGGACCTTTTGTCCAGGGTCTAAGCTTATAATCGGATTAAATAAACTACTAAAATATATTCACGTAATATTTAGGAAATATTATAAAGATCACCCAATGTTAATCGATACATAACAAATGGATTGTATTATAAAACACTCTTTGAATTACATATAAATGAAATAGGGGAACCAACATTTTAATTACCGAAAAATACCTTATTAATGTAGTACTGTATTTTATCTCAATCACACTATCAAAACTTTTTCCTGTAAAATACATAAATAAAAAAAAACTCTTCTCTGTTAAACATAATGCGTTATAAGATCATGAGTATTAATTTGGTTTTCATAGGATTTGAATGTAACACTAATTGAAACCTAATAATTTATGTTATAGTGTTCCATAGTGAATCAGTAGATGAAATGAATGCTTTCATCATTTATGCTGTCTTTCAAAATTCATGCGAGTAATCATAACTATTCCCAACAGGATCTCCAAGAAAATCATGTAATCAGTATTTTACCAGATCAACGCGTGATTAAACTGCAGGCTGTCGGCACAAATATATGCTCGTACGTACACAATTAAACTTAAAAAAAACACAAAAAAAAACGATTGGAAGCTCTATTATAGTACGAACATGCTTTCTGGTTTTGAGTGCTGACGAAAATTAATCTATATTATTCATGTAAACAACGTGTAGAAATGTTATTGATAATAGGTTCAATGTCTACAAATCAGTTAACTGGTATGATTGCTAAAAAAAATAACATCTTATCAAAATTTAAAGAGTCACTAGAAACCAGTCCTACGCTGTCGCCCGGTGTTCCTCGTCAAAATAGTCCGGCAAAAACATAGCGCTCTATTTTTGTTTTACAAAACCTCGCGAGGGTTTGTAAAAATCCTCGCGAGGGTTTGCAAATAACTAAAAAAATATTTGTAATAACTAAAAAAATCTGCGCGCGCTATGTCTATATTGTAGATTCAATCAAATTCCTAATGCGAGATTTAAGAAAGACATGCGAGAATTAAGACGATAATTATCGCCCAAAAACCTCGCGAGGATTGTTAAATCTCGCATGTATATATGTTTTTTGGACATGCGACAACGCGATAATTATCGTGTTGTCGCGTGTTGGAGAGGCGAGATTTAAACTGGCATACAACACGACTCGCTACACTCCAAACGCCTTAAATCGAATTCCAAAAAAAAAACCCCAAAAACCCCCCCAAACTAAACGTCGCAAAAAAATCGACTGCCCCTAAACGTCGCACAACTTTAACGCTAAACGTCGCACTTAGTAGGGAGGTTCAGTATCGAACCTAAACATCACACATAAGTTCAGAGTAAC
The DNA here is from genome assembly GCA_021229015.1 of Solen grandis. Classification (NCBI taxonomy): domain Eukaryota; kingdom Metazoa; phylum Mollusca; class Bivalvia; order Adapedonta; family Solenidae; genus Solen; species Solen grandis. The sequence continues at coordinate 29,833,911 of CM037780.1, read as the reverse complement.
TACTCATGGTTCTATAGCAACCACCAACATGTCCCTAGCAACCATCATTAAGTCCTTAGCAATCAATCTCGTGCCCTTAGCAACTGCATAAAAGTCCGAAGCAACCACTCCTGTGTCCATAGCAACCACTATCGGGCCCTAAACATCTTAAGTTAATAGCAACCACTCTTGGAGCTTACGCAGCCTACTCATGGTCCCTTACAACCAGTATCTTGCCCTTACCAACCGCCTAAGTGTCCATGGCCACCATTCACACGAATCCCTTGCAACATACTAACGCACTGAGTATAGGATATAGTCTAGATACCCAGGGTATTATCTAGGATTTTTCCCTTGGGGTGGGGGTATCCAAGATCAGCTCGAAATTCCAATACTGGGGGTCCAATTCTTTAGTGCGGAGGGGGGTGATCGAAATAAAAATAATTCTCTATGAAAATTCTAGGTGTGGGGTCCGGACCCTCCTGAATCCTCCTCTTAGAGACAGGAGGCATCCGGGTAGAACCATCGACCTACCGCAAGCCAGCTGGAAGGCTTCCTCACTTGAAAAACGGACTTACCGGGTTTCGATCCCACAGCGGTGAAGGTCTACGTATATGTTATTATAATTTATTATAATATATATATGGGGCCTCCGTGGCCGAGAGGGTGAAGTCGCTAAATTACAATAACACATATATATATATATATATATATATATATATATATATATATATATATATATATATATATATATATATATGTAGACCTTCACCGCTGTGGGATCGAATCCCGGTATGGTCGTTCGGATTTTTCAAGTGAGGAATATATATAAAGATCTTTATATATTGAAAAAGAAGTAATTCAAGAAGGTCAATGACCCGCTTGAGGTACATTTTTTGCAAGATACAATCAGAAGTTAATTGTAAACAAAAAACATTCAAACTAGGAATTAAATATCTAATAACATCATTTAATTTTTATGGTGTTTATGTTTATATATCGATTTAATTTAATTCCAAGGGGGCCTCCGTGGTCGAGAGGGTAAAATCTTTGACTTTCACACTCACTCAGTCCCTCACCTCTTTCAGTTCGATGCCCGGCAGGGTCAGGGTTTTTCATGTGGGGAAGCTTTCCAGCTGGCTTCGGGAAGGTCGGTAGTTTACCCGGGTGCCTCTGTGCATACAGGGTTTCCTCCGTAATAAGTTGGACGTATATGATTGAAATACTGTCGCAGCGATGCAAAAATCTAAAACACACACACACACACACACACACACACGCACACACACACAAATGCACTTAATTAACCCAACTTAAAATGACACAACATCCCGGTATGGTGCGAATAACCCCGCGTCTGTATCGGTGACACTTATAATTGGCGTGTGTCAACCGAGTCTATCGAAGGTTTTCATTGGTTGTTGTTATCACATGGCATGCTTCCATTTCAATCTCCGTTTATTTCTAAGTAAGTCATCGAACCCTACACACCCAAGCTTTGAGTTCCATTTTGCCACACCGGATCCTTTCGGTCAACAGCTGCTTTTTGCGAAGCGAAGATGAAGATGTTGACGCTTTTCAGGTAATCATTTTTGCATTATAATACAGGTTTTGTCCCGTATTTCGACATGTGTGTGAAGTTAGCCCATTTATCCTATTTCGACCTGTATCATTTATTTTAGACATTTTATATGCATACTTTATGCTCATTATGCAGTCTCCATGCGCGCAAAATCCAGGCCCGAAAACACCCGAATAATTCTCTAGCCACTATGTGAAATAGCCCTAAAGCCCACAAACACACTGTAAGGATATCCTAAGAGCCTGAAAACGTGCATGGTGACCATGTAATTTAAGGTATTACACCATATATCTTAATGCACAAAATAGAACATTTTAAAGTTATATGAACAGTTTTACAATATACGCGAATATACCTTCGTGTGTGCATGCGGTAGGTCAAACGTTCTACCCGGAATTTCCAAATTGAGGAATTTTAATAGGGCAAATACATGTATGGGGTAGACCCCCCCCCCCTAGAAAATCTCTAGCCACAAAATGAAATTCCCTTGTTTGAAAATAGGAGGTTCGACCCCACCCCCCACGTAACAAAAATTGGAAAAACGCCCTCCCCCTCTCCCCCACGCCACGTAATTGAAAAATTACCCCTCTCCACCTGCTCCCACGTATGAAAAAAGTGGAGGGTTCGCACTCGCTTTATGACTGAACTACCGTCCCAGCTACGGAAAATAGTCAGTCAGTCCAACGTGTAAAAACATCTTTTAATTATCTCCCCTTGGAAATTTTTAGTATTATTCCCATCAACCCCCTTTATTAAATAAGATAACACTAACGATTTTGATCCAACAAATATATTTGGAGATGCACGGATGGGTCAGCCTCATTCGTTAAAAAAGTGAAAAATTGATTATCACTCCGAAATTTAAATTACAGATTGTTTTATACATGTAATGTGTGCCTTTATTTCAAAATGTATTTAAGCTTTTGACCACATGTATCAGAATATTTAATATTTAAGAATGAGAAGTCATTAAACATCGAATGGTGGTTATTTGGCAGAAGTATAACCAGTATTCTGGGCAAAATAAAATATTTTTTTCGAAAATGTCCCTTTGGACAAAAACTCCAGCGTGCTAGCGCCCGCCACTAACTGACGTTTGGAAAGTAACGTTTTGTTTAAAAATAATGTTTTTGCATATCTAAATGAAAAGGTGTTCGGACTTATATTTTGCCTAATGAGATTGCTTCTTTTTTTAAATACTCCTGAATATTTAACAATTTTCCGTTAAATCAGCTAGCCAAGTTAATCATGCAGCTGACTTGCGGAAGGTCGGTTGCATACCCGGATGTCTCTGCGCATTCGGGGTCTTACTCAACCTGTAGTAAGCTGGACGTCGCTATATGAATGAAATACTGTCGCAGCGACGGTAAATCCAAACACACACACACACTCAATAATGAAGTACTGTTGCAGCGACGATGAATTCTAACAGCCATATCCATAACGAGTGGATGTGCAAGTATATCGAATTTTTTTTATGCAATTTCGATCTCATCGATATGACAAAATTTTGAACGGCATTTTATAGAGTACCCTTATTGACACTTGGCTTTAACAATCTACTTGAGATATAATATATAGTGCATTTAAACATGTAGTACCACGCCATAGAGATGTGACGGAGTACCTTTTAAAGTCACATTATCCTTACAACAGGCAACCAGCCCCGCAACTCCCCTTACATACCGATCACCAAGCAAAAGCAACTGACCCAAACCACGTTGTTCTGTTATATTTTTTTTCAAAACCGAGTTTATGTAACAGGTGGTGAAAAAATCATGGCTCGACCGGGACTCGAACCCAAGGTCTCAGGAATAGCGTTCCTGCACTAAATCAACTGGGCTATCGGGCCATATGTAGATATGCATATAGATGATTCACCATGACCTGCAAGTACAGACCGTGACATACTTCCCCTTCCCCTCCAGGACGAAATTCGTCCTCGAATTTCCAACTTGGAAATATGGAGAGTAAATGAAGTATTAAATAGTTAATGGTAGAGCTGTTAAGCATCGTACCAGCCACGGTCCCACGTTGGGCGCCAAATGTAACAAGTAGTGAAAAAATCATGGCTCGACCGGGACTCGAACCCAGGGTCTCAGGAATACTGTTCCTGCACTCTACCGACTGGACTATCGGGCCACAGGTCGATATGCACATTGATTATTCACCATGATCTGTAAGTTCAGACCGTGACATATAAACAATTAAAAACAATAGCATCGAAGGTAATAACGACAAATAAGGTGATTCTTAATTATGTCGAAAACCGAAACAAACAATGAGAGAAAAAAAAAAAAAATCCATAAGTAAACAATGTTTAAAAAATTCCAGTGGATTTTTGAAAACAATTATATGTATAGTATTTTCTTTATATTTATTCTTCATAAAGGATTGTAAGTTAACATAGAAAATATTCATATAAAATACTTAGATAAAGTAAACAAAATTATGTACATCTAACAAATTATTTGTTACTAAAGTTGATTTTTCTAAAGGAACAATTTTATCTGACATCATTGACAATATATATATACATTTATGTTTATATATAATATTATTTAACAAGATAACATGTTTGCATATTAAACCAAAAAAAAAAACACGTAATTTAATATAAAAATGACCCTAGGACGTGTATTATTCAAATACACAGGAAATAAAGCCCGAAATACTCCCTGATCCGACCAAGCATTCTCCCGGTTTGGTTTGTTTGGATAACCTATAATTCTTGAATTACGCCACTGTTTTCTATCAAAAGTACATGAATAAACATGTATAGACTTGGTCTGTTTTGGTATATGATTTGAATAAAAACATGCACACGAACACTATATTAAATAATTATAGCATTTTATCTTTGTCTACTAAACATGCATATTTAAAATAACTCATTTCTTATTTTTTGTACCTGACATTTAAATTTCATAAATAAATATATATATGAGTATTTCGTGTCAAATTGTTGTTTTTTATAGTTGATATTGTACTATTCAAATGACTAAAGGGATTTTGATGGAATATTTAGGCAACTTATTCGATCATACACATATACATAACTATTTTACCATTTCTTATATCTTTTCAAAAAAAATATATCCTATTCACAGTCATTGTGCTCTAAGCAATCAATCTCGTGCTTTACAATGTAAAACAAGGTTTTCTTTTGAAAAAATATTGTTTTTTCCTTCTACAATCTTTTTTGTTGAAGAAGCTGTTTCGGCCAATTTCGTGATAGTTGTTGCTATGGACCCAGGAGTGGTTGCTATGGACTTTTATGCAGTTGCTAAGGGCACGAGATTGATTGCTAAGGACTTAATGATGGTTGCTAGGGATATGTGGGTGGTTGCTATAGAACCATGAGTAGTTACTCTGAACTTATGTGTGATGTTTAGGTTCGATACTGAACCTCCCTACTAAGTGCGACGTTTAGCGTTAAGGTTGTGCGACGTTTAGGGGCAGTCGATTTTTTTGCGACGTTTAGCGTTAACGTTGCGACGTTTGGCGGCAGGGCAGTTGCGACGTTTAGCGGTGGTTGCGACGTTTAGCGTTAGTGCTGCGACGTTTAGCGGCAATTGCGACGTTTAACGGCGTTACAAGGTCCTTCATTTGTTACTGTCCTGCGTTTGTTTTGATGACGTATATCACGAGATCAATAAACAAATAACCATAACCTAACATTTGTGAAGATTTTCCTCATCCGCATATTTCACGACTGCCATGGGAGACGGAGTAAGACTGAAAAATGTTCCATATTTTCCTACTGATCGCCCAATTATGTAATGCAACTGAATGAAGAGGATCAAATATGCTTATTTAGTAGGACCTTCAGTGGCGGCCATCTTGAAAGTTAGCTTGTGAGCCATAGCCAATAACTAAGGACGGCGCGTTATGCGGAAAAGCTCGGAACGGTCCATTGGGCAAAATGAAATTCAACTAACACATTATAACATTGAGAAAGCATCTAAAATAATGAGATTGTTTAAGTACTGACCCTAAAACGCTGCCCACAAAAGGTCTGAGGACCAGGAAGTAAAAAAGGATGTTTAAAAAAATATTTAAACACAAAACACAACTTACAATTCAACCTTGTTACATGTTATTCTACAATCATTATACATATTTCAACTTAATGTCATTCTACAATTATAATATATATTTCAACTTAATTATATTATTTGATAATTTTATACACTTACATGATGTTTTGAGAACACCACACCTGGCTGATATAAATCGCCACAGGATCACGTGATATCACGTGGTATGGTTGACTAACCAGTTTTCGGGATATATCAAGTTTCAGCCATGCTCTAATTTTCAAATTAAGACATCATGTGACTTCTTGTGTGAATTCGAGACAATGTTTCAGATGCAGGTCTAATTCATAAAAATCTTGAACTCGTATTTTGTAGATCAAACTTGTCTGAATTATTCAAATTTACACTTTTTCAAACAAAAATCAATTTATAGTTTTTATTATAGGTTAATGTTTGTAATCGAGGGTTTAACCAATTAAACCGCTCAAGCTCGGCGCACGATTGTCTACGGCATGATATCGCAGTGAAGTAGCGGTATTAAATGACTGAATTATTGCAACATTTTATATACCTCTGTCTTATGGTGGAATTGACTGAGATGATGTCGGTATGAGGTTTAAAACAAACGTACAATCCATACACCAAACATACACACAAACACACAAGCATTGACTTGCTTTAACACAGCAAGCTACATGTATATCGTCACTCACGATTCTTACACCACTTCAATTTTTATCGCATTTTTTAATTAAAGTTTTAATATACAGTAATTAAGCTCACGAAATATTGATCTAATGTTATATACTCACGTCCCGGCCCGGGTTCCGTTATAGGACGGTCCTCCTGGAAATCGGGATTTATCATAGCGGCGAATCCACGTTACTTTGCAGTAAGTAAGAAGCATATGTAGTGTCTAAAAAAGGTCTAAAATTAAAAAATGGGTTATTTCGGGCAAGACTACAGAGAGTAAATGGCGGCGTCGTTAGACCAACTTAATACTGTGTTGTGGTGGTGCACGGGTACAGTATTAGGAACCGCTCTCTGTCACCATGAAGCGCTATAGGCAAGTAAGGTTGCAATTTCCCCGTCTTGTGAGAGGACCTGGCCCTCAATGTCCGCTATTATCATAAGATAGGGTATACAAGTCAGTTATGTATACCGAAAGGGTATCAACCTAACTGCTTGTCTCTATCGCTATCTCGCATATTGGTATTAAAAAGAAAATAGAATACAGGGTTTGGTTACAACTTTTATTAAACATATACACATTTTATGAATTATAATTACATGTTAACAGTACGTTATATTGTATACACAATTTATACTGTCTTCAATTAATGTCACTAGCTTTCACCCAGCTATTAAATTTAGTAGGATAATACTTCCACTTCACTAGAGACTGTTTATTTTGTCCTTTCCCTAGACTTTTTAGAACCTTTTCTACTTTCCATGTCTGATCGGGATCTACATCCACCTTTTGTAGCTCACTTTGATAGAAAGAGCCTTTGATATCTTCATTCATCATATCCTTCAGTCTATACACTGGTAGTGAGCCTCGGTAGTATCGTTTTGACACTTTAAACAGCTCTCCAGTGTACGTTTCGTCGTAGGCGCGGGTAAAGACTGTTTTCAAATGGGATATCCTCACATGATCACCCACTTTGAACTTAAACCGTTTATGATCAGCTTTGTTTTTATTGAATTTTCTATCTTCTTGGCGTCTTGAAAAGTAGGTGGACAAGCGCACTTCTTCCTCGTTGGACTTGTTAACGTCCGACGGTGAGGTCCCGATGGTTCTATGATAAGTGTGATTGTAGCTGTCGGCAACCTGCTGTAAGATCGGTAGATACGTATAGTCTTCAGTATAGGTAAAATAACGGTATATTTTGGTTTTAATGGTCTTGATAGCTCTCTCGGATATAGATGCTTTCGTTTCATTTTGTGTAGGAAAGTATAGTATAGCCTTCTTTTTCATCAACTGCTGTACGACTTTAGCAATAAACTCTTGCCCTTTGTCTAACACTAGCCGAGCTGGAAATCTTTGTGATGTCTGAAATATGTCTTGAAAAGCCTCCACTACACTATTTCCGGTCTTATCTTTTAGAGCTCGTAGCCAGACGTACTTTGAGAACACGTCTATGACGAGTAAAATGTATTTGTTTCCACTATTCCAGTCGGCAAATTTAACCATGTCGATTAAGTCGCACATCCACAGATCATCCTTTCCGCTAGTGACATAGTGATTTCTTACGAATTTTCTCCTCACAGGTCTGTGAAGGCTGTAACTCTCCTGTTTTTAAAGGAACTTTCTTATCTTATGCATTCCGATCTTGTATTTTCCTTCATCCTTCACTATTTTGTAAAGTTTTTGTGGCCCTGAATAACTAGCTGGGTGACCAGGATCGTAGTAGATTGTCTTTAAATAATCTTCCCATGGAGCCATGTTTACTGTCCAGAGTTCACAACACAAATAAACAATATTAAAAAAATAGTCTCAATTTATACATTTTCTGAGTCACTTTCTTCTTCACTGACGTCACTGTCGTCATCGCCACTGTCCTCGTCATCAGTGAACTCCATATCAAACACATCCTGAAACGAGTTTTTATATTTTCTCAAGGTTGTCTTCACGGCCGACGTGGTATTATAGCCCTTTGAAATGAGTTTGTCTATTTGACCCATAATTTGCCGGTGAATGCCACTGTTTTTGAGTGGCAAAATATAGTCGTCAATTAAAGTTGTATAGTTTTTGAAAAACGCCCTTTCATTGTGCGGCTGTATGCGATCTTCCGCCATTTCCTGTGCCTCATCATTTTCTTCGCCGTTGTCTATGTATTGTTTGTATATTTTTTCGAATTTTCGTTATTTGAATTTCTGGCCTTTCTAAAATTCTACATCCTTGTTCTGGACACCAGCCACTTTTGACGTGTCTTTGCACGTCGTGGACAGTGTCAAATAACTGACCACAATCGTCACAAGGTTGTCCCTTATTTTCCATAATTTCTTCCGAAGTATTTTGTAAATTATTAGGCGTTTTTTCTTGGTCTACGATGTGATCCGTTTGCGTTTCCACTGCAGAATGATTTACTTCTGGAACTTGATCTTCTTTTATAGGTTTTGTCTCTGGTTCTCCATTTTGATTGGTTGATATTTGTACCACACTGGAATATTTTAATCGTTTTGATTCCGGTGTAAATGGTTTTAAGTCAACCACCAAGTATCCATACGGCTGTTTTGTAGCCCTTTCAAAATGTTTCAAAAAGTAATCACTTTTGCCGGGATACATTTGCCTTCCCAATACCATAACAGACTGTTTGTCTACTGGATTGTTGAACAGGACCAAATAATGACAATTTCTTCTCTGTGTTGGGTCTTTGTTTCCAAACAGATTCTGATTGATTGATATCACCGATAAAGATCTGTGATGGGAGCCTTCAGTGAACAAGTCCGTTATACGCTGGTCTTTTCCTGCTGTAGAAAATATATCATCGAGTACCAGTAAGTTGTTGATTCTGGAGTCAAAGTAGCCATCGCCATCCAAATCATCTGGTATGCCCTGGATAAACTCTACCGCTGGCATCACTGATCGTTGAATGACAGAGTATAACGGTTGCCATCTTTTGTAAAGCCACACTATTCTTTGCATAGCCGGTGATATCTTGAGACCTTGGCCCTGTAATAAGGTCTGAACAAATGTCGTTTTTCCACATGCTGTAGGACCAGAAACCATCATGGTAAATGGGTGAAGATAACCATATTTCTCTCTCTATCGTCCTCTTGCGGCGGCAGCGGTGGCGGCGGCGGCGGCGCTCCGAAATGCGCTCTCGGTTTTAAATGCTACCGAAGTGTACTGTCCTCGAGAAAGTGTCGTCTGCTCGTTTACAGAATACAGTGTGTACACAATACCTGTTGACAGGTTTACCGTTTATGTCGTCTGCTAAATACAAGCAGGGAATGTGTGCTGATACAACTTCATACATACGGTCTCACATAATTTACATGTAATACAGTTTGAAAGTGAATTATTCATAAGTCGGAATATATATTTAATTTTGTAGACATAAAACAACGGCCGTTAGAAATCCCGTCAAAATGGCAACGCCCGATATATACAACGTATGGCGGTTATATTGGAAAACTGTCGTCTGCTTCTGTGCTAAAAAATAACTCACCTGAGCGGGCTTCAAAAAGAAACTCATTTTATCGATTTCCCGAGGCGGTGGTGTTACATAGATAAAGAAGGAAAATGACCGGGGTTATTAAGTGCAAATCGACTGGATGAGCGTCTCTGACTACTGACCGGGGTTATTAAGTGCAAATCGACTGGATGAGCGTCTCTGACTACTTCAAGGCCTCAATACTGCAGCCTGTGGCAGCACTATATCTGTCTCAAGTAGACATTGTCTCCAAATGACTGAAATACTGTCGGTTGGATGTCAAACCCAACAAATTAAACAAACATAAAATCCTGACTGATCCTAAGGGGTCATAGACGTATATAGGAAATACTTCATATAGGAAAATCTTCATGTCAGAAACCACTAGGCATGAAATGTCAGCATCTTGATACTCAGTAGTTTCTTATCTGAAGATATATTATAGAATGTCAAATTATATGCAGTGGCAATGGTTTGTTAGTTTGTCAAAAAAAAACATGTATAATTAGTTTGGAAGTCAAGGATTTTTGCAGACTACACATATATTGCCACTGTCAGAAAAACGCACAAACAAAATCCTTTTTTCTAACTTTTATACACATTGTTATAAATTACATTTTAACCTTTATCTCCTTTTCAGCTTCAAATATACGACCATGGTATGGAGAAGAAAGGACAATTGTAAAACAGGCATTTGAGAAGCCATAATTACTTAAGAAACTCCCTAGAAAACTGCAAGGTTAGGAGCTTCGAGCCCAGCAGGAAGAACTCATGAAAAGACCATGGACATTGATAAAGAATATTATTAAAATCAGATATTGGCCTCAGAGAAAGAGAAAGTAACAATAAAAGATGATTCAGATCTTCTATGTATGCAAATTGGTCGTAAAAACTTTTCAGTGCAAAACCTCTTAAGTTTAGGTACAATTTGTGAAACTTTGAACGTAGAAGAACTTGTTAAGAACAAATGCAGTCAACAAGAGTTGAAACACTTGTTAATTTGTATTATGTCTAAACCCTTATTTATAGGAAAGAGACATATTGTTTATGCAGGGTATTTTGTCTGTCACAAAATATTGAGTCACTTACATCTCCTGAATAAATTCAACTTGAGTCTTGAAATTTTAATAAAGTGTATCAGGATGTAAACTTGTATGCCTTAGGGGGGGGGGGCAGAGAATAATATGTTAATTATTAGCACCGAGAAAGGTTGGTTTTTTACAATATCTGGTCATGTTTGATCATGGGAATTTAGGGGTCAGAAAGTAGGTTACTAGGTCAAAATTTAGTTAAAATGTAGTTAAAGCACTTTTGTCACATTAAAACTTATTCTTTTTCAAACTTAGTCACAAAGTTTATCTTGATAATACTTAGTCAGATCAATCATGGATGGGTTGAGGTAATAGGGCAAAATCTTGTTTACAAAATGTTAATGTTAACACTCTAATATATAGCATGTGAGGTAATAATTTATGTGATTTTGTTTTGTCTACATGAGAGGGACCCGTATATTTTTTATGGTTTTGACATTGTCCGACTTGAGCCTTCATATTTGTAATGTTAATGTATCATTTGTAATAAATCAGCTTTGAAGTCCTTCTATAATGCCATTTTCAGATGAGTGATTAAGGACCACCTTGGCCCTGTTGTTAACAAAACAGAAAAAAAGGATATTTAACATTTGTCCAGCAATGCTCAGTTAAATGTTTCTATATGTATTCAGAGTTTCACAGTTATTTCACTTCATTGATCATTTTTGTTTAAAGCATAGTTCTTTTACTTATCAGTGATGTTTTGAAAAGACAGATACCTGGAATTATTTCCACTTAAAAAATGCTTTATTCATTTGTAAAATAACATATATATACATTGATTGTTATGTTTTACTTAGAGCTTAAAATACTGTATTCATACATACAATTTTGCTTTGAGAGCATAGAAATCTATATTGTACAAGATAAAAAAAGTACTATGTTCACTAAGTGGTAAAAATGGCCTAAACTTTTCGGGAAAATTAAAATGAATTTCAGAAGTCTTTTTTAATCTTTAACATACACAACAAACCTTAAATCACCGAAAACGGATATAACCAGTATTTATCATTTGTCAGGTTGAACAAAAATTTGCTTGAAAATACCTGTTGAAATCCATTGAACCGTAATTTACACGCGTTTTGTACCAAATATTAGCTTTCATCTTTTGATACGATAAATTCAATGTGGCCGCATGCTTCGACAAACAAGACATTTTCCATATGTATACCTAAATGATAAATCTTTATTCTGTAAAAATTTCTTGTCTGTCGAAGCATGCGGCCAATATGAATTTCAACAAAACATGATCAGAGACGCGGAACGGCTCTATGCCTTATATCTTCACCGCTTTATAGATGATATAGATGTAATATAACGATTTTATTTTCGCTCATCTTTTATAATGTTAACATTATCATTGTATTTTAAATGTTTCTCTGAATATTTCGACATATTTAACTTTTGTAAGATCATAGAAACATGGTAATCGATGACAAAACGGTCGAATCTGCAGAGGATATTTTTGACTATACACCGTTTCATCAAATTATCAAAGTACATGGATACTAAAGTGTTTTTCCGATTGCGCTATTGATATTTAAACAAATTATTTTCCATGACTTACATGCTTTCTTATAAATATTTACTTAAGTATGATTTTCATAATTTAATTCTTTTTTATATTTAAATACTGAAAAGAAGCGTTAACATCGTGGATAAATGATTCAAGATTTTATTTTATAGCTTACGAAAGATCGCACATTTTTCAAAATTATGTGTGAAATAACTCATTGTATACATTAACACATAATGGCATATTCATTGTGTACTCGAAACTATTTTTAGATGTGTACATGTATTTACAAAAGTTGGGTAGATAGCATTGATTTTCATAGTTTACACGGCGGTTTTATTTGAGCCGTTGATGATGACATTACACCGTGTCTTAAACTTAAAGGTATCATTAATTCGTAAGAAATATAAACACGCGAAACAAATTCATCTCTCACTCATCTGATTATTTCCAAAAGAAAATAGTTTGAAACTCTAAGAACAATGTGAAAATAAACACTTAACTTCTACTTCGCGACTGGAATGATAAAAGACACTTTCTGTACCTGACCAAAATAGTGTAATTAACAAAAGAAAAATGTTGTATACCCCGGTAGATTTACTATTTTTTCTTCATTGATAGTATGACACTAGTAGAAAAGATCCCTTTAAATATCTTTTGAAGATTGAAATGTGCATATTCACGCTGAATATTACACACTGTTCTCTTCTGAATAGATCCATGTCAACCCTTTTGTGTAAAGTCTGTAACATTCTGAAGGAACCTGTTGTGTATTGGTATCTTGTTTTATTTAGATTAAGTAGTTGGGTCTATCACTCTGGTGGTGGATTAAGAGCAAAACTCATTTGAATCTTTTTTAAAGACATTAAAAACTTTATCAATAGCTAAAATAAACAAGTATAAACAAGATGTACGCAAAACGTGTTGTAAATGCTTTTTGTGTGGGTTACACAGGACCCTGATATTCAGACCAAAAAGTGTCCTTTGAGAAAACTCGATTTTTTTTCTTTTTTTTTTTTACTGAATATCAGGGTCCTGTGATGAGACAGACAAGACTTGATATCTTATGGTGATATCATGCCACAAACATGTACCATGATCGCTACTACACCAAGCATCGAACACCCACGAGGGATTTATCCGTTGCCCTCTATACATAGCTGACATGAAGTAAAATTAAATAGGCAGCCGTGAGTATCCGACGATAGGCCAACCATTAAACTACACTTGTATGATGAGCAACATGCTGAGTATCTGACAAATGCGATACACCAGTACTAGGGGTCCATGTGGCCTAGCAGGTAAAATTGGTGACTTAATACCACTCAGGCTTTAAAGGCCGCTGGTTCGAATCCAATCAGTGTCGAGTGGATATTACATGCGAGGAAACCTTCCAGCTGATTTATGGTTGGTCTGTGGTTTTATTCCGGTGCTGTTGTGTGATTGAGATCTGTCTGAACATGTAAGAGCTAGATGTCGCTATATGATTGAAATACGGTTGCAGCGAGGTAAATTCCAAAACAATATTTGAATATTTAAATAATGCTGCTTGATTCATTGATATTTATAATTATGAAACCAAGAAAAAATCCAGTACATTTGAAGACTAAATATTTGAATTTGTCTGTGCACATATAACACTATAAAAGGCAGCATACTCTAAATATAACTGAAGTGTACACCTGTTTTCTAAGCATCGGATTATGGGAAGGAACTTAACAGTCTCATTATATTTTCATACAGCTATGGGCATGGTTGATGTGATTATTATATTTTTCAGATATTCATATCAGTTTATTTAAACACAGATTTGAGTGAATATTTATCCCCCCCCCCACCCCCCGTTTATAGTATATGCATATGAAATTGTGAAAATACCGAATATGACAAATAAGTTGTCATTTTATATCAACTATTTTTTAAAGGGGGTTTATAATAACTATTACTAAGTGAGTCTTCAAAACATCCTTTTATCAAAAAGACATGTGTTGCGCATATCGACAAAACTCTTCGAGTAAGAGTAATAGTTCGAAAGTCATTGGGTCTGAATTTGCAGTTTGTGGCAATCAGATTTTTCTAATTTGATGAGACTTCATAAACACATCACTTTCATTTTATCCCTACCTACCGACGCTATTTTTTTCTGACTGAAGACCAGAAACGGAACTATTTTTTCTTTTGGCCTGAGAGTTTATGTTAGAGATATTGTTGAAATCAAAATTATGGTCATATATGTATTCATTCGTACAGGTAATTAAACAAAGCAGCTAAAGAGATTAAGTCAGATGGACAAGCTTTTGTAAACATTTTGAAAAAGGAGATATCATTGCTAAATATATAATTTATCTTTAAAAGCCAGCAACAAATTGCAAAGTTATTTTGCACACACACACACACAAAACAAAAACATTTCACATATTTTGAACACTATGACTTTGAGAAATGACTTTAACTTGAAGTATCCACCATTACTTTTAAGTGACAAACTTTCCATCATAGTGAACATTTTTACCAATTCTGTAAAATCTGGTAACTCATGAGAACCCATGGCTAAGCTAAACTGTCACCGGAAAATCAGAATTTTACATATTTTTGACCTTATGGTAATTTGACTTGAATTTTAGCTAAACTGTCACCGGAAAATCAGAATTTTACATATTTTTGACCATTATGACCTTCATTGGTGACCTTGACCTTAAAGAACCCGTCAGTTCATTTTACTTGACAAACTTTCACATTATAGTGAACATTTTTACCAATTTATGTTAAAATTTGGTAACACATTAATAAACCATAATTAAATCATCACCGGAAAGTCTGACTTTTGCATATTTTTTGACAATAATGACCTTCATTGGTGACCTTGACCTTGAATAACCCATCGGTTTATATACGTGACACTGTTTTACACCATAGTGAACATTCTTACAAATTTATGTTAAAATCTGACCTCTCAAAACAAAATTACAACTCGAAAAATTTTCGGCAAACGTAACCAAAACATTACTACAACCCTTGTTGCCATGGTGAGAGAAGAATGTTTTATGTGAATGAAATCATCATTTTTTAATATCAGTCAAGTTTTGTTTCTTATTTGTCCAAAAATCTTTAAGTTCTGAGCTTAGGCCATTTTTACCACTTAGTTAACATAGTTCTTTAAATTTACAATCTATTATAGCACATGATGCTTATAATTAACAAGGTAATTGTTTATTTTTACAAACAGAACAACGGTATATTATAAAACCGATACTGTCTTGAACTTCATAGTATAATGTCCACATACTTCGGCTTTAATTTTGTTTTAAAAAACTGTTTTAGCCTTTATCAAGTAAAAAAAATAAAAATAATTAGCCTTTTTTTAGTACTGACCTTGGAGTCATTTTTAATATAACTTAGAAGGTTCCTTATCCTTGCATTTTTTCTGTATAAGACATTCCTTTAATTTGATTTTGACCACAGATTCTAAGTAAAATTTGACGTACCCTAGTCTTAAGAATAAATAATAGTAATTTTTTACTAAGTTTATTTGTGTTTGTTTATTGCAAAACGTGTGCAATGAAAATTACATCAATCCCCAGATACGAAATATTTTGGGGCTATATTGGAGTTATGTCAGTCCGTCTGTAGATGAAATTTGTCCGCCCTATTTTTTTGCTATTTTTTTGTCAGATTTTGATAAAAAATTGCAAGACTGACAAGTACCAAGCCTAATTTGGCATATTGCTGGCACGTCATGATTTGTTTGATTTAGATTTTGCTATATTTTTCTTGTTTAATGATGTCAGGACCTTACTTATAAGTGTGAAATCCTCATTGGTTTGGTTGTGTTTGCCAATCATATACTAGAAATATGTGTATGAAGTCCTCATTTGTTAGTGTGAGGACCTCAGTTGTAAATGTGAAGTCTTCATTTGTGTGGCTGTGTGAATAAATCATATGCTAGAAATATGTGTTTGTAGTCCTCATGATACCCCTACTATCCCTAGGAATCACCTTTTCTGTCCATCTTTCTTTTCTTTTATGCTCCCCGAAGGGACAGAATATAGATTCTACTTTGTCCGCCCCGTTCGTTCGTACGTCTCGTCCATCCGTCATAATTTGTCCTGAGTGTATCACAAAAACTACAAGAGGTATCAAAATGAAACATAGGTAAATAGATTTCAATGAGGAGAAGTGCAGTGTACAAAAACAAAAGGTCATTCAGGTGCGAATGATTATTTCACTCAGACTATGCCCTGGGGATATAATCATATACGACTGAACTCAGAACCTGTGTTAAAATACACAACAAAACAAGGGTAGAGAAAGAATAATAATATTATAGTAAAATCTAAGGAATTAATGCGGATTTTAAGTTGCTTTAATAATTTTAAATATAAGGAAAATCTTGCTAGGTTAAGGCAATTTTATTGAAATATTAATTCATGGAAATCTTTACTATTTGACATCCATCTGTATTTAATACAGTCCTTTATATTTTATATGTTGTGTAATTTGAATTATTGATATGGTATTGAATTTTAACATTTTTTATTTATTGTATGAGTTTGTGTTGAAGCAAATATTTAGCTCTACTAAGTGAAGACCAGTGTGGATTAAGTCTGTGTCAGTTAAGTGACCAAATGTCAGACAAGATCAGAATTGAATCCAGTGTATTTCATAAGGTCAATTTAGATGATTGCAAAAATAAATCCAAGAAGCCTGATTTTCTGTCCAATTTTCACAAATCTTTGTTAGCATGCTTGTCTTCATATCTTGGTTAAGTTTGAAATATGCAACTTTATCAAATTGTAGAAAAAAAAACTTGTTTACATCCTTTGCTATATTTTTGCCAATCTTCATTAAACTTGATAAGTATGTTTGGCCCCATTATATGAACACCCTAGAAGATACATTTTCCCCAATCAACATAAAACTTGGTCACAATGTTTGTCTGTATATCTTAGACGAGTTTGAAACAAGATGATGTTGGGTCAAAATAGTAGGTCAACAGGTCATGTTTTAAACAATTTTGTGAACACTATAGAAGTTGCACGAATGGCTTAATTTTCATGAAATTTAGTAGGAATGTTTGTATCAATGATATATTGTAGATAGGGTCGAGATAAGATCACCTTCGATTAGAAAGCATATCATCTGGGCAAGTCACTGAAAAAAAAATAAGAGCAACTAAGTCAGTTTCCTCAGGAGAGCAAAACTTGGCCATCTTGTTTTTTTTCTTCCTTGAGGAATTTTTGTTTAGTAAAAACCATCAAATACAGTATTTAATGCAATTATAAAAATCTCCATTGGATTCAGTGTAGTTATTGCTCTCTTGTATTCATTTATGTGTTTTCTTTTCATGTATCCCCAAAGCATGTACTGACAATTTGTTTTTCTCCAATAAACAAATTGAAAAAAGAATATATTGACTTATCATGAATTGATGGTTCCATTTATGATCAAAGAGTAGATCATACGAATGGTATTGTGGATTTATAGAAATGCATTGATATGCTTCGGTATTGAACTCCAACCTCTAGATCACGAGTCAAATACTCTACCGACTTAACTACCTGGCCAGCCCTTAAAGACTTTAAATAGGTCTATTGAAAAAATGTTCAAATCACGCTGCCATATATACACAATTGTGTGACTTAGTGATGTCATAATCACCAAGTATCACAAAAGATGTATCACAAGAAAGGCACGATTTTTGTTTGAAAAACTGCAAGAGGAAAGACACCTCCCTCAAAGCAGTTACTGGCACATTCAAAATAATTGCATGTAGTTGTTTTTGTTGGTGGTAACAGTAACATTATCATGTAACTACACTTTCTATCAGTGGTTAGAACGTCCGCAAAAGGAGCGGAAGTCGTGGGTTCCATCCACATACCAAAGTCGTAAAAAATGGTTCTGGTATAGCTCCCTTGCTTGGCACGCAGCATAAACGGGTAGTTTCCGGACTGGTTGGCTCAGTGTCAGATAATGTGACTTGATGTGGTATCATGCCACATGTCTACGGCGTAATACTGCAGTATGGCAGCACTATATCTGTCTCAAGTAGACATTGTCTCCAAATGACTGAGCAATTGTCAGTGGACATTAAACCCAAGAAACAAACACTTTCTTTTGTTGTCCTGAATTCAATTTTCCGTGAAGAACACTGGTAAAGCTAAGAGAAGTAATGAAGTGTCCCGTCGAGCGAAAAACTGTTAAGAGTTGGTCTCGATAAATATAGACACATGTACCGGTATATGGTATTTAACGATTGGTTCAGACAAACATAAATGAATACTAAAAATCGACTTCATGGAAGAGGTAGGTAAAACTAAAAAATGTTTTACAGTGACCATTCAAGTGAGATGAAACCTGGATATTGACAAATATCCCGGAACTCTATTCATCTTGCTCTTGTGGGAGACTATAATTTGCGGAATTAAATAGTTTTACGTCTTTTTTAGGAATTAGGAGGCAATTCGCCTTAAAATTAAATACCGCTACTGATGTAACCAGTACTTGAGGGAGACATGTGTGTTGCATGACATAGGAGAAAATTGACAAACGTAGATTTGATTATGAATATTAAACTTGACATTTACGAACCAAATATTGAAAATAGTAAATTATTAAAGTGGTCCATACACTGATTTTTGGCTTGGCTATTTGCGTTTACCGTCGCTTCGACAGTATTTCAGTCAAATAGGGACGTCCAGTTATAACAGGTGGAGGAAGACACCGAATGCACGAAGGCATCCGGGTAGAACCACCGACCTACCGCAAGCCAGCTGGAAGGCTTTCTGGCGTGAAAATCCGAATGATCCTGCCGGGATTCGAACCCATGCGATGAGGGGCTGAGTGAAAATTTAAAGTCAGCGACTTTACTCTCTCGGCCATGGAGGCCCCGATACCCTTTTATGTCATGTTCTATTAATGACACCTCTTTTATGTAATGTATTTAAAAAGACAGAAATTGCCGAGATGACGGGTGTATCGTCTGAAATATATGGGTGTGTATGATGTCCTCATTTGCAAGAATGAGTGTAAGGTGTCCTCTGTACATAAACACCAAAACAGCTGTATAACGTAATAGTGACGCACTTCCCTTCTCATTAATGCGTCCCGGTTTCGATTCCC
>CM037780.1:29764324-29814324 GCA_021229015.1 Solen grandis | reverse complement strand
TCGCCTCCAAAACCCACCATTACCGCCTCATTCAACAACTTCTGACACTTTTCAACTTTTCCCTAGGTTTAAACAGCCCACCGACAGTATATCAGTCATTTGTGAACATATATATGACGCTGTAGACAAGTGAGTACCACACAAGTCACCACACCCAGTCACATTATCCTGACCATGCGCCAACCAATACTTGCACTGCCACTATGCCTAGACTCAAGCAGGAGATGCATGACTTTTTTGTACTATCTATATTTTTACCAGCTTTATGATGCATACCCGTTCATTTCTACTCGGAGTAAGACAGATTAAGCTTCACGCTTGACAGGGGGACCACACAAATCAGTACGTAAAGACTGTAACCATGGTTCGTGGATGTAACTCAATGTGAATTCAAGGTGACATGAGGCCTCATACAGAAATTAACATATTAAAATATCAGTGTTTGTTCATTAAAATTAGTTTCAACATCTTGTTTCTGTAAAAGTAAAATAAGCAATAAATATTTAAAAAGAAAAATCAGCGTAAGAAAAAAAAGGCGTGCTGTAACATAAAAATAACAAAAAAAAAAAAAAAAAAAAACGTTCGATATTATAAGGAAGGACAAAAACAACAACACACTGAGTTTGTTTATACAGTACAGTCCTGCTTAAATGATATTTTATTAAGTTAAAAGGAGAGATTGATAAGAACATGAATGTTTTAGGAGCTTTTTGTATCGGAAAAAACAAAACAAAAACTGCAGTCATTGAGAAACTTGGCAAATACAAAACAAAAATACCAAAGTTAAAGCAGCTCGTTCATAAATGATCGGTAGAAATAAAAAATAACTTTCTACTCTCTACGCTCTCTCACGTGTTGGTGGAATCTTTTTTTCCTGTTTCGACAAGTGTATGCCACATTACACGGGAAAACGTTATTTTCGTAAACGACACTTCGGGGAAATCGATTGATTATAGAATACTCGTGCGGTATCCCCGAAGCAGGTGCTTGCGGTACTACGTGTCACGTTACTAAAAATAGTTTCAATACCGTCTGTGACGGTATTGCCTGTGATGGGGAAACTACCCATTTTTTACAATCACGGAAAGTTGCTTTGGGTGACCATGCGTCTGTAGATGGATAATGATAGAATCAATACTCACATATAGTTAAAAATCAAATTCTTAGTCAACGAGCTGCTTTACAAACGACAACTATAGAATTTTAAACTGTTTGAAATAAGAATTCGAGATATTAAAGCCATATCAAATAACACATATTGTTACCTTTACCATAACAGTTTCGAATAGTCTGTGGTTTAAAAATAATGCTAAAACATATTTGTCGACAAATTTAGGAGCTGTAAATAACACTAGGCAGTAAAAAGAAGAAAAAAAAACAACAAAAAAAAACAAAAAAACGTTAACAAAGGCAAAAAAGAAAAAAAAGTAACGTGACAGGGATTCAAACACAGTGCGTCTGGCTTACGAGGCCGACTCTTAACCGACTGCGCCATGAAAGCATTTGGTTAATCTCGGATTATGTGGCAATTTAAGCATTGCAACTAAGGGACGAATCCACATTTCTAAAATTAGCATACGCCTGCTTTTTATTTGATAAACTTTGACCAAAATCATTTCACCGATCGACTCTCAACTGTTTTCTTTTTCAACTGTTTATGTTTAAACTAGTAATATTAAATTGTTACCTGCCTATTGACAATCATATAGTAAGCTATGCACCCTAAAACTCCCATTTTAAGATGGAGTATGCTAAAATAATTTATGCAAACCAGGTGAAACAGATGCTTTTCTACAGTTTACGGTTGTTAACAGTTGTTAACCATGAATTCATTGGTTCAAGAATTAGGTCAAAATTCATTTTATACAGCTTACCCCGAAAAATGTAAATGCTTGTTTTTGGGTTCGATTTAAAACCGGAAGTAAATAAGTCATTTTAGAGAGGCAGATAAAGTTTTAACATACTGCAATATCATACCGTATACATGCGCCATGATATCACATCAAGTTACATACCCCTTTCCATTTTTAGCAATGGTATCTCGGTCTTTTCTGTACATAGCTGGGTATTATAAAATTTACCTTTAAAAGGAAGGCTTGCCCATTTTATTATCAGCCGGTCTGGTCTATCCAAAGCATATGTTGTGTAACCACAAACTGTTTCTGTTCAAGTATTGGCACCAGTATAGTAACCAAGTACCGTCGAAATGATTTACCGGTTAAAATTTGAATTTAGCTTTCAAGAATTTTTGGCACAAACTTGCAAATGTTGTTTAATACTGAGTATCATATATGAACAGATTTTACACATTTTATTTTCCAAAGATAGCTGATTGCTCTGAATGCCAATATAATAATTGGGCTAATAATAATCAGTGGTTTGCGGTTATGTATTTTGTTAAAAATCAAAGCAAAATACCAGAACAAGCCACAGAGTTCAAAGTTGCATTGGACGAATAGCCCCACAGTACTTCGAGCCCACATGTTTTTGTAGCTTGTTTAGTAAACGTAACAGTCGCTATCGTGAGCGGTTGCACACCTGTTTTATCGCAGTGTATATGATGTAAGCAGGTTACCAAACCGCAATTGTTAGTTATTAATAGTTAGCTGTCACTTTCACTGAACGCACGGCAGTTGGTTGTTTGTTCCTTCACACATATCATTTTTACTTTGGGAAACTTGTATATGACGTTTACACAAACGGATAATCTCGGCTATCTGCCAAATGCAACATGTCCGAAATGTTACGGGAAGGATGATAAGGGAATCACAAAACGAAGTAATAAAATGGCTTGCGGCCAGTGGTTCAGATATGGTAGAAAATCGAAAATAGCCTTACCCGTATTGCAGTAACCGCTTATATCGAGAAAAGGATTGATTTTTGTAGGTATAATTTTTTAACAGGAACCAGCCCTTTCGAAGACATGATTTTTTGTCCAATGACGTCAGATTAAAACAATGGTGTAAAATTTTGTATCCACGCTGCAGTCACCTTCTATGGCCAGGTGGTGTAATTCAAAACATGAATGTGCACCTCCATACTTTTCGAAAAGAGATTCGAAAAGACAGATACAAGTTTCGAACTAAGGGACTCAAAATATGCTAGTGTTATATATATATATACTTTATTAATTTAATTCTCTTTATATCAATAATGCCGTTAGTTAAGGATTTTCCCATACATAAAGCGTATGAAATGTTGATATTCGAATATCTTTGTGATGGTACGTAGCTTTTTGATATTGAACATCGCATCACAAATAAAAATTAATTAAAACCTTTTTTTAACAATGCACCTCTAATCGTTTCATGACCTTTACATTTATAAGTATAAGTTTTTGCAAAAAGCATTATCTATATTTTTATAGCTCGATGCATTGATTTCCTAATGGTATGCATATTTTGATGACTGTCCAATTAATTACAAAGTTGTGGGTCGAAAGGACTGACATAAACACCTTTTCGCCGAATTTTGCCGTTTTGTTAAGGTTTGACCTTCTTTACCTCAAAAGTCGCTAAAGAAAGGTCCAAACATAAAACAGAAATAATGTAAGAAATTGTAAGACCTTTCTAACGGTACCTATGTATTTGAAAAAGGACATTTAAGAAAATTACATGGGAAATAAGAATTTCTAAATAATCGTTTTTACCAAGTCCTTCTGCATTTGGTCCTACATATTGTACTAATTTGTTTTAAAGTCACTAGATT
Organism: Solen grandis; assembly: GCA_021229015.1. NCBI lineage: Eukaryota > Metazoa > Mollusca > Bivalvia > Adapedonta > Solenidae > Solen > Solen grandis. Next base: position 29,810,616 of record CM037780.1, on the reverse strand, counting down.
TCGTTTGTTTCGAACAAACGATAGGCTTAAGATAATAATTGGAATGGAAATTCCAGTATCTGAAGTGTATGCCATAAAACTTTCATGGTCCTGGGACATTTGCAACATATAGAAATTAAGGCGTACATATAAAACATTCTTTTGACCTTATGACGTCATATGACGTTCGTCCTCAAAGACTGAAAAGAACTACTGAAATCTTATATTCAGTCAAAATAATCAGCTTTCTAACTCATCTGGAAGCGATGTTATACGTATTTGAAATTTGACGCCAATGGTTCGAATCTTGGATTCGCCATAGAACCGTTGCCTTTTCGAATTTTCGGATCTTTTATGTGGCGTTTATATATAACATATATACCACCACATATATAAGTTTGATCTAACTGCACCTCTTAATTAGACACTAAATTTGTCTGCTATGATAGCTTCTGGTTAAACGTTTCATCTGCTAAACCTTGCATCTGTTTCCTGGATATTCATTTAATTGAGCATTAATTTGCGTCGTCTACGAAAGAACACATAGAACTATCGGCGTGTAACAAAATAAAGCGTTCATAGCCACAATGTGAGAGAACATGACATAAATACTGTTGCATAAATGTCATTTGTTAAAATTATATGGGGTAAACTTGTTATATCTGACCTCTAACCTATAATTCTAATCATAATAAAACATAACCTATAGATTAAGCCAGATATCATACACAGCATTTACCGAATTGCGGGGCGAAATATATAAATTCGCAGAAAAAATATATATGCCCCATAAATTCATATAAACATTTTTAGTAATATTTATGACAACTGTAAATCACTGAGTATTTTTTAAAAAAAAAAGAAATCGTGTATATTTTATTATCTTATGTTTTTGCATAAATTTAGGATTAAAACTATTGCATATTTTTGTTAACATCTCGCAGTTTATTCATTGTAGTGTGTGACATTGCAAGGATATAATATCACTTAAATGTAATTCTAAATTAAAAAGATATAGTTTTTTTTTTTATTATTTGAGCATTATTTCATAACAAAACGTTTAATATGTAACACTTTATAAAACCTATTTATGTGGCGTATGTGTGCTTTCTTAATGTTATATGAATTGAAACAACCAATTAATAAGCTGCATTTTACTCCACAACAATCTCTATATTGAGCATATCATGTTTTCGATCAAATTCTTACTTTATATGTATTAGATATGTAATTATATATACACGTATTTCTTGAATAAAATGTGTTTAAATATGCTGACGCTCCTATTAGTTGCGAAAAAATCTTTTGTTCAGAAAAAAACAACAACAACAAATCCACGTTCAAAGGCCAGGTTAGCACGTGAACAGGTCTATTCCTTGTCTTTAAAGACCTTTTCACATGCTTAAGCGGCATGCACACTGCGAAATGTCGGTTTATGTATAGTTCTTCTTATAAATCAAGATAAGGCTTGTGACTCGTGATGGACCTTTGTGGCTTAAGGTGCTACAAATATACCAATGATAATTGTTGTGAATAGACAAAATCATTAGAAATATCAATGGTGGTTGATAGCCAATGCTTATTTCTATTTTCATTAAAATTCTTTAGAAAAGTGATTATCATGTTCTCATCAAAAAATATGTTTGAACATGTTTAGTGCTTGATTTTTGATACAATAATTCTCCAAAAACAATCAAAATTGCTTATTCGTACAGGTTAAGTCGTATTTTATAAATATCACATTTAAAACCGCAAACAAAACTATTTTGCAATAATTGGTCACGTCGTTATTTGATTTAATTCATAATAAATATAAACAACATAATATCATAAATGGCAGGCATTTACACATCGGTTTTTCATTTGGTAAAATTCCTAAAAGAATGTCTACATTTATTAATTATTGTTTTCACAAAATATGAACTGGTCCTGGGTTGTTATCTTTATCAACGATGCAAAACATAATGAACTAATATGGATGTAGATCAAACTGAAAAATTAATTTCAGAAATAACTGCGTTGCCATAATTGCACACAAAACGCAACAAAATTAACATATTATAATTACAAAATACATACTTGTGCAGATGAACAAAAAGATGTATAACGTATCAGTACACTTCACCAGGACATGATGCATGACGAAGATACACATATCATCAGCCTTCGTAAACTGTCACATGTTTATATTTGAATAAAGATACTTATTCATGCTGTCATTAAATCCGAATTTGTTCATCAGAAATGTTGAACCTTCAAATTTGTTTGCATATACTTTTATCGCTTTCCCTTGTCGCAGTTGGCATAGACCTTTGATGCATAATCGGGTTTGTCAACCAGTTTGTCTGTCATCTCGAAAGGGCGTATTCGACTGGGGGTTTTGTTGACTTTTTTTTTTGAGTTACTTAAAGTTTTCATACGAATGGTGGATTTTTGAGATTGTAACGTCAGAGCGTTAAGCACTTACTCAACGAAGACAATTCTCCGTTAATAATTTCTAAATTATTTAATTAAAGCGCTGACGCGCTGAACGCGACGGGGCCTTATTATAGTGACCGAGATAGGCGTGGTTAGGAACAAATGCTGGAATGAAAATTAAGGAATGTAAATAAGATGAGTATTCTGAAGAAGCAGTCTAATATAAGTACTGCATATATTGGGCCCAGCGCAATGTCACAACTTGTTCAGTCAAATATTTTGGTTATATTGCTCTAAGCCCATGCTACGTTTTTAGCACTTTGAAAATGAAAAAGAAGGGATAAGTATTCTTATAGTAACTCAATGTTTAACATAAAGGCTAAAATGATGCATTGCAAAGTCTATCATATGAATATACAAGAAAGCAAACTATTTTATAGTACAAATAGAAACACATTAACTATTATAATAAGGACACCTTTGCAGAAATATGGTGCAAATGCAGTGATAAATATTAGACGACTAGCATTCTGTATAACCAAATCAGTTGTATATACAGATCAAAACAAGAGGGCCATAGAGGCCCTGGATCGCTCACCTGAGTAAAAGGTTACCTAAGGAACATCTATACGAAAAACATTTAAAATCTGGCCAGTAGTTTTGAAGGAGATGGAGGCGGTTAAATCAATTATGCAAAAATATGACAACACGAGAAATGGTCTCAAATGAAAAAAAGGCAAAAATGCATAACATAATGCTAATCAGGCATAAGATTATATGATATAATGTCAGAATATAATACAAATTTAACCATGAAATCAATACAAAAAGGTCCTTTGAATTTGGCTTAGCCTAAACAGGGGTATACTCTGTATAACAATTAAAAAAAAAACTTGAAAACTTGAGTAAATTCACGTTTTTTATAGGCTTGCCCGCATGATAATCAGAATGACCCTGCCGGAATTCAAACCCATGCATCGAGGGGCTGAGTGAGTGTTTAAGTGAGCCACTTGGACCTCTCGGCCATGGAGGCCCCGAAAATGGCCGTTTTCTTTCATTTATAACTTAGAAAAATATAAGACAAAATGAGTCAAAACTCGCTACAAGATTATTCTATTGAAAATTTCCTGCACATTTGAAAGGGAAGAGGTTGTCAGTGACACCTCATATTTGTAAATGTTTGTGACTACATCACTAACTGTTACATAATCTCCTGTCCTAACCTCATTGTGATATTGGCGGATCCTGCAACTGTCCTCCGCAACAATACAATTGATCGGTGGATCCTCCCCATGAGACCTTCTTATTTGTTCATTTTCTTCCTGATATATGGGATCCAGAAACAAAATAAATGCCATAAACATTTATTAGTATAACTAGTACTAGTAACTAGTCATGGAGCAAATACCCCCGCATGTCGCTTTGTCACAGGGATTTTAAAATAACGGAATGAGGGTTACAGATCTTTAGCACTGAACCTCACTTCAATGAGATCTATCCACATATGAAGTTTCGTCTTGAAACCTTTTATCCCTTTTGCGTTATGGTCCGGACAAAAAATTAAGAATGAACATTTACAAAGGGCAATAACTTCAAAATAACACATCAGAGAGTGATGGTTCTTGGTCAATGCACTCCTGCTCAATGAGATATACCTACGTAACTATGAAGTTTCATCTTGATACCTTTTATACTTTTTTAGTTACAGCCCAGAAGAAAATCAAATATAAATTTACAAAGGGCAATAACTCCAAAATTATGCAACAGAGAGTTCTGGTTCTTGGTCACTGCACTCCCTTTCATTGAGATCTATCCACAAGCTGAATCCAGTTTACCCCACTTACAACTTCTTTGTGTGGGGGTTATAACAAATTACCAAGAGGGAGCATTTAAATTGAGCCATACCGTTTCATGTTAAGTGTTTGCTTTTGCCTATGTTTTGGTGCTTGGTTGTGAAAAAAAATTTTTTTTTCCTTATTGTGTACTTTGTAATGGTTTGACAATAGAGTGAATATAACAATGGTTTTTGATATATATAGAATGCATTATCAAAGCTTGATACAATACGTAATTATAAAACTGTATGGCCTGACAGGAATCACTAAAAAAAACTTGAAAAGGCAAAGACCATGGAGAAATAGGAATAAAGGCATCAACTGCTGATACAAAATGGAGGATGCATGCAATATATGACCTGACACAATTATGAACAGCTCACTAAGAGCACCTTCTGCTTGGTGTGTAAACATTTGCTGAATGTCATCAAACTTGCAACAAGAGTGCCAATTCTGCCACAATATACGCCGCAACAAAATAAAGATCAAAATTATAGAAGTTTCCGATATGAAAGTAGGTCAGATGGCAGTGTCAATATGTATCCTTTCTTCCTCCTGAGCATAACTCTTGCAAAAATCACTGAACCGGTTAATCCCTGCTTTATGCACGTCTACCGTTATCGTAATCAATGTCATTGTTCAAGATCCACTTGGAAACTTAGGAGTTGCGTTATCTTGTAAGTATTATTCTATAGAGACCAGGTTTTGAAAGGCATAACTATTACAAAATTGCTGAACCGCAAAATCCCTGCTTTATGCACATCTACTCATTATAGTAATGACACTTACCAAGTTTCATAAAGATCCATTTAGAAACTTAGGAGAAGTTGCATTCACAATCAGCTACAGACACAAAGTTTCAAGGGACATAACTCTTGCAAAAATCAATGAACCATAAAATTCCTGCATAATGCACATCTATCCATAAGGCGAAAAAAAGGGTTTGTTTTCGCTAACCGCTTAACCACTTATTTTACCCACCCCCAACCATTTTTTTACGAGGCTGAAAAAATGACGTCCAAATTACTACTTCAGTTTAAAAAGTATTTTCAATGTAAATGTCAGTGATTATGCTCTACCCACCTCAATGATATTACCATAAATCTTATGATCTAGTTCATTATAAGAATTTTGTTGTCATAGTTGATTTTTCTTGTCTTCCTTAAACAAGAGGGCTAAGATGGCCCTGTGTCGCTCACCTGAGTATATTTTCTGTAATAGGCATGAAAACCAAAAATGTGACATCTAAAGTGTTTACATTTGACTAAGTGACCTAGATTTTGACCTTATCTAAATTTAAACTCATCTGGGATTTTATGAAGACAACATTCTTGTCAAGTTTTATGAAAACTTGGACAAAATATAGTCCCTACAGTATTCACAAGGGTTGTTCTATGATCACACCTGGTCACCTACCCTTTGACCCCATGTGTTGAACACATTCAAGTTTTCAAGTAGACAAACATTCTGGCCGAGTTCCATGAAAATTGGGCCAAAAATGTGACATATACAGTGTTCATATACTCTTTATAAGATTTGACCTGGTGACCTACATTTTGATCCCACATGACCCAGTTTTTAACTTATCCAAGATTTTATGAAGGCAAACATTCTGACTATGGTTTGGCAAAAAATGTGGCATCTACAGTGTTCACAAGGATTTCGTAAGATTAGACCTGGTGACCTACTTTTTGACCCCAAGTGACTATTTTCGAACTCATGCAGAATTTCACACTTTCCGACTAAAGTCCCTGAAGATTGAGAGAAATGTGTGGCCCCTAGAGTGTTCACAAGATACATTTAGATTTACCCCGGTGACCTACTTTTTGACGCCATGTGCCCCAGTTTTGAACTCATCCGAGATTTTATGTAAATGTATATTCTGACTTAGTAACATGGAGGTATGGTAAAAATTCTTGAGTGTTCAGAAGGTTTTTCTAAAATTTGACATGGTGACCTAATTTTTCAAACTAAATCAATATTTTATGTAAATAAACATTCTGACCGACAAAGTTTCATGAAGATTGGGCATAAATGTGTTATCTACCGTGTTTAAAAGGTTTTTCTAAGATTTGAGCTGGTGACCTAGATTTTGACCCCATATTTCCCATTTTGAACTTATTTGAGATATCATCTAGCCAAACATTCTGACCAAATTTGATTGAGGTTGGGCCAAAAATCTGGCCTTTAATGTGTTCACAAGGTTTACTAAGATTTGACCTGGTGACCTAGTTTTTGACCCCACGTGACCCAATTTCGAAACAATCTGAGAAATTATGTAGTCAAACATCCTGACAAAATTTTATGAAGATTGGGCTAAAACTGTGGCCTCTAGATTGTTCACAAGGTTTTTTTCTAAATTTTTCTCAGATTTGACCTGGTGACCTAGTTTTTAACCCCACATGACCCAATTTCAAACCCACCTGAGATATCATGTAGACAAACATCCTGACCAATTCTCATAAAGATTGGACCAAAACTGTGGTCCATAGAGTGTCCAAGCACTTGCTGACGACGGACGACGGACAAAAGTCGGTCACAAAGCACAAGTGCTCAAGTGAGCTAAAAACCTAATAGATAACAATCACGATGGATGCGACTATTTTGATATTAAGGATTAGTTTTGAATTTTCTTTAAACCTGTTAGGACATCGATTTTTTGTCATACATATGCATATTAATTAAAATCAGTAACAAAAGTAGTGTATATGTAATGATTTGCAAGCACTTCATGAAAAATTAGTCCTGCTTGTGTTTAACAATGTGGATAAAGCTGTCGCAGTCACCACTTGCAACCTCATTTGCATTGCAGCTGACAATAACTATTAAAGAAATGCGAGAACAATGACGGAAAAACAGAAATAAAAACTATTACCAAAAGATACATTTTCCAAATTTTAGTCTTCAAAAAAGGGCCCGACCTACCGACCCATATTTTTTCAGTCTGTTTTGAAATATAGTCAGAAACGTAGGGGGGAGTTGCGTTCACATGGCTGCAATATCAATCACAAGCAGAGACTAAGTTTCAAGGGACATAACTCTCATAAAAATCAATGAACCGGAATCACAGCTTCATGCACATTTACCCATTTAAGTAATGACATTGACCAAGTTTTGAAAAGATATGGTCAGAAAAGTAGGAGGAGATACATTACAAGAAATGGAAGTACTGTCGGACCGATAGACGGCGTATAAAAACAGAAATAGAATTATAGTCCAAACCTAGTGCTCTTTAGAACAATTTCGTGACATATGAAATTAAACCTTCAAATTATTATAGTACACCTAATAATCAATTATTACCTTTATAATGATCTAAGCATAAAGCCCATGCAAATTTATTTGGAATGTAAAAATCTTTATAAATATAGAATAACAGTATTTAAGTTAGTTACCTGCACAATTATGCCTGTGCGGGACCAATTTAAACACTTTTCTTGCCTGGAGACTGTAGAGCTTGGCTGTCAGTGACAACTTCAGCTGGTGGATGGAGCAGCTGATGGCCTTCAGCTGCATGGTCTTCAGGCTCCTCCACTGCAGCAGTCAGGAATACCTTGGATGTGACCAGGGACTAATTGGGGTTTCTCGTCAACCTTTTTTTCTGATGACATCTCTCAGCACTACAGAGTTTGTACACTAAAACCTTGATAACTTTGTGTCCATCAATAACAGCTACTGCAAGACACTGTTTATCCTCCCCATTATATGAGTAGTGGACAACATCACCACTGGCCACAACTCGAACTCTTAATGCAGTGGTATATGGGCCAATGGAACTGATTGCAAAACAGGCCTGTAGACTTGCCATCTGAAAATACAATAGGGGGATCTAAATGCATGGCCAGAAAAATGCAATATGAAAATAAACCAGTGTTATGTATACAGTAAAGTAAATAATGTTTTATACAGTTGCTAAGTTTGTAGATATTTTACATCATACCTTACTACCATAACATTTCAGCACTAAAGAAATATCTACCAAGAGCCCCAGATGTGCTTAACAATTTGACCAAATGTGTTCTCCTTTGAACTTTTAAAGCTATCGACACTTTTGTTGTTTTTTAACTCACCAGAGCACAACGTGCTCATGGTGAGCTATTGTGATCGCCTTTTGTCTGGCGTCCGTGCGTCCATCCGTGCGTGCGTCCGGCGTCAACAATTTCCTTTAAACAACATCTCCTCCTAAACCGCTGAATTGATTTTGACCAAATTTCACATGACTGATCCTTATGATGCCCTCTATCAAAATTGTTAATTTTATTTTGATTGGTAATAAAAGTAGGCCACAAAAATAGATTTTAAAAATGATATCTTTGAACATCTTTTTCTGTAAAACTGCAGGGCCTAGAGCTTAGATATTTGGGGGTCAAAATTGGCCCCGCCCCAGGGGTCACTTGATTTAACATAGGTTTATATAGGAAAATCTAGAAAAATTTTTGTCAGAAACCACAAAGCCTGGAGTTTAGATATTTGGTGTATAACATGGCCTTATAGTCATCTACCAAGATTGTTCAAATCATGGTCCTGGGGTCAAAATTGACTCCGACTCAATGGTCACTTTATTATACATAGGCATATATGGGAAAATCTAGAAAGATTTTCTTGTCAGAAACCACAAGGCCTGGAGTTTAGATATTTTGGTGTGTAAAATGACCTTTTAGTTGTGTATCGAGTTTGTTCAAATCATGGCATTGGGGTCAAAATTGGCCCCGCCCCAGGGGTCACTTGATTTAACATAGACTTAAATAGGAAAACTAGAAAAACCTTCTTGTCAGAAACTAAAAGGCCTGGAGTTTATATATTTGGTATACAATATGGACTAGTGGACATCTACCAACTTTGTTCACATCATGGCCCTGGGGTCAAAATTGGCCTCGCCCCAGGGGCCACTTGATTTTACATAGGCTTATATAGAGAAATCTTCTTGTTAGAAACTAAAAGGCCTGAAGTTTAAATATTTGGTATGTAATATGGATTAGTGGACATCTTTTAATTCTGTTCACATTTTTGCTCTGGGGTCAAAATTTGCCCCTACCCAGGGGTCGATTGATTTTACATATAGGCTTATATCGGGAAAAAAACTAGAAAAATCGTCTTGTCAGAAATCACAAGTTTAGACATTTGTGTGTTACATGGCCTTATAGAAATGTACTAAGTTTGCTCAAATCATGGTCCTGGGGTCAAAATTGGCCCGCCCCAGGTGTCACTTGATTTTACATAGACTTTATAGGAGAGTCTTTAAAAGATCTTGTCTGAAACCACAAGATCATGGGTTAAGGTATTGATTAACGTGGCATTGTGGACCTGAACCAAGTTTTCAAATCATGGCTCTTGGGTATAAATTGGTCCCGCACTATGGGGTTACTTGATTGTATAGCTATGACCATTAAAATTTGGACAGCAGGTACAGTTTTTGTATGGAATTACAATTAGTTTGCTGTACTTCTTCATGGATTTTGTATTCAGTATGACTGTTATATAAAAGGCAATATTTTCAGATGAGCGATTCAGGGCCATCATGGCCCTCTTGTTATTTATATAAAAGCAAATATGCAGTCTAGGATTGGCTACAAATTTGACAGACCGTAAGTCTAACTACTTATCAATGTGCAGAAAGAAATCAATCTTTGTAGGAATAAGTCAGTATTGTTGAGCATTGCAAGCAATTTTGTTTTGAAACATGCAAATAAATTTGATGTATTTCACTATTTATTACAATTAAAATATAATTATTCTTTATTTTTTAAAAAGAAACAATATTTAGTATAATGAATTTATGACAATACAAATTGTTGAGAATAAATAATGAGGAACAACAGAAAGCACATCAAGTGGCATTTCATGCAACTGAATGAATGACAATCTAGGCGATACCAGCCTTTGTTCAAAATTAGACAGATTCAGTTCTTCTGGTCTAGATGGGAAGCACATGCCATTATGACCCCACAGAGAAAGACAGATCCTTTTGATAAAGCCTTTTTTCATGGAAACAAATTCTATTCTATCCCTTTTACACTTTACACACCAGTTACATACATGTATTTGTTTATTACTTAATTCCTTCTGTATGTTGGTAACTCTAGAAACGTTCAGTATAGAGTGACAAAAGTGCAGTGTCTGAGTGCAGCAGTTGCATACATAGTTTAGGCCAAATATGTGTATATGCTATGTCTAATTGTCTGTATTTATTTCATTGAAGAAAACATTAAAATTTGAACAAATTGCTATGAAAAAAATCAAATCGTGACATTTATTCTCCAAAATAAATCAATACAATCATAAAGGAAGGACAATCAACCTTACAAATAAATTGGCAGCTGCTTTTGTAAAATAACTATTTAAAGTTGTAATTTTTTAAACATTTGATATAAATGTAATACATCTGGATATCTTTTCAATCAAGTGACAATTATTTTCAGTAAACTATATGAAGCATTGTATTCTTTTTTTTTTATTTGTATTTTTGTTAAATAAATTACAGCTTAAAATGTGCTTTTATTTCAAATGGAATTCTTCCTGTTTGAATATTGCATGATATTAATTTAAGTCATTAACATTTTTTTCTATTTAAGAAAAAAATATTGATTTTAATCTTTGTATAAATCCAATGTCCTGTGGGAGTTCAAGCTTGGATATTGGTACACTTTCTGATATTCATGTATTATATTTTGGTAGGACTTTTTCTTCCCATGAATCATTTCATTCTTTCAAACCTGTCATAAATAGAGTGGTCTTATTTCTTGATAGGATCCCTGCCATGAATAACAAAATCAAATTGTTTTACAGTTTGTTTCATTATTTGTCTTAACCATCTTTTTTTCCTGGTAAGAATCAAGTTTTTCTTTCCAGTTCCAAATCTCATCCCCGTTGATTCCCTGGTGTAATATAATAACATCAAGACCTTAAAGAAGTCTAGGTTTCAAAACTTGTTCAATACTGTAATTTGATCAATCCTGGTGTATTACTTTTTTCATCATCTTCCTGAATAAAGTATTTTCTTGAATAGATTCACACTTTCTTTTCCATTATTCAGTCCCAAACATTCACCATGTTGATTCTTGATGTTATTATTTTTGTTTATATTTTATAAACCTTTTAAGCATATAGAGTTTTCAAGATTTCAAGTCAAAACATAAACTGACAAATGCATTTTAATTTCATGCATAAACTTATCCTAATTTGCGTATGCAACTTCTGATATCCAATCTTTAAAAATATTTGAAATAATTTGCTAAAAAAATATCAGCCAAAAAAATTTGAAGCAACTTTTTTGATAAACATTTATCAACAAAGATCGACTGTTACAAATTGAATTCAAGCACAGATCAACGACTAAGCTTTCAAAAATAAAAGCAAATGATACTTTACATGCTGTTTCCGTTTTCTTCCTACCAATGGCGTCACTGATCACAAGTATCTTTGCGCGTATCAAAAATCTCCATGAACATTTCACAAACGTCTTTACCAGTTAAATGTTTATTTCTTTCACCAATTTGGCAATAATATAACGTTCGAATGTAAAATATTTCTAAAATTATCACGATTTAACACGTTTATGAAAGCCTATTTCTTCTCGAAGATGAAGGCGATAATTTGCCCACAGCAGTTACCTCCCCTAATGAGTACAGTGATTCTGCGTAGTGCAAGAAGTTGAAAATTAGCCATTAGACAGGGGACGGTTGTTAAAAAACACATGCATATCCATACGATACAATTGATATACATGCATTCCGGTAGAAACAATGATCATTTTGGACGCTGAACAAGCTTTAAACAATTCCTAAATGCAATAATAACGCTCTTTGATTAGTTTCACTTCACAGTTTATGGTATTTTAACACGCGGATGCATATCTAGTTTTGGCGTTTGTTTGTTTGTTTTTGGCGAAACATTGATTGGAATTCTGAGAAAGTGTCAGAATATATACTTATTCAAACAACTCTTCGTATATTTGTGCTAAACAGAATGCATTAAGTTATAAATTTAACAATTTAGCTTCCTCCGGTTAAGCAGAACTTGAACATTTTCTGTGAAGAGATTATTAGATAAAAATAGAAAAATGTCACGTGTCTTGAAATAAATGTCATGCATGACCAGTTTTATCATTTAACGCTTGATCAGTTGGGTTCCCTGTAACAGAAAAACTTATTATTATCGCTCGCAATGGACACGGAGCAAGAAATCCTTATTCACTTTATTCACCTTATTCCCCCCCCCCCCCCTCCCATTTACATTTATCCACTGTAAACTTCAGTCATTTAACTTATTAATTATTGACATAGTTCTAACTAACCAAGATCAATAATTGTATAAATGTAAGAAAGAAAAAATAAAATTTAAAAAAAAGTCCGCTTTCTCAAGGTATTTACAGAGTGTATGTCCAATCAACTTTTCGGTTACTATCGGGAGAGCAAGGGGCAGGGAGACATAGTGTTAGTGCGAATCTACGGTCAGGGGGCATCACTATTGGTTGACAGAGCACAGGAGGTCAGAAATATGCAGGTACGTATGTTATATTCCTTTTAACTCAGTAAGAAAACATAGTTAACGGTAATGTAATCAAACTAATTTAAATGGTTTAACTGGAAAAATATACAACTTAATGATAAAACTTAAAACTGTGAGCTTTAAAATGGTAGCGTAATAGTAATATACATTTAGTTCAGAAAAAAAAGATGTTTGAAGACTATAGAAAAAAAGAGTGACCGTCAATTCATAATCATTATGACGGTTGTAGACCCTGAATGAAGCCGGAAGATGCCCGCCCCTCTACGCCATATTTAACAATGGTATGGCGTATGGATTCGCACATGGGCGTATGGTCGATGTTAACTGTGTAAAGGACAAAACCATTCGAGAGTAAGTGTCAATTTGTTGTATGTATACATTTTACCAAGCGCATTGGGTATTTTTATGAAATATCAAACAAATGATTTATGACGCTACTGACATTTATAAACATTTAGATCTACTGACGAATACAAGCAAGTTTATGTTGTTGTATTGGGGTTTACCGTCGCTGCGATAGTATTTCAATCATATAGCGACGTCCAGCTAATTACAGGTGGAGGAAGACCCCGAGTACACAGAGGTACCGATAGAACACCGACCTACGCAAGCCAGCTGGAAGGCTTCCTCACATGAATGATCCGAAGTCCCTACCGGGATTCGAACCCACAGCGGTGAGGGGCTGAGAGATTTGTAGTCCACGACTGTAACCGCTCGGCCACGGCGGCCCCACAAGCAAGTTTATATATGATTTACTATGCATATACTTTTTCCCAATATTGAATTTTAACTTCTGTTACAGATGTATAATACCGATATGTTTATATAAAGCATGTAAGTGATCTATTTGTTTTATAAAAAACAGGATCTGTATATGAGGGTATATATTTTACGATGCAATGCGATAGATCTACTGCATGTCAGCCATTATTTGTTGTGTGTAATTAGCCAGAATTCATGTGGCATGATTTGCGACATGCTGACACAAAACCTACAATTGAATAAATATTCGTTTACCGTGTCTTGTAATCTTGTATCAACATTCTGACTAATGCACTGAAGGACTGATGGTATAGTTGTATTATATACATGTAGATATTACTATGCCTTGTAACCCTGTGACGGGACATGGTCATGGGAAGGAAATGAAAACGTGGGGGATTTTCATTTTTGAATTGATGATTTCAATGTTTCAGTACTGTAACATGAAAGCGTAAATTCAACATGCAATAATCATGTCTATAAACGAAATATGGGATTACAACAAAAGATGAATGAATTTAAAGGTTCACGTGGTCCGGGAATGTACTGTATAATAACGTTCTGATCTAGACTAATTGCCAAGGAGATGCTGTTGATGCACCAGATACGACCTAGTGGTGTAGAAGTAAAGCCGTTACTCTGGGACAAACTGTATAGATTCCATGATCTCACTCCTGATAATTTTACAGATCCAGATAAGCAAAAACGGTAGGACAACCACAACCTCTCCACTGTTTTTTTTTTTTTTTTAGTGTATTAAAATGACATATGGAAACAATAACTTAATAATAATCATTGTATGGTTAATGTACAGTATTGCATAAAATATTCCATTACTTCTGATACAATATGTTAGCATAATGAAGAAATCTACATTAATTTAACTATAAGGACAAACGTTTTATAATTCTATGAATTAATCCAAACTTCACCAAAACTATACTCATCAAGCAAAGATTTCGTATCATATGCCCAGCTTTTCAAACTATGTTCCTTCCAGTCGTTCTATACCTTATAATGAATATTATCAGATTAATTTTATTTAAACTAGTATTTGAATTTTAACGTATCTGTTAATTTATATGTAGATAAATAGCAAATTAAAACGTCGTTCCTGTTTCCAGATACGAGGCTACGATTAAACCAAAACATGTGATGCTACAGGAGATAGATTACCTTAAGAGCCAACTTAATCAGCTCGACTCTCCCGTGGTTTTCTGCCACAATGACTTGGCATTGAGCAACATTATCTACAATGAAAATAAAAGTAAGTCGATTAAGTCAACACGGTCTACCGTAAGATATTATGAAAGATATTGTTAATATGGAATAATTATGTATCCTTTACCAAATGTTCTTAACCAATCAACGATGTACATTTGTACCACGTGGATTTCGTTATTGGGCATTATACTGGAAATGCACATTAAGTTAAATTGTATATTGAATAAAATTGTTATTTACATTAACATCTAAACGGTCGATCGCGCCGAGATGACAATCTCATATTTGACTCGCCGTTCCAATTAGAGTTGGTACTAGTCCTTATATCATATTTATATGGCACTTGAATTGAAAATAAATTAGAATGTTGTAAATCCTATTTCATCTTTAATTCGAAATCAGTGACCGTCATATTCTTCTTTTAAAATGTGTGACTGATTTATTCGTGGATGTGAAATAGCTTATCCACAGGCTGACAGTTTTAATTTATGTTTGATTACCTTGAAATATGTAAATGTTCTTAAGTTTGTGACATTTCAATGTTTAGTCTAGATCATTTATTAGAAAATCGCATTAAACAAATCTTACGCAATAGAGCGGGTCGTAAAACGGCTCAGCACAAAACGGTCGTTAACTTGTTCTTTAATACATATAAGTACATATGCACTGAGCTCTCGATATATACGTGTACACGTGCCATAATGCATCTCACGACTTAATATCATAAATAAACGATGAAAAGTTCGATATGTACGTAGACAGGCTGAATACGCTTGTAGTAATTTAGTTATTAATATTCAAGATACATTTAGATATCTTTATACGCATTGCAAACTTTTAGATTTAATTTCGTCTATGTATACCATGTATAACACACAACATGCACTTGAATTTTATACAATGAATGCAGTTAATAAGTGAACTTAACATTGCAACTTGAATTTTATACAATGCAGTTAATAAGTGAACTTAACATGCACTTGAATTTTATACAATGCAGTTAACTAAGTGAACTTAACATGCACTTGAATTTTATACAATGCAGTTAACTAAGCGAACTTAAAATATTTAGATCAATCCTATAGACCATTTCATTCCGTAATGAGACCTAAACCTACTTCAATCAACGAGTGCTCCCCGAACACCTTATCTGCATGTTGGTGTAAAATTTCAAACAGTGTTTTATAGGAAATTAGCATACACTTGATATTTTTAACCAGTCACTGATTGGTCAGTTTAAATCAACGAATTAAACCGAGTATTGCCGAACCCCTGGTGAAATTGTATATTAATGTCTACAGGAACAGTCACTTTTATAGACTACGAGTATGCAACATATAATTATGAGCATTTCGAAATAGGCAACCACTTTGCAGAATATGCAGGTAAGTGCATATAATAATATCACTGAACTGCTTTAGATTCTTGTTAAATTTGTTAACTATTGTCAGAATAACAAGTTAAATGGTTTACTTATTATAATTGTGAACAATTATTACTGACGCATTTTTTTAACAATACTTTGTTAATAATAATCAATATTAATTTGTATTCTAAAACACGAAATTCATTTCCCGAGGTTTTTATAAGTTAATATCACGAATAACGCTCTAAAATATAATGTCTCTGTTTATGTCCGAATGAGAATGTCAGCTTACATTTTGTCAAATAAAGTACAAATTTATATATGCATTTTCTTTTGACTGTTTAGTTCGATGAAATACATTTGAACAGGTCAATGAGATCTAAAAATTAGACTGTAAAATTTAACAATATATTTAGAGACTATTTTAGCGCGAACCCTACTATTTAACAATATATTTAGGGACTATTTTAGCGTGAACCCTACTATTTAACAATATATTTAGAGACTATTTTAGCGCGAACCCTACTATTTAACAATAAATTTAGAGACTATTTTAGCGCGAACCCTACTATTTAACAATATATTTAGAGACTATTTTAGCGCGAACCCTACTATTTAACAATAAATTTAGAGACTATTTTAGCGCGAACCCTACTATTTAACAATATATTTAGAGACTATTTTAGCGTGAACCCTACTATTTATGGGAAGAGATTGTTATAACAAGGTATTGCTTATGAGACAGACTCATTATCTCCCCTAGAATGGATTAACTCAAACCTTTTTTATGACTTACAATTCATATCCATTTACCGCTGTAGAATTGGAAGTGGTCATCTTTAGGTAGTATGTTAAACTGGTTTATGTAAATAACTAGGTGATGATGTAGACTTCGCTCGGTACCCAGATAAAGGATATCAGCTAGACTGGTTGCGATACTATCTTGAGCAAAAGGCAATACAAAATGGCGGCTCTGCAGAAGACGTAACAGACCGAGATTTGGAGGAGAATTATGTTATCGTTAACAAGTTTGCTCTTGTACTTGTACTTACATGTTTTTTTTTGTTGTTGTTGTTTTTTTTTTGTTATTACAAATATGTAGTGTTGGTGATTTTTAGCTCTCCAAAGCATGATGTGGTCAAGGTGAGCTATTCTGATCACCCTGCGCCCGTCGTGAAGCGCCAACAAATTTCTTTAAAATACATCTCCTCGGCATATGTATGATCCTTTAAAAAAGATACCAAGGTGGCTCTTCATAAAAGTTGCTAGAATAACCTTGATCCATGCAGAACTCTGGTTGACACGGTAACCAACATATTAAAAATTCTCCTTGAAACCAATGGTCAGAAATTAATTCTATTCGTAAAAATGGTCACCTCATAGCCTTCTTCCATTATTGCTGAAAGTTCAACACTTCAAAAGAAAAAATAAGATAAAAATAAAATAAAAAAGAGTCCTCAGGGAGTCAGCTAGTTTCGTAATCATTATACTCTAAACAAAAAAGAAAAAAGAAAAAAAACAACAACTCATTCTTAATCTATGAAACCAATCGTTAGAATTTAATTTTAATCTGAACAAAAAGTCAGCGCATAGCCTTTACCATATGTGCTAAAAGAAAGCTGATCCCTTGAAAAATGGGACCACAGGTTTCCTTATTTACGCTATATCGAACATTTAAAAATACTTCTTTGAAACCAATGATAAGAATATTATTCCACACGTCACCTCATTGCCTTCTACTTCAATTGCTAAAAGACAGTTGATCCCTTGAAAATGAGGCCCTTAGGAGGCCGTATAATTATACTCCATATAGAAAAATTATTTTTTCCTATGAACCAAGTGGTCAAAATTTACTTTCATTGAGCACAAATGGTTATTTATAACTGTATACCACATTTACTATAAAAATGGGATTCTTTGAAAAAAGGCCTATAGGGGTGGTTGATTTACTTATATACCCTATATAGAAAAAATAACAATTCTTCTTTTATGAAACCAGTGGTCATACAAATGATCACCTCATAGCCCTCTACCATGATTGCTAAAAAGAAAGTTGATCCATTGAATGCTGAGCCCCAACCCCAACCCCCGCCCCTAGTGGTGTCAGCTACTCTATTTAACTATGTTGCTGAAAGTAACCAGGTAAAATCAAGTGACCTGGCTTGTTATAATTAGGCTCACCTCTACCCCCTTTTGTTTCAATGTGGAAACGTTCTCACCTCTGACTTATGCCATCTATTGTCTTATGTATGAATAAATATAATAAATGTCAAGCTGTCACCATTTTTCATTTCATAAACTCAAAAATAGCTATTTTCCATACCATTTTAAATTGTATATATTATACTATTAAAGGTCGTGGACAGTTCTTATCCTTTTGCATATATATTTATATACATATAGTATAGTATATTCTTAGTTTTATTAAAATGATATGTTTTTACAGGCTGCTCATCTGCAAGAGGGATTATGGGGACTTATTCAGGCTAAACATTCTACCATCGAATATGATTACCTCGAGTACGTTGGTATAGTTTTTCAGTCTATAATGAAATGAATTTGTGTACGATAATGATTAATATATATTCCTTATCATGATTTTGGATCATGTATACGATAATTTTATTGTACCTATAGGGTTGCGCCAGTGTCTACAGCGTCTTAATTTAAAACTGTTTCACTTGAACATTTTCTTGAAATCAGATTTGTAGAAAAAATGTTTATGCTAATTTTGCTCTATATTAAACGTTGATTTCGCTGTTCATTTTCTTAATTACTTAATGCATATTTGAGACAACCAGTGTTAGCTCATACGATTTGAGTCTTGAAGGTGGCTGGCACTTACATATATGGCCCGCCAGTTGATTACTGGCTAGACAATGGCTTGTCAGTGCCTGATCAAGAACACTCTGTATTCAAGGTTTTTGGTGTTCGAAACTTATTCTAAATGGTAGTTAAATAAAGGTGCTATTATGATAAACTCTTATTCCGATTTGTTATGCTCACGATATATCATCATCAATGAACTCAGCATGATGTTTCTTCATTATGTGTTTCAGATATGCTAGGAAAAAACTAGATGAATATTTTGCCAAGAAAAAACAGTTTCTGAGCCTTTCAGTACCGAAGAGACCTAGTGAACAATGCCATTATGCTACATTGGTTTCTGACTCAGTTTGAGATTCGTTGTCTTTATAGATGATGAGTCTAATCTAATAATATGCACTTGATTGTAATTTTCTTCTCTATACTCTATTTATACGTATTTTCAATGAACATATTCCTTTGCAGATATATATTATTTTATAACTTATGAAGGAGGGTGCTGCTTTATACTATCGAAATTCATATCGATTCAAAGAATAAAGGATACATATGCACTGCAAAATACACTAAATTTGTTTAATGAACTAAGTTTACTTAACATACCGTATTGAAATGATCGATTGCGTATATATTAGACCTGATATATTAAAAGGACTTAGCTTATCTGTCTTCTTGCAATTCATCAACACCAGTCTAAATTCCACTGTAATGTATTAAGTCGCATTTGTATGCGCCTTTCTAACAAGGCAATATTTAATATCAAAACTTACACAATCAGTTACCTTTTCAAGAATTTTATTAACAGAATTCTAATAGTGCATATAGTCATCCATTATAATACAAGAAAATGTTCTCATCATCCCCTCAAAGTATTCCACTGCACTGAAACACACTTTCAATTGAGTAGTGTAATCCATGAGTAGTAGTGCAAGGTATAGGGCTTATTGTTTCTATTAAATATTGACCTGTCACTCATTATCTTTCGTGTGTGGCCGTATACGTATTCGGAAGAAATCATATGATGTCGTTAAAATGTTTGACCTATATAGTGCGGTATTGATGTAAAGAGAAGATGAATTGAGCTAATGGCTTAAAGGTAAGGCATATGCTGTGCAAAGCTAAATCCCCTTGGTTCGAATCTCATGGTTGCCACTTTCTTTTTTTATCGTTTACCAAAACAAGAGGGCCAAGATGGTCCTGTGTCGCTAAACTGAGTACGATTGCTGTGTTAGGCATGATGACAAAAAATGAGGCATCTAAAGTGTTTTTCTATCATTTGACTAAGTAACCTTAAATTTTGATCCTACCTTAATTTGCACTCAACGGGGAATTCATGCATTAATCATTCTTATCAAGTTTAATGAAGACTGGTACAAAAATGTAGGCCCCTAGAGTGTTCACAAGACTTTCTAAAATTTTCCCTGGTGACCTACTTTTTGACCCTATGTAGCCCAATTTTGAATTCATCCGAGATTTGATGTAAACAAATATTCTGACCTAGTTACATTAAGGTTAGGCTGAAACTGTGTGCTCTTGAGTGTACACGAGGTTTTCTAAGATTTGACCTGGTGACCTATTTTTTGACCCCACGTGACCCGATTTCAAACTGATCCAAGATATCATGTAGGCAAACATCCTGACCAAATTTCATGACAATTGGGCCAAAACTGTTGCCTCTAGAGTGTTCACAAGGAGTTTCTAAGATTTTCTAAGAGTTGACCTAGTGACCTAGATTTTGACCCAACATACCCAATTTCAAACTCATCCGTCATAGCATAAAGACGAACATCCTAACAAAGTTTCATGAAGATTGGGCCAAAATGTGGCCTCAAGCATTTTCACAAGGTTTTATTAATATTTGACCTGGTGACCTAGTTTTAAATCCCACATGACCTATTTTCGAACTCATCCGAAATATCATGTAGACAAACATCAGGTCCAAAGCTAATGAAGATTGGCTAAAACTGGCCTCTAGAGTGTTCACCAGGTTTTCCTAAGATTTGACCTGGTGACCTTGTTTTTCCCCACGTGACCCGATTTCAAACTCATCCAAGATATCATATAGACAAACATCCTGACCAAGTTTCATGAAGATTTGGCCATAACTGTGGCCTTTAGAGTGTTTACAAGCAACTGTTGACGACGGACAAAAAGCGGTCACAGAAGCTCACCCTGAGCACAAATGCTCAGGTGAGCTAAAAATCCAAATAATTTGAATAAATATTTTACTCCTGGTAAATTGCTTGATTTTTGTTGCATTTTTACTTGTATTCGTCATACTTTTATTTGCTTCTTTACTTCTTTCCGCTATTGTCGGACAAATAAAACTACATACTCAAGTGTAAGTACAAAAAAGGCTGAATGATTTTCACGTGCATCCTGATTTCCAAAGACAGGAAAATGAAAAACAAATAGTCGGATTCGAACTAAGTTCTCGAATAGACAAGTGAACCACGATACCAACGCTCTACCGATCTGACTACTGAGCAACTGCGGTATACGGAGTTTCTGTTTATGATATACCGATAAGTCATTCATACCTGTTAACCGACATGTCATAAACAGTACCACCGAATGCCGAGGGTAATCAGAGAGAACGCTCCCCAGAGTACCATCAGCTTAATTAAACAAATCAGTTTAACCGTAATTAAAATTTCAGATACATGTATATGTGCAAACACTTTCAATGTCAATATCAATAAAACTAGCCAACCATCTGCAAAATCATCTGACATTATGTCACATATTGCATAACTACTTCACAACAGGAGCATAGCATTCTCAAATCTCAACAGAGCAGTCTATATATTACAATGTTTTTGTGTTGTTTTTTTTTTTTTTTTGCCTTGTGCAAAAGAAAAAATCAAACAATACTACTGGTTTACATTTTATTGAAAAAACAAAACAAAACTTATATATGAATTAAATCAATCATCTTGAAAAAAATCCATGATTTTAACAACAACTATACAAAATAAATTTAATAAAGGGAGATATTCAATATTCTATTTAAAGAGTATTAAGGAAAAAAATCTGTGACAATGTAACGAAATTAAATTTTGACCAATGGTTTCAGAGATGATTCTTTTATCTCTACTACTAAAAGAACAAGCTGTTTTTGTGTCGGATTTGGTGCCGATACGAAACAACACTATATATATATAGAGAGAGTATCACAGTCCTTTTGTTATCTTTCAGTAGTTGCGTTATTTGTGTTTAATTGCTCAGTTTAGAACTTATGGTGAATCCACTGAAATTGGATCAATCTAAAAAAGTAACATATCTGGGGAACACACTGTATAGTTGGTTCTACATACTTCCCAAAAATACGTCTACATTTCTGGGGAGTCTCGATAAAGTTTTGTAACCATCTTATGTGAGTGTCGTAAAGCACAAAACCGGTCTTGTATCATCATTTTAACTACAAAAAAGAGATAAGAAATTTACATGTGTGTTGATAATAAAACAAGATTCATCAAACACACTAAATTCCTACGCATTTATGTACAAACTTATTGAATGGCCCTTTTAAAATGGTTTCTTGTTATGGTTTGATACGTAATTTCAAATGTTACATAAGAGAGAAACATCCATAATTGTTTTATTTCTGCTAATTTGTAATTTTTTTTCTGAAACCAAACCCTTATAACATTATGTCGTACGGTTTATCCTTCTTATAATTCAAACGTTTCATCAAAGAATATAATGAAGGTTTTGTTGCATGGGACTATTTATTTCACGTCTTGTGTCCATACTTAATAGTTAATCTCAATGCCTGTTTGACACAGCATGAAATTTATTGTGTAAATATATGTACCATTTAGGCCTCATTTGTGGCTCGCTATAATACCATTAGAAACAAAAAACGGTTGTCCCATTAGATTTTCCTAGGGTTTGAGCTGAAAATATTGAATTGTGTAGCAAATTGATGGTGATTATAATGATGCCCAACTCTGAGTGATGGAAGTTCAATCATTCTTTATAATTTCATTTGGATTTATTTCAGATCATTCAGAATCTTAAAAATATGCACACAATAACAGTCTTGTGCATTCACCTAGGTCATTGATGATAATCATGCCAGCAAGTACAATGAAGTAGATTATTGCTTCAGTCATATACAACTTTACGTATATAAACTTTTTTCGATTATTTAGCTCGACTATTTATAGAACACTCCGAACTATTGCGGTCACTCATTCGTCGGCGTCCACGTTCACATCTTCTTGACCGGGCCGTAACTTTTTTACGACATGTGAATTAGAAACTTTATAAATAGATAGAGGTCAATGCGAGGAAGTGCAGTGAACAAGAACCGTAACTCTACCTGGTCTCAATTTTTAATTATTTATCTTTTTTTTTTAATGAACTCCAAAACTATACAATTTATTGATTTGAAACTTTAAATATACATAAAACAACCTGCGCATGGCTGGGTGCATTGTGTACTGCACATTATCAAAATGGTCAGTCTGTCGATGCAATCCCAAAGAACATGATCTTCACGACACCAACGAATCACAGTCCATGATGTTAATTGGGTAAAGGATCCCTTCTAAAGAACGGAATCCTGACAGGAGCTGCCGGTGTAACGAAGTTAAGTAACCCCTGGCAATTATTCTTAAAATAAATCACACCTTTCTATAAACAAGAGGGACATAATGGCCTTGAATCGCTCACCTGAAAAATATTGCCTTCGTTGTTTTTTTTATAAAAGAGTCATGATACTGAGTACAAAATCCAAGCAGAATTACAGCAAAATATTCGAAATTCCACACAAAAACTGTACCTGTGGTCCAAATTCTGATGGTCATAGCTATAAAATCAAGTGACCCCTAGGTTGGGACCAGTTTGTACCCAAGAGCCATGATTTAAAAACATGGTTCAGGTCCACAAGACTATGTTACATATCAAATATCTAAAACCATGATCTTGTGGTTTCTGGCAAGATCTTTTAAAGACTCTCCTATTTAAGTCTATGTTAAATCAAGTGACTCTTGGGACAGAGCCAATTTTGACCCCAGGGCCAAGATTTGAGTAAACTTGGTAGATGTCTATAAGGCCATGTAACACACCAAAAATATAAACTCCAGGCCTTGTGGTGTCTGACAAGGAGATAATTCTAGTTTTTTCCCTAAATATGCCTATGTAAAATCAAGTGACCCCTGGGGCGGTGCCAATCTTGACCCCGGAGCAGTGATGTGAACAAAGCTGACAAATGTCCACTAGCATATATGACAGTCTAAATATTTTTACTCAATGCCTTTCACTTTCTGACAAGAAGATTTTTCTAGTTTTCCTATTTAAGTCTGTAAAATAAAGTGACCCACGGGGCGGAGCCGGGCCATGATTTGAACAAACTTTGTAGATGTCTAAATGGCCATGTTACACTAAAAATATCTAAACTCCAGGCCTTGTGGTTTATGGCAAGAAGATTTTCAAGACTCTCATAAGCTTATGTAAAATAAAGTGACCCCTGTGGCGGGCCAGTTTAGACCCAAGGGCCATGATGTGAACAAACTTGGTACAGGTCCACTAGACAATGCTACACACCAAATATCTTAACTCCAGGCCTTTTACTTTCTGACAAGATTTTTTTAGTTTTCCGATTTAAGTCTATGTAAAATCAAGTGTCGTCTGGGATGTGACAAATTTTGACCCCAGGGTCATGATTTGAACAAACTTGGTTGAAGTCTATAAGGTCATGATACACACCAAATATCTAAACTCCAGGCCTTGTGGTTTCTGAGAAGAATTTTCTAGATTTTTCCTGTATAAGCCTATTTAAAATAAAGTGACCACGGGGGAAGGGACAATTTTGACCCCAGGGTCATGATTTGAACAACCTTGGTAGAGGTCCACTAGACAAGTCTACACACCAAATATCTAAACTCCAGGCTATGTGGTTTCTGACAAGAAGATTTTTCTAGATTTTCCGATATAAGCCTATGTAAAAGAAAGTGACCCCTGGGACGGGGCCAATTTTGACCACAGGGCCATGATTTTAACAAACTTGGTTGATGTCTATAATGCCATGTTACACACCAAATATCTAAACTCCAGGCCTTGTGGTTTCTGACAAGAAGATTTTTCTAGATTTTGCTATATACATGTAAGCTTATGTAAAATAAAGTGACCCCTTAGGCGGGGCAAATGTTGACCCCAGGGTCACGATTTGAACAAACTTGGTAGGGGTCCTCTGGACAAAGCTACACACCAAATATCTAAACTCTGGGCCTTGTAGTTTCTGACAAGATTTTTCTAGTTTTTCCAACGTAAGTCTATGTAAAATCAAGTGACCCTGGGGTGGGACCAATTTAGACCCCAGGGTCATGATTTTAACAATCTTGGTAAAGGTTCATAAAACATTGCCACACACCAATAATCTAAACTCTAGGCCTTGCGGTTTCGGAGAAGATTTTTATAGATTTCACGTTAAAATTCTATTTTTAACCAGGTTTTCAACTAGTTGAAACCTGGTTATTAGAATGCCGAACGTCGTTGGGCGGGCGGGCGGGCGTCAAACTTTCGTTTCCGCTCAATAACTTAAGTTAGAATTTAGATATAGCAATTATATTTGATGGGTAGATACCTTATGAGAAGAGGAAGGTTGGGATTGCTTTTCAGGTTAATCGGGTCAAGGTCAAGGTCACAATGGTTAAAAATAGATTTTTTGTTTCTGCTCGATAACTTGGGTAAAAATGAAGGTATAACATTCATATTTAATAGGTAGATAGCTTATGGGAAGAGGAAGGTTTGGATTGCTTTTCAGGTAAATCAGGTCAAGGTCAAGGTCACAATGGTTAAAAATAGATTTTCATTTCCGCGGAAAAGGTCACAATGGTTAAAATATATTTTTTGTACTGGTTAAATGAAGGTATACATTCATATTTATAAGTAATACCTTTAGGGAAGAGGAAGGTTGGAATTGCTTTTCAGGGAAAATGGATCAAGGTCAAGATCACTATGACTAAAATATATTAGAAAATGGATCAAGGTCAAGGTCAATATGACTAAATATATATATATATATTTTTTTTTCTTTTCTGTTTGATAGCGGCTTGCTGTGAATGCTTTTGTTTTTATGCTTCACTTATGCTTTTCTTCATTTACATAGTTGCGGTGCCCTTGTTATCTTGACAAATATTATACAAATGTCTGATTGCTAGAATTGCTTAATAAACCTTCAATAAGAAATAAAATAAATGCATTTGTATCAGTCTTTGGATAATTCCTGTAGGTTGCTTTTCATGTTTTAAAATATCCATAATTTCCTTGAACTAACATTTAATTTGAATCTTGTATTTTACCCTGCATTGATATTGCAGGTCAGAGACAATTACCCTTTGACAATCTGAATTCACACCTTTGAGCTTGTTTTCATGTAACATATAGTGACACATTCTTTTATTTGCTTAAATTCTCCTTCTTCATTTCTGAATGCATTCTGCCCAAATCTACACAGTATGGCCAGTACATAGTGACTTGACCTATATTGTCAATTTAACCATATTTCTTAGAGTTATGACCCTTATTTACTCTTCATCCATGTAACGTAAAGTATTAATGTTCTTTGGGGATCATTTTATAAATAAAATCTTCATTTCGAATTGGATTTTCCATGTTGAAAACCTGGTTTTGTGACAGTCCCTGTCGCTTTAAGCCTTGTTAGCTCCTGTGTCCCAGATATGCCACAGACTGGAATCATTTGAACAACTTTGGGAGAGCTTCATGCAAGGAACAACACAGGCAATTTTCATTAAATTTGGCCGTGTGGTTTAGGAGATGTTTAAAGACAGACGTACGGACGCCGAACAAAAGGCGATCACAATAGCTCCCCATGAGCACGTTGTGGTCAGGTGAGCTAATCAAGGAGCGAAAGTTAAAATGTGTGAATAATAAAGTCAAATCTTTTATTATTATTATTTTTTTTATTCATTTATTTTTATTTTATCTTATTTTTTTTATGGTATGCATGTAAAAAGTAAGGGAAGTTAAATTTCGATTGAAAAATCAGTTAATATAGATTATGGATAATGGTCTCTGTCAAATCAAATAAAAATGTATAAGGAATAGTGGTTCTTAGTATTGATCCTCTCAATACTTTTAATACTTCGTGAATTTGCTGCAGACATGTATAAATTATTTTTAATAGAAAAGCGAGAAAAATGGGATAAAGTTTTTGTTCTTTGTCACTTCACATCCTTCCCATGTGTAAAGAATGATACCAAAGCCTTCTGCTTTGACAGAAAAACTGCACATTTTTTAAATTTGTTTTATCACTCCTAAAATATCGTTAAATTTTTATCTAGGTACAAACAACATGAATAACATCAAAGATAACTGTTAAACGTTTACATCCCGAATTTTCATTTGCCGTAACTCCGTAAATTTCATAAACTTGGTCCATTTTTCATGGAAGATTAAAAAGATTATACTCGCTCGAGATAAAGACATAGCTAACGCATGGGAACTTTGTTAAATTAAACAATATAAAACAGAAACAACGTAGTATCGATATTTGCTTGTGGCAATCATGATCATGTGCTACTCTCTTATTTGTTGATCGTTTCTAAAGTAACTTAATGTCAAGACAATGTGTCTTGCGCTAGACCTAGGTACCTAACTAAAATGACAATATCATTTTAAAAGAAAAATATACGGTGTATTGCTATATGATTCTGACAAACATCCTGTTGTAACTTAGATACTTACAGTTTTATATATAGTTTTCATACTTGGTAGGTTATGGGAAGGGGAAGATAAGGATTAATTTTCAGGATGATAGGGTCATGGTCACTGTTTCTATTAATAGATTTTCATTTTCTTCAAAAATTTCTTGTAGGAAAGAGGTATGAGAATCAGATTTAGTTGTAGTTATCTTATGGGAAAAGGAAGATTAGGACTGATCTTCAGTTCAATATGGTGAATGGTCAATGTCACCGTTTCTAACAATTGATATCCTTGCCTGGGGCAACACATGATAAAAATGGGTTCGCTTCAATTTATGTGTTTCTTGTTCTTTTCTATATCACAGCGACACCATTGCCATTATCCTTACACGATATTCGACTGAAGTCGTTAAATTGGTACCGGAAGTACCCTGCTTAATTGGCGTTTAGCATATATATAGAGAGAGAGAGTGACCCGACGTAAGGATAATGTGACTTGGTATTACATCATGCCACTTTTCTACCGCGTGTATCTGTCTCAAGCAGACAGTATCCAAGTAACAGAAATGCTATCGACGGGATGTTAATGGTCTATTATTCTTCCAAAAACAGTGTTTATTTTTTGGACGGAAAAGTTAAGTGTGTGCTACATATTTTTACAAAATGCATACTGTACATACTCGCTGACGAAAACGTTACTACAATGCATAAATCACAAGAATATTTTACTTAAGATCATCCAGTTGTTTACTAAAAAAACTATTTTGCGTATTCCGCATATTTTCGTAAATTTTCTTCAGCTTTCCATATACCTTCCGTATATCTCCGTTAACAAAATTGATGACGTAGCAGATTAAAACAAAAAATTATTCTAATTTTAAATTTAAATTATTTCCGAGTACAGACAGTCTTCGGGGATACTTGCTAATGCAAAATGTAAACAATTATTTGATTAACTTTTCTATGCGGTTGACTTATTTTACAGCAGATATATGCGTTTTATGTACCGTATGTGTTAGTCTACAGTATGTCCATGCTATTTGATTTTTATATGAAAATTGAATTATTATGTCTTTTTTTTTTAAATATAATAGGCCTCTTTAAACAAAACAGACAATCAAACAAGCATCATCCGTACACCTGACATCCCATCCCTGTACTCACCTGAACGTGCTTTATCAAATGCGCAATCAGCAACACCGCGCAGACAGATACACATAAGTATACGTGTCAGTACATCAAGATGTCTGACCCTCTGAAAATGGACATTACAATTGATTCTTGTAAGATAAAGGAAAACAATCACTGTGATGAGGTGTTACAAGTGCTAAAAGTGGTCAGAGACCATGTCATTCTCCCCAAAGCGTTATTTGGAGTAGAATGTTTATTCGAGTTAACGCAAAGCGAACTACTTATAATTGAGCGGGCACACAGGTTGTGCGTAAAGAATATGCAACATTTGGGAATACGAACGAGTACCAATATTGCATTGAGTCTATTAAAGGCATTACCTGTAATGGCTGAAATAGAAAAAAAACAACTCATATGTCTTGGTCAACTGTGCCGTTTGAACAGGAATTGTGCGGTCAAATATATTTTCTTTCTTAGACTGAGTTCATATAAGCTTCATCTTAGAGACAAAGGTTTCTTTTCTGCTATATACAGCATTCTACAGAAATTTAATCTGAGTTTTTATTTGGATAACTTCTTAAGTGAAGGTGTATTTCCAAACAAATATCAATGGAAACAAATAATAAATAAAACAATATGGCACTTTTATGTTTCGGCTTGGGAAAAAGGTACCAGCTCTGAAATGTATGGCCGTTTCCGTTCATTACACTCGCAGTACCATTACAGTGATATTTGGTCGTATGCTCTAAGTAGCCCGTGGCAACTTGAGCACTGTAGATCAGCGGTAAAACTTGTTGCATACTCTACTCGTTTTGACGAATGTTGTCCGAAATGCAACATACAGCTGTTTGACAATAGTATGACTGATCATATACTGTTAGACTGTCCGGCATTGTTAGATGAAAGGGCGAACTTTTTACAAATTATAGAGCAGGTGTATGGTGTGCGTGTTAAAAATATTGTGGTGAAAATGAGTCGGAACACCCTAATCAACACTGTTCTTGGTGTGACTTGTCCAGTCTTACTTGATATTTTGCAAGAAAATTATAGCAAGTTTCTGGGCACAATGTACAAATTCTGTCATGTCTTGCTTAAACAACACAAAACTAATTAAAATGTTTTTGTTTTTTTTCCTTAAACTATGCAATTTTCTACTCTTGTGCTGTGTGCATGTTGAATTTGCTTAAATGCATGTAATTTTGTGATTTATTTATAGTGCTGCGATTACATGTGTTTTGTTTATATGTATTTGCTTAGTTAATATGATTTCTATGCCATTACTTGCTTCAACACAAAAAGAATAAGAGTAGGTTGCTGCTGCTTCTTCTTTTATTGGCTATGCTGTTTTGTATCCGTTTGTTGTGCATGCTGAGTTTGATTATTCATAATTAAGTTTGCGATATATTCATAGTTTTGTGATTAATGTGTTTTGTATATTTGTGTTTGTCTATATGCTTTCTATGTTTTGTTTCTAACTCCATAACATAAGCCTTGTATTTCGTTTCGACAAGGTTTATCTCAAATGTGGTGTTTAGCAATATACATTTACACTTACATTTACATCTTAGTAAATTCACGTTTCATGGCCCGGGGATTAAATGGATTTATGCCCAATTGCCTAAATACATCTGCCTTCCCCCTCTTCAAAACTTAAGCCATTCATATAATATTTTGAATAGTTTCTCCATCTTCGTCCCTTATTTTTATCAATTTTAGTCTGAGTATTTTTCAATTATCCCTTTAATTGTGTCACAATTAACGTTATAAACGTATATAAATGATAGGTATTATTCTCTAATCTTTATTCATTCTTATCGTTATATTGGATGGTATATAATAATTCATGTAAGCAAGTAGTATTGTAGTAACTAGTTGTATGTCAGTTAGCTGTATATACATGTACATATCAATATATAGGTAGTTTTTCGATTTGTTTGTGCTTGATGTTTGTATCACATGTTTGTGCTTCA
Organism: Solen grandis; assembly: GCA_021229015.1. NCBI lineage: Eukaryota > Metazoa > Mollusca > Bivalvia > Adapedonta > Solenidae > Solen > Solen grandis. The sequence continues at coordinate 29,779,925 of CM037780.1, read as the reverse complement.
TGTTTATATCAATGTTTATAATCTTCAATATTGGAGGAAATAAAGATATATATATTAAAGCACATTTAAGAGTGTTATGCACTTAGGATAGGCGATCTTAAGAAAAAAAATCATCTTTTATTTACTACATAATGATATACATGACTTAGATTGCTTTAGGGCTCTTAAGTTCACATACTATTTTAGCTTACATTTTTGAACCTCTCTTTCTCTCCCTTTCTCACTGTACTTCATATAACACTTGTTAGATGCGTCATTATCCCACACGCTCTAAAATTTAAGTGCACAAATGACAATATTTAGAACATAAATTAAAATATCATGTCTTAGAAAAACTGTAAAATAATGAAAAACACGTGCATGTATTATAAAACCTCTTATTTAGTCTGTGGACGAGGCGGGATGTGTACTTACGTAAATACATTAATATGTTATCTACTGAATGTTTTCTTCCCTTAAACATTTTTGATGCAATATTCTATTGAAAAGCCGAAATGTAAATAAGCTATTAATATCGTTACACCAATGATGCAAAGTATATGGAATAAGAGTTACAATGAGATATTCCATCTTAAAGCAAAATAATATATGCAAATTCCTCTCGGTAGAAAAGTCAAATCACGTAATATTGCCGAAGCAAAGACGTGCTAATGACCTTTACGCTATTCACAATCATGAAGACGATTATTTACCTATCAAACACTAAAGCTGTCTCGCCTGTTATTACTGTTGATCTTTGGATTACTGAAGTTTCATATTTCTCCAAGAAGCTCTATATACCAGTGCGAATTTGTCTATCTTTGGAAGGAATCTAATACTTCTTAAAATGACTTAATTTGTCTAAAGTTGCCACCAATTTTTGTGCTTTTTAAAGATGTTGATTTTTATATTACGCATCGGACCAGTGATGATTGTGTTATTCAAGACTGGCCTGTCGATTATGATGTTTATTTTTATGTTACAGAAAACATCCTATGCAATGCACTCTGGCATGCTACATCCTTCACAATACATTTGAAAAGATACTCGCAAAGTCTTTGTTGAAAGCGCGCTTTTTCATCATTTTGTAATATATGAGTCCGAGGACTTCTTTTCAGATGTTGAGAAAGGGGTCTTAATTTCATATTTTGGGGAAAATATCACCAGGGAAAGAAAGATTTTCTTTCAGGGAAAGAAATATTCTGTAGTTTGATGAAAATTTGGAGAAAACTGCATGAATTTAAAGATTTTTCAGCGGGGATGTCACCTATGTATGGCCCCTGATAAAGAAGAAAAAATCCTGATGACATCTTGAACTGTATTTGTTTGGTGTTATAATTCAAGGAATTCCCTTATCACGTCTGAGAACCTGAATGTATATTTGCACAAAGTGTAAGATTATGGAAAGCCTGGGCACAATGTGATTTGAAGGGCGACGGATCAATTCATGTCACCTTGTCACCATTAAGAAAGGTGTTAAGCACGTTAAACGGAATCTCACTCTTGTAATAGATATGGTTAATATTTCAAACTTTTTGGAATTTTTCGCTTGAGCGATTTTTAAATATTAAGGAAAACATAACATCAAAGAGCTTTGCCTTTGACCTCACATTCGGTTTGCTTGACAGATTCACGTGTTGGCTTGTGTAAATGTAATTAGTGTTGCTGAATACATGGATTTCCAGCTTTTGGGTTTGTTTGTTTTTTCCATAGTATGGCAAACACATAGGAACCACTATGCCCGTCGTCACATTTTCTTGTCCGGAGCTTTACTACAACACTTTTGAATGGATTCAATACAAACTTGGAACATGGATATGAGGTGTAGAAGTACAGTGAACAAGAACCGCAACTCAAGAACATCTCATTTTTAGCTCACCTGAGCACTTTGTGATCAGTCTTTGTCAGGCGTCCGTCGTGCGTCGTCAACTTTTGCTTTAAACGATATCTCCTCCTAAACCGCTGAGCAGATTTTGAGGAAATTTTACAGGAATGATCCTTAGGTGGTACTGAGCAAAAAAAAAAGCTTAAAAACCGTTCCGATCTGCCAACCAAGATGGTCGCCAGAGCTAGAAATAGAAAAATCTTTAAACGACGTCTCCTCCTAAACCGCTAAGTAGATTTAAATGAAACTCATTACGAATGGTCATTTGGTGATACTGCATTAAAATAGCTAAAATCGTTCCGGTCCGCCAATCAAGATGGCTGCAAGAGCTAAAAATAGAATAATCTTTAAACGACATCTCCTCCTCTCCGCTGAGCAGATTTTGATGAAATTTTACAAGAATGATCCTTAGGTGGTACTGAGCAAAAATAGCTAAATTCGTTTAGGTATCCCGACCAAGATGGCCACTAGAACTAAAAATTAATAAAAATTTAAATATATAATTATTATATGTAATTTTTTTTCCTTACTTAAGCATATTCTCTCTATCAGTTGAATTCAGGTGAGCGATTTTGGGCCATCATGGCCCTCTTGTTTAATTACCCCTTAGCTGATTTTGTTTCAAAAATTCGCTTATACATAACTTCAACCCCATTGAATGGATTCGCTCCAAACTTCAACCATGGATGCTTGTGCAGTGCATATGATCCATAACTTTAACCCATCTCATTCATAAATTTTCTCCTTGGTTGATTTTGCTTGAAACAATTGTCCGAAGCATTCAACACTGTTGCTTGGATTCACTCAAAACATCGAACATGTATTCCTGATGAAATGCAGAAGTGCAGTGCAAAAGAACCATTACTGCAGCCTATCAAATTCTTGAATTATCAACCTTAGCTGATTTTGTAAAAACATGCCTGAGCATAATTTCAATACTATAGGATATTTGATCATTGATACCTTAAGAGGTGTAGATGTGCAAGTGCATTGCTTAGGAACTGTAACACCAAATCCTATAGTTTAAATTCCTCTCCTCTCTTTGTTCATTTTGTAGAAAGAGTTTTGACCACAGAATAACTTCAATACTATATGGTTGAAGCCTAAATCATATATACCGTATGATTTGATGAAGTGAATAAATAGTCCTTAATACTACTTGCTAGCAAATAGATAGGGATCACTTTTATTTGTGGGGGTTGGCATCAAGTGACAGAATGTTTTTGTATAGTGCTAACTTCTGGGTAGAACTAAAATTGATTTCATACATTTTGATCGTTTGATTCTCACCCAAATGCTGAAAATGCAGGCGACACAAGTGTTTCAAGGAACACCCATCTACTTAATTTTCTAACTGGCCCACACGTGCCCTCCATTTATGTTTTATTTCTTCACAATTTCATAAATATGCATAAAAGAACATGGTGTTATTAGTAGCCGCTTCAGTAAGCTCCGTCCATAATGCTCTTAAGTCACGTAGGCACCACAAAGCACGTATTTTCTCAAGACCTCGTGGTGGATCAATTTATGCGATATATTAGCTCATCTGATCACAACGTGCTCAAGGTGAGCTTTTGTGATCACCCTGCGACCGTCGTCGTGCGACGTGCCTTGTATGTCGTCACCAATTTGCTTTAAACGACATCCCCTCTGAAACCGCGGGACAGAATTTGATTAAACGTGGCAGGGATGATCCTTGGGTGAACCTTCACAAAAGTTGCTAAAATAATCTTGATTCATGTAGAACTCTGATTGCCATGGCAACGGAAAGAAAAACATATGAAAACTTTAAAAATCATCTCCTACAAAATTACTGTATAAAGTAAAAACTTCACTGATCCAAAACTACTGGCCAGATTTTAAAATGTTTTGGCACAGATGTTCCTTGGGTAACCCTCTACCAAGATTGCTTCATTACAGCAGTGGCACTGAGGTGAACGATATAGGACGGGCCATCATGGCCCTCTTGTTTTAAATTTTGAACGGAATATAAGTTTTTTCATTGGACAATTCACTAGGACAATGTGTAAGTCAGTCAATATACAAGAAATTTAATATATAATGGGTCATTAATTTGCTTATCAACAGGTATTTTCAGTGGGTCTATCCAACCACCTGTTCGGTTACTTTCGGCAAGGGGAGGTAAGAGAAGACATAGTGTTGGTGCGTATCTACGGTCAGGGGCCGTCATTCTTGGTTAACAGGGCACAGGAGGTCAGAAATGTGCAGGTATATGTAACCGTATTCCTTTACGGCTGCGTGTAATCAATTCCGATTTTCAAGTCACTCAAATGAAATGAAGCAACACGTAACTGTAAATGGAAAACTAATATGATCATTTTAAAAAAAAAGTTAAGCCTTTAAAATTGCTATTAGATAAAACATGCTCTGTGAACCTTTTAAAGAAAAGAAAAGAAGCTTCGAATGACGACATGGCTTTACGGGTAAGACTCATGCAATGTAGCACTTTAAAAGGAAAAACTGGGAGAATATATGAATAAGATGACGGTTTCAGGCACTGAATAAAGCTGGAAGATGTCCGCCTGTATATGCGGTGTTTAATAATGGTATAGTTTACGGATTCGCCATTGGGTGCGCACTCGATTCAGACAGTGTAAGAAACCAAACTATACAAAGGTAGGTTCATCGGCCCCAGATATGGAAGGGGATATCTGCCAATATTCTTATTACTATTTTTAATTTTCAATACTTGAATTTCTTATTTCAAATATAAATTTGCAAATTGTAACACCGCATTTGCTAAATACCTCTATCTAATTACTATAACATATAAACAATTTCACATTTACCAACAACTACATGTAATTTAATTTGCAAGTTACAAATCTACATGTTACAAATCAACAAGTAACAAATCTACAAATTACAAATCTAAAAGTTACAAATCAGCAAGTCAAAAATCTACAAGTCACAAATTGTACTCACTTTTCGGGGAATGTCCATCTATAAATAGACATTACCAGTGTTAACCTTTCTTGCAGACACAGTTGGTCAAATGTCACAAGGTATTTATTGTTGCTATAACAATCATGTACTTAACTGGCGATTATGATATTATCATGTTATAAATAATAATGATGATTTGTTTTTTGTTGTTGTTTTTTTTTGCACAATATACATGACGTTTCAAATTTGAATTGAAATAAAGATTTTTTTTATCTTGAATGATATTTGTAGTAATGACCCATATTATGCATTATTGAGATGGGTATTTACTTTTTCCGCAAGTTGTTTTAAACAATATGTCATATCTCTCCCCCTCCCCTTCTCCCTTTCCCCATCTCTCTCCCTCGCTCCTTCTCCTTTCCAACTCTCTCTCTCTCTCTCTCTCTCTCTCTCTTTGCCATATAACGCTTTTCCTCTTTGTCAAATATCTTTCCCCCTTCTCTCTCTCACTCTCTCTCTCTCTTTGCCATATAACCCATCTCCTCTTTGTCACATATTTTCCCCCCTTCCCCATCTCTCTCTCTTTCTCTTTGCCATATATAACCCATCTCCTATTCATATTTAGTAAGCACTTTGCACTACATGTTCTCTGCTGTTATTGTAAGTCTACCTTTATCAGCCCAGGGCATGGGCATCAAGGCCAAATAACATCATCAAAGCTGGATAAAATAACCAGCCTTTATACAATTAAAAACAAGAGTGGAAGTGCCGCCACAATATACGCCGCCACAAAGTATAAGATCAAGATTATAGAGGCTTCCGATATGAAAGTAGGTCAAATTGCCGTGTCAATATGTAACATTTTTTCCTCCTGAGCATAACTCTTGCAAAATTTACTGAACCGGATAATCCCTGATTCATGCACTTCTACCCGTTATAGCAATGACATTGATTTAGATCCATTCGAAAACTAAGGGGTTGCTTTCTCAAGTTAATAAACTCTAGAGACCAAGTTTCAAAAGGCATTAATATTGCAAAAATCGCTGAACCAGAAAATTCCTGCTTCATGCACATCTACCCATTATAGTTATGACATTAACCAATTTGCATAAAGATCCATTCAGAAACTTAAAAGGAGGTGCAATATCAATAAGCTTCAAAGACTGACTTTCAAGGGACATAACTCTTGCAAAAATCAATGAACCAGAAAATTCCTTCTTCATGCACATCTACCCATTAAAGTAATGACATTGACTAAGTTCTGAAAAGATTCGATCGGAAACGTAGGAGGAGTTGCGTTCACAAGGCTGCAATATCAATTAGCTACAGAGACTTAAGTTTCAAGGGACATACATCAATGAACCGGAAAAACGCCGTTTCATGCACATCTAACCATTATAGTAACGGCCAGAAATGTAGGAGGAGTTGCGCTCACAAGAAATGGACTTACGTACAAACGAACGGATAGACAGACGGAGAAGATGACGCCAAGGTAAGTAAACACTGGTAAGGTATATTTATAGATGAACATTCCTCGATTAGAGTGTACAATTTACCTTTGTAGATTTGTAAGTTACAAATTTGTAACTTGTAGATTTGTAACATGTAGATTGTAAATTGTTAATTTGTAGATTTGTAACTTGTAGATTTGTAAATCATAAATTTGTAATTTGCAAGTTAAATTAGGTTTTGGTAATTGCGATTTTTTTATATGTAATAGTAATTTGATAGATGTTGTTGTTGTTGTATTGGGGTTTACCGTCGCTGCGATAGTATTTCAATCATATAGCGACGTCCAGCTAATTACAGGTGGAGGAAGACCTCGAGTACACAGAGGTACCCGGGTAGAACAACCGACCTACCGCAAGCCAGCTGGAAGGCTTCCTTACCGGGATTCGAACCCACAGCGGTGAGGGGCTGAGAGATTTGTAGTCCACGACTGTAACCGCTCGGCCACGGCGACCCTAAATTTGATAGAGGTATTTAACAAATGCGGTGTTACAATTTGCAAATTTACATTTGAAATAAGAAATTCAAGTTTTGAAAAAAGGAAATAGTAATTATAATATTGGCGGATTTTTAAACAAAATAAGTACAAGATTTAAAATATATATATATATATATATATATATATATATTTGTAAGTTTCTTTCGTTGCGCAAAACCAGTCGCCTGTTTTAAATGCACGATGTTCAAAGGTTAAGGCTAGACAAATGTTAAGTATAAAGTTACAACCTCCAATTTAGAAAAAAAATCTACAAGCTACCAACATTAAATGTAAGATTCTTATGAGAGGGTACACATCTGTGTATAGGCCAGTATCCGTACGTTTATTCAGTTTAACAAGCATGTCAGCCAACTTGATGAAAACCTTCATGTGTTGTTTCAGACTGATCGCTGAAGAGATGCTGTTGATGCAAAAGGTTCACCCTGTGGGTGTAGCAATACAGCCTATGCTTTGGGACACCCTGTATACATTGCACTCACTTTCACCAGAAAGCTTTCAAGAGCCAGAGAAGGAAGTTAAGTAGGTAAACTTTCATATTAGTCAGCTTACAGTAAGGCACGTTTTTGTTTTATGTCACACGTAGTTTGGGTGATTGATTGTACGACTGCGTGACCTAGTGGTGGAGTAATTGTATGGGTTCAATCCCCGTCGGCAACATATGAAAGTTGTGTAAAATAGTGCTGGTATATTTCAAAAGTTCTTTGCGTTCGGCTTATTGGGATTTATTCAGGGTTAAGATGATATGACTTTAAACATTTCTTATCTTTATAGTGCAGTGAAGCAGCAGTGCATCAAAAGTCACCGAAAGTATGAAAATTTACCGTTTAGGCATTATTCCCAATCCAGCAAACGAAAACATAATCAAATATACACTATAAAACACATGTTTGCACAAACCCTAATCCTCAAATTAAAAAGAAAATATTTAGACGTAATTAGCATTTTAAACTTTTATTTATGATAGATAGTAATAGATACGTCAATTAACTTTTTAACAGATACGTCAATTAATAGATACGTCAATTAACTTTTTATATCGAATGAAAGAGGGTGTACACGTAATCGAATGAAAGAGAGAGTATTTCCTCGTAATATTTTGCATATGAATTACGCTGTGTTCCAGATACAAGGCGACAATTAAACCAAAGAATGTCTTGCGACAGGAGATAGGCTCGCTTAAGGAACATCTAGAGCAGCTCGGCTCTCCCGTTGTCTTCTGCCACAATGACCTTATGCCAGATAATATCATCTATAATGAGGAGAAAGGTAGGAACGTTATAAACTGCTAGTGTGAATAACATTAATTGATAGGAAGCATAGTGCAATACTTGACTGAAAATACTACTAGTTTCTTAGGAGCAATTATAGAAGCATCGTGCCTAATACGATGTAATTTCTATGTCTCTATAAACAGAAACATGCAAAATAAGTTGTTTTTCTGTAATTGTCACAAGCGCATACAGAACATGGTCACTGCTGTTTCGTTTTAAGAAAAGTAATTCTACAATAGATTCTGTTTTTATTCTGCAAGTATAACTGGCCTATTGTAATCATTGGGGATGGGAAGAAAACACAGATATTAAACACAAACACTAGTTTTCAGGAAAAGGGGTAATGTTTTAGCAGAAGAACAGTGGTTTATAATGGAGTGAATTTGGAATTTGTAAATTATTATAATTATCTTGGCCTGAAAGCAAAGCAAGTCTTATATTACAATATTAAAAAGGTTGAGTTAAAATCTAGGGTGTCCTTGCAATTATTTGATTTCATTTCTTTGCTCAATATTGAATAACAGTCGTGTTTTGGGAGTGGGGGTCTAAAACAAAAGAGATAGAAAGAATTCATTTGAAATTTTGTAAAATGTTATTTCGTGTTAATCTTCCTTCAGTAAAGTTGCTGTTTACGGCGAACTTGCTCGCTATCCAATGTTCATCGATAGATATATTCAAATAATTAGATACTTGCTGAATGTAATGTCATCAGAAAATATCATTCTTAAAACAATATATTCTGTTCTGTTACAAGACTTTCAATACGGAAATGATAATATTTGTTCAAGAAAATTACTTGAATTTACTTGATGCGCATGGTTTTGTAAATATTTCGTATAATCCTCATAGTATATTATTTATTTATTTATTATTTATTTATTTATTATGGACACCCCTAGCAATACTTATGTATTAACATTTTTGTTTTATATAGTTAAAAATAGCAATAAAGATGCAGTACAAAATCAGGAGTTGCGTGTTTTTGTTTTGTTTTTTGTTTGTTAATTTTTATCTATTTGCAATGACGAAAGACTGTAAGAAGTCTATCTTAGATCAGTGATTATTTAAATAGGTTAAACGACCAAGAGGGTGTGAGTTTGTGTCATTGTCTATGTCTTAGTGTTGCAATTTCGTTTTCTTTTTGTAACGTACATTTTTTTTCTTTTTCAAAAAAACAAACAAACAAAAAAACAATCTCCTCCTCCATCCCCTCTTCCTCTCTGGACTCGTCTAAGTTGTTTTTTCTCCAAAACTGGTCGAGCATATTGAAAACCATCAGTTTGGCATTAAAAGGAATACATCCAATTAACCATTCCCGGTCATTTTATTCAGTATAAATTTATTTATGTTAATTGCTTTGGTTGCAGTAATGAATAATATTTTAGGGTTGGGATTTTCAATCAGGCCATTTTACTGGTTAAGCATTCAGTAAATAGTATAGTAAAAAGTAACAAGGACATCAATAATTATTTCCAAGAGAGATTCGAACGTCTATCCAAAGAGTCTTATATTAAGACTAATCGATATGCTTTTACGAGTGCTGGGAGAGAACTGCTCAACTGATTTCTACAGAAACAGATTAAAATATGCCAAAACACATTATCTTATGTTTTCTCTATTATGTATCATATAACATTTACAGGAACCATCACGTTTATAGACTACGAGTATGCAACCTATAATTATGAGCATTTTGATATTGGTAGCCACTTTGCTCATTACGCAGGTAAGTGCGACAAAAATGAAGAATGTTTTTGATTAAAAATGTATAACTGCGTATCCTGTGTAGAAAATATGATACAATACCAGAAATATACATGACGGGTAATGATAAATAAAATATATCTGATTTACCGATTTGTTTTCTTCAGCGCAATATAGTTATATCTTTTATTATTCTGCTTTGAATAATGCGCCTAAACAGACCAGTAAAGAGAAGACTTAAATTCATAGAGCGGTCTTAAAAATGTAATCTCGATTTTCGAATTACGCATATAACCATTTAAATGGTTGCATTAAAATTATTTAGTTATATTTTCATAAAATATATGAACCGGTCAAAATAAACGAGTGCCAAAAGCATCCGCCCTCGGAGGTTTTACATTTTAGTCATAATATATACTAATTTGAAAGTAGTATACAGTGCTCTGGTATAAGTCCAATATTTGACGCTCAGCAGACTACTCCAAAGAATGGCTTGTCCGATTTCAGGTTGTTCTGACAGTGTTTGATGACATACAACATCTATAATGCGTTATATTGAAGTAAGGCAGCAACTTCATGTTAACTCGGTTCATACACAAAAAAAAATGAAGAAAAAGTCAATATTTGTTGTGAGATAATTGAGATAATTTATGAAAGTAATTCACGTTCAAATCTAAAGTGTCTTTTTTTCTTTCAAAACAAGATGCGCATATTAATTATCAAGAACAGTGTTGACGGGAAGAGAGGGTCTCCGGGTACACTCGTATGTATAATATTACAGGCACGGAGTACCAAGGTAGTACCTCCGGCCTACCGTAAACCAGTCAGAAGGCCTCTTTTACCCAGGTGTGATTCGAATCTAAAGCAAGGTGGGGCTCACTAACATAATTACTTTCTTAATTCACCGTTTAAAACTTTTCTGCTCCATGGCAGGTACTGATACGGAATTATCTTGGTACCCACACAAGGCATATCAGTTGGACTGGTTACGATACTATCTTGAGCAGAAGGCCATTCAAAATGGCGACTCTGCAGCAGACGTTACAGACAGAGATGTGGAGAGGGATTATGTAATCGTGAACAAGTTTGGTCTTGTAAGTTTGTTTTTGTTTTTTGTTTTGTTTTGTTTTCTCCGAATATTGTAGAGACAAAAGCTTGTGAAACAAATTCTTGTTTCTTTAATTACAAGTACGGTTTGTTACGGTGTCCTGATCGGACCAGTTTAAATCTCGCCTCTCCAACACGCGACAACACGATAATTATCGCGTTGTCGCATGTCCAAAAAACATATATACATGCGAAATTTAACAATCCTCGCGAGGTTTTTGGGCGATAATTATCGTCTTAATTCTCGCATGTCTTTCTTAAATCTCGCATTAGGAATTTGATTGAATCTACAAAATAGACATAGCGCGCGCAGATTTTTTTAGTTATTACAAATCCTCGCGAGGAACCTCGCGAGGATTAAAAATAAAACCCTTTTTTACAAACCCTCACGAGGTTCTTCGCGAGGTTTTATTACTAATCCTCGCGAGGATTTGTAAAACAAAAATAGAGCGCTATGTTTTTTGCCGGACTATTTTGACGAGGAACAACGGGCGACAGCGTAGGACTGGTTTCTAGTGACTCTTTAAATTTTGATAAGATGTCATTGTTTTAGCAATCATATCAGTTAACTGATTTGTAGACATTTAACCTACTATCAATAACATTTCTACACGTTGTTTACATGAATAATATAGATTACTTTTCGTCAGCACTCAAAACCAGAAAGCATGTTCGTACTATAACATAGCTTTCAATCGTTTTTTTTTCTTTTTTAAAGTTTAATTGTGTACGTACGAGCATATATTTGTGCCGACAGCCTGCAGTTTAATCACGCGTTGATCTGGTAAAATACTGATTACATGATTTTCTTGGAGATCCTGTTGGGAATAGTTATGATTACTCGCATGAATTTTGAAAGACAGCATAAATGATGAAAGCATTCTTTTCATCTACTGATTCACTATGGAACACTATAACATAAATTATTAGGCTTCAATTAGTGTTACATTCAAATCCTAAGAAAACCAAATTAATACTCATGATCTTATAACGCATTATGTTTAACAGAGAAGAGTTTTTTTTTATTTATGTATTTTACAGGAAAAAGTTTTGCTAGTGTGATTGAGATAAAATACAGTACTACATTAATAAGGTATTTTTCGGTAATTAAAATGGTGGTTCCCCTATTTCATTTATATGTAATTCAAAGAGTGTTTTATAATACAATCCATTTGTTATGTATCGATTAACATTGGGTGATATTTATAATATTTCCTAAATATTACGTGAATATATTTTAGTAGTTTATTTAATCCGATTAAAAGCTTAGACCCTGGACAAAAGGTCCAAACAGTATACTATTACTGGCCACAGATTTGGTCTTTTGTTCTTATTATTTTGAATAAGTCTGTGTACTGGTTAAGACATTAATAAATGCACGTTTATGAAATAACTCCTGTATTTCAAATATAGTTCTTCATCTAAAAAGCGTTCATTTTCATTACACTTTGTTTTCGTTTTCATAAGGCTAGACACGCAACAGAAAAAATGGCGACTGACGAGAAGAAACGGAGAATGATTTCGATCGATGTTTCACTTTAATATTTGTGTGATGAGCCGTTAACGCTGAAATTGAATCAGCAAAGGCTAAGACACGGATTTTAATGTTAAAAGAGAAAATGTTTGATAAAAAGAATCGGGCTTCTGCTATTGAAATGTACAAATATAATGAGACACAAAAGACATAAAGTCTTAAACTTTAAAATGAAACAAAAAACGACGTTTGATGGTTCATAAACGTGTGTATAATATATATATACTGATGCAAAATTCGATAATACCAATGTATTTTATGTATAAGCAGTTGCAAAATCAGCTGACCCCTTTGGTGAGGCCAATTTTTATCCCAGGGTCATAATTTGAATAAAAATATTTGATATCTACTAGACAATTCTACACAACATATATCTCATCTCTAGACTTTGTGGTTCCTGAGAAGAAGATTGTTCAATGTTGTTGTTTTTTCGGCGTAGCTGTATAATTTCGATTTCAACTCGCATCTTAAACCAATCAAATGTACGCTAACAGCGGTAAATAATTCTAAGCTGAATAAAAGGACTCCTTTTATTGGTTAACGCATCGTTATGGACTATAAAATTACTGTAAATAAGGGGTGCAGCTTGTATATATCATTCAGCTTGGTGTTATTACTTTTCTTTTTGATGTAGACATGAAAATGATTTCAGTAAGTTAAATACAATCCTTTTCAATCAATTGAGGAATGCTACTTTGTGAAAATGATTTAAAACAACAAAAAAGAATCCACCGTGTTATGACATGAAACCCCTTAATCACTATGTATATTGAATTCTTCCAGCCTGCCGAGATGCTCTCATTGAAAATTAATTCGCCAAAACCAAAACAACTAATAACGCTTTTATATCATAATTGTCATATGCAATAATGATATGAACAAATATCAAACAAGTCTATTTACAGATATAATTTTTTGTATTACCGTCTATAGATAAGTATTCATGTATTTCATAGAAAAAATACTGAACTATTTCTAGAGCGTACTAAATTTGTTGTGCGTCGGTCTTTCGCGTGCTTTTCCTCGGAATGTTCTAGAAGACTGGAAATCTCGTTTTTCTTTCATCGTACGCCGAATATCTTTTTTAAAGATATTTCTTTTTTCTATATCAGCCTATTTTGAATTAAATGATCCCTGGGTTGTGGACAATTTTGACCCAAGGGTCATGAAATGAACAAACTTTGTAGCAGTCCACTAGGCACTGCTACAAACCAAATATCTTAGCTGTAAGCCTTTTAATTTAATTTGATATATGTCCATGGAAACTTGACTGATGTCTACTAAGTTACACACAAAATAGCTTAGCACCAGGCGAGGCTTTATAAAACACCGGGCGACGATTTCTATAAAATATCGTCGCCCGGTGTTACCTGTCTTTTTTATTTTACAAACCCTCGCGAGGAACCTCGCGAGGATTAGTAAAAAAACCTCGCGAGGGTTTGCAAAAACCTCACGAGGATTTGTAAAAACCTCGCGAGGATTTATTTTTAATCCTCGCGAGGTTCCTCGCGAGGATTTGTAATAACTTAAAAAATCTGCGCGCGCTATGTCTATTTTGTAGATTCAATCAAATTCCTAATGCGAGATTTAAGAAAGACATGCGAGAATTAAGACGATAATTATCGCCCAAAAACCTCGCGAGGATTGTTAAATTTCGCATGTATATATGTTTTTTGGACATGCGACAACGCGATAATTATCGTGTTGTCGCATGTTGGAGAGGCGAGATTTAAACTGGTCTGATCAGGACACCGTAGTTTGTCGTTGTTTTTCACAGTTGGACACGCTAAAGTATCATCACGATATTCTAGGAAAAATGGGTGCTAACGTAATCACATCACATAAAATTGTCGTGTCTTCGGCTTGGTTTTGTCGTTAAGCCGAGCTCGCCCGACCGAAAGACACGGTCGCGACGACGTATCATCGCCACAAGTAGCTACTTTGTGTATATTTTGCGCTGCCGTGACGGTGCCCTTATGCTGTGTTTACATTATGTTCCCGGCAGCCACGATGACCACTTTACAGGCCACTGTGGACAAAACGGGGTGGTCGTGAGAGAACGTGGGAGAACAGGATGGGCAAATGTGAGAGTGGATGCCGGGCCAGATTTTTAAGCCGTCAAAATATTCGCCACGTCGTAGTAAAACGGGGTGAATGCAACAAGACGTGACAGGACGTAATAGGCCGTAACAAAACTTAGCGGTGGTCCGTAGTGGGACGGGGAGCATTCCTGATGTTGTCTCGAAGAACGATTGCTTTATATTTGGATGGCATTTTTAAAATATGTGTTCTATGGAAGCTCGCATTCTGCATCGAAAACATTTTGGGACTTTATTTAGGTTAACTTAATGTATGTTTTCCTCCTTTTTACTACGCAAGATATAGGACTGATTTTTTTCACCTAGTGATGTTAATTCTTATGTATATTTAAGTACGGTTTCATTATGCAAGTCAAAACCGAATTGGAATGTGCAAAGAAAAATGCTGGAAATAATATGTTCAATAAACGGAAATTATAGGTAAATGCGCTAAGTCGCAAAATAATTAGGAGATATTTGAAACATTGACAACTGCATTTCTATCACTTGTTATTGCCTATAAATATGCACATGCATAGCCGCGCTAGTTATATGCAGCGCGGTACAAAGTTAGATAGCGGTTTAGAATCTAGCTGGGGAAATTTTGCAATGGTAAATCTAATTCAGTTTACCTATTAAAGATAAAAAGATAAATATAATAAATAAAAAAATGAAAGTAAGGCAAAGCAACTAGCAATGCTTTGCCCGGGGGTATCGCGGGTGACCTAATGGAATTTTTAACATTCATTTATTTTATTTTTTTTTAGTCTTAACCCCAATCTTAGGGCATTGGCAATTTGTCAAAATTCCCACATTATATGCTATGAAAAAGTCCATTGTCATTGATAGTTGCATAGTTGAAATTTTTGTTTTCCGTGGTTCATTGCTGTAATGAAGTCTTGCATTAATTTTGGGGGACTTCTTTTTAAAAAAAAATCTTGGGCTTTATTTGTACTAGATGATTTTATACATTGCCATCTATTTGTGAGCGTTTCTTTTATCAAATTTGCTTGCTTTTTATTTAAAAACATATATCTTATAAATCTTATTACCTGTAAGAAAGAGAGAAAGAGATCAAAAAGAGACAATGTGCTAACTGAAACATCTACTGTGTTCATCCTTTTTTTG
>CM037780.1:29714224-29764224 GCA_021229015.1 Solen grandis | reverse complement strand
ACTGGATATATCACAGGACTGAATATGTCACCTGACTGGATATATCACATGACTAATATGTCACATGACTGGATATATCACATGACTGGATATATATCACATGACTGGATATGTCACATGACTGGATATATCACATGACTGGATATGTCACTGATAGAGATCAAGCCCTTGACTTCACAATATGATCACAGAAGGCTGACCACCCCATATACCAAGTCCTGATGATTTCAAAGGTTAACATAATGAAGAACACATACCTCTTGTGGCATGGTCTGTATACTGCGACCCAACTCTCTCAGTGTGTCCCCTGTAGAATCTTGCCACTTGGTTATCGTCTCAATCCTTTCTGTAAGCCGCTCAGAGAGTCCTTGAGAAGCCTGCAGGTGAGGGGACAAACAAATAAACTATCCCAACAAAAACTAAACCTGAAGGGGTACTTACTGAATAAAACAAAGTGATAAAAATACATATCAAGTGATGTGCAACAAGAACCTACTGGTTGTTAATCGGTGATGGAAATGCATGTAAATGCCCCGTCATGTGCTTTTACTACTTATTTCTCCTGTGTGAGGAAGTGAACCTAAAGCTTTCTTCTACTTGTGATAAATGCCAGACAAAATTTGTGTAAAGCAAACCGGACAGTGTTACACGTAGCAAAGTGCTGTGTTGTAAGTAACTCTTTTTGCCTTCAGTTAATTTTCTTTATAAGAAGTGCTAATCTATCTGCTCTCGATTATACCTATCATATACTTGTAAAGTTTTGATTGAAAAGTTATTGATTAGAATGGATCTTAATTTGTTCATTTCCCCCATTAAACCATTCCAATCTCCAGATCTTCTCATTCTCCAGGCTCTATCTCCATCTACAATACTTAGTGCTAAGTGATACTTAAAGGGAGAAAGGCATTCCACAATTATTCTTGTTTTCCAGTGTATTCAAGTACATGATTAACTTGACATAAATTACCTTAATAACTAACAATGTTGTTAAGACAAGAAATATTTGGGTAGTTTAACTAGAGAAATAAAAATGATGAAATTGGGCCTTAACTATTTAAGTATTACTTCAGGGCTCTTGATCTCCAATTTTAGTACCTTTATTAGGCACCATTCCCCCAGCCAAAATGTATGTTTTCCCCCCCCCAATTTTTCATGCAAAATTCCCCCTACAATCGAAAATGCAATAGCCCATATAAATAGCAAGAATGGTCAAGCGGTAGATAGTTGTACAATACTGCTGTACTGTATACTAGTTTATTTCCTTCACTTTTAACCAAAAAAAGCTACTAGACAGGAACTATTTTGTACATTTTTATTAATATAATTAATTATTGCAAAAATTGCCTAAAATTCCCCCTACAGGGGAAAACAACACGAAAATCCCCACTCCTGAAGGTAGAGGTACTGTTCCCCCAAAACAGAGAGACAGCCCTGTACTTAGTGCTAAGTAAAGATGTGGAATTTGCACATAGAATATATTGTATGCTATCAATTACTGTTCTTTCACAAATGTTTTAGTCAAGGATGAGTTCCTTTCTCAAACACGATCTTTTTCAGTTATTAAGACATTACCAGAAAGTCTTTCTGACTTAGTCAATATGAAAATGCTGGTGTGCAATAAATGGAATTAGTAAAAGTTAATTTAAGTGTGCAACAATGTGTCCAATAAATGTCAATAAAAATAAACACATTCTTAATATATAATTATTTAAATAAAAAAATTGAACTGTTAAGTATCATTTTTAAAGCTTTTATTCATTAAAAAAAATAATAGTATAAATACAACTTAAATTTGTATCACATGTATCCGTATTCTGTGTGTGCATTTTTTTTTTAGTTTTTTTTTTCTTTTATAGATTATGAACTTATTCATTTATACCGCGAATAAAAGATAAAGTGAAACGATTTGAGAAAATAGACAACAAAGAATGATACAACATCCAACAACATTGAAAGCATGGTGCCCTATACATTGCTGACTCAAGTATACATAATTATACATGTATATACATTTCTTACTAAGAACTTATCAGAAATCTAAGGTATATAGCATAACCCTCTGTAAATTATTGGCATAAACAGCAAAATTCATAGTACAAAAATTGTAAATTTAAAAAAAAAAAAATAAGTCTTCAATAAAAATTCAAATTGCTAACATTTTGTTCTTGTAAAGTTACATATATTCAACTTTTGGCAAGCCAAATCTAGGTGTGTGTGGGGGAGGAATCTTAAATTATATGCATATTTAATAAGAGTGAAATGCTGTTGTACCTACATTTACAGAGGGCAACAAAATTATCTACTGTGTTTGCCATATATTGCAAATCAACACCAATAAAAGCCAAATACTATCAAACATTGCCTCCTGTTCCCCAGTGCTTGCTGTTGATACCTCTTTCAAACTTAGCTCTGAGCCCTGGAAATCATGTGGTAAATAAGTCACATTAACAAATATATTTTTGCAACATAAATGAGAACAAGCAGACTA
Source organism: Solen grandis (assembly GCA_021229015.1). Lineage (NCBI taxonomy): Eukaryota > Metazoa > Mollusca > Bivalvia > Adapedonta > Solenidae > Solen > Solen grandis. Next base: position 29,761,736 of record CM037780.1, on the reverse strand, counting down.
ACAAATGATTGACAATATACAAAAACAAGGTGCAAACTTAAATTCTGTCATTGTCAGATAGTGTAGTGGCAACACAATGCATAGATAGGGAGCAATTAATGATATTGTGCAAATAATATCAGGATTTTTCTTGTTGTTTGTAGGTAAAATGTCAAGCTACTTATATTTCATTTGGCAGTTTTTAGTTTTATTGATAAATCACTGCAAAACCACCCGACATAATAATGTTGACACGACTTTGCTATGATATCCTTTCATTGGACACTAGTAATATAAACTGCTAGGAATTGACATTCCTGACAAACCTACTCAATTGACTGTTTTTGTAGGAGTGCTATATGCATTATGTGTGTCACTTTTATGTTAGTAAGACTTCCCACAACTGTCCTAGACGCAATTACCCGTATATCTTCCTGTCTTTGCATGAAAAAATTAATGCTTATTTTTACGAATTGAAAGGGCATTATTTTTCATTCATATCAAGGTCAAATGTTCATACTTAGAATAACAAACAAAACCATAATATGTTTTGCATAAAAACTAAATTAACTGCTGATCACATGATATCCCAACATAGCTATTGGATGATATAATAACTTCATTTGAATACATCTGTAAACATTGGAAAAACCCTTTGGTGAAACTTTCTAGAAAACTAAGGTTCAGTTACAGACTTGATTTCCAACTGAGATTCTTAAATGTAAACAAGGAGCTACACAAGTATAATAAAAGGACATGGTATTTTGGCAGCTGCAGAAAGCCCCAATATACAATATTTGCATTATGTAAGAAATAATATACAAACATAAAATAACTAAAAATAATCCAAAGAAAAAATTTTTTTAACCTTTTTAAACAGTTTTTTATGATATGGTACAAAATATTGACAACAGTGGTACACAATATTTAAAGCATGTCTCTTGTGGTCTTATGACTAAACCACAGAAGTAAACAAGCAGAAACATACAAACATCATACTTTTTGAGCACAATTCATTAACAAAACAACAACAACAAAACAGCAGTGTAATTATGTTGCTGATCACATTACTTGCAGTTTAAACAGAAAAGACTGCTGAAAGAAAGTTGAAATTATTAGAAGAAAGTCACACTCTATAGGGGTTTCATATGGCTATTGACAAATACACCATTACAAATAGGGTAATTCCAATCTTGACATGTCGAGGATATCTTTATCATTGTCATTAAGGGTATGATACATATATCACAGAAGGCATTCATTATTTCGATACAACTGTCAGTTAACTATTGTTGTTTCTGTTGTTGACAGGTAATAACACCCCATCTTCTTTGATAGGCTTTGATCATATGGTAAATTATCTGCTGCAATTAATACCATATCATAAAGAAAATGCTAATGGTGGAATGGTATCTTGTGAATAAATGATAATGATCTGATCCAAATAATACCACACCCTCATTTGTAACTGATAGTATAGATGGTATAGTAGTAAATGCAGTATGATATCATTTAACACATGTATATGTATTGAGACAGAAGGATAATATACCGTGGGAGATACAAAAGAGACTGTGTAATTGAAACTGAGACAAATTAGTTCAACACCATATGATGCACAAATTTTCTCTGATACCATACTGCACTAGCTGACATGGATCATCCCTCAGACATGTGGATTCCAAAGCTATGGGTTTGAACAACGTCTTGAGAACTAGAGCAGTGACTGCCCATGGTGTATATATTTATTTTTCAATTAATACAGAATATAAAAGCTTACACATGAATATACAAACTGACAGTGGGTAATAATGTCACATGGTCAAGTGTACTCAAGACAGACAATACAACATCGTTATACTGGTATGACAAAGTGCACTAGTGCACAAACGACAAATACCACATCAGTATCGGTGTTTTCATTCCCGGTGGTACGATTAGACAGGTGTCCACCCGCTGCATAAATCTGAAATTTCTGAAAGCAGCAAGTCAGTGAAACATTTCGGGCGTGTAGAAACAAAACTTAAAATATCTGTGAAGAATGGAAATACTGCAGCTTACGGTGACACACGTAGCACAACAGTAGGCCTGTGATATCTGCATTTACACCAGCAATTAAATGCTCATGTGCATAAGAAAACTTATCTAAATAAAAAACAAGTATTGGTAATCTTCCCTGATGCAATAAAACATTAAAAGAATTTTTCTTAATAAGAAAAAGATAAAACCTTGCATAAATCTCTTGCACAGTTCACACTAAATTTCCTTTCTAAAAGCACACCTATTCATAAAACATTTATGTTGTTGATGTTCCAAAATTTGGTAAAAGATCAAAATGAGGGTTTTGTGAAATGATAAAGAATAAAAGGGTTTTTCATAGATACACAACATAAGATCAACTATATGACTTAATCATGAAGCAAACACAAAACAAATGTATGCAGACATGTAATACTATGTTTACGTAAAAAAAATAAATAAATGAAAAGTTTGCATTAAATATCTATTTCTTTGCAGGCTGGCATATAAGTTTGTTGTAAAATTGCTGAAAGAAAAGTTGATGTTACATACTTGCTTTAACCCTTTCCCTCATAGAGAATACCATGAAAAGACATATGCGAACAGCATAAAACCAGATCAGCCTGCGAGTAACTCGCAGGCTGATCAGGTTTTATGCTGTTCGCTGCTCCTCAGTGGTCTGGTAATGAGGATTTTACAATTAAATTTGGTAAGGTTTGAGTTTGGCTTTCTGCAGATCAGGCTTTATGTGGAACCTATTGAGTGTGTCAAAATGAGTCTATATGAGGGAAAGGGTTAAGATCTTTAGCATAAAATGAATTTTAAAATAATGTCAGTATTGATTTCTATGGAGTTCTAACATGAATATATCATGTGTTTCATCTTGAAAGCAAATTATCAGTACATGTATTCAAAAGTGAAATCTATAATAGTACAGAAAAAAACATTTCAAAACTTCTTCAACTCAGTTTATACTTTGTCTATACACCATTGATTACTGTAGGAATACCAAACGGATCAGATAAATAAATTCCCTTACAAATACATGTACAAATTTTGTTTCAAGTCGGTATAAACATAACAAATAACATTTGCGATTATCACTATTGACAGAAATCATGAATAAGACAGAACCCTTTCTATACTCAATTATTCATGAATGGTATCTGTCACAATGGTGGACCATGCATTATGATTTATATTTTTAATGAGAAAAAACATTTTTGAAGATATAAATTACTACATGTATTGTTCATGTTCAGGAATAATTTTTACTGGAATATTTCAGACTGAATTATGTGACTATCTCAAAATTATGGATGACAATAAATCATAAAAAAATATTAATTTAATAAAATATGGTCCTCCATTTAAATGAAGTATGTAACAGAGAAATATAATAAAGTTTCCATAACTGAATATCCTGATTGAAAAAAAAGTAAATTATTATCAATTTCATTATTAAAATGTTGTTTATTAAATTTACCACCAAGCATCAAAATAGAAAGATAAGAAAAAAACAATTGATAATTAATACATTCAAAAGTAAAAGAGCTTTAACCCTATACTTCATATTGATACATTTTGATGTAAACAGAGCAGACAGCTCCAGAAACCAGAGTGAAACTCGGGTTCTACATAGTCTGTATGGCAAAGAAAAAATTTACTGTTTGAGTCAATTAATATCCATCAGGTTATAAATTTGTACACCAAAATTCATAAGGTAAAGGGTTAATCAAAACAAAAGCATATACAATATATTCAACAAGATCTGTCCGTAAGACAGCATGCTTGACTATTCAGCCGCTTATTAGTATAGGTTGTGTTAGTCCAAAAAGGGCCATGATTCATATTAAATTTGTTCAAACGTTATCTTTCTTGTTTGTTTAATGCCCATGAAGACCTTAGTGAAGTAACTGATAATAAGCATAGAAAGTTACTAAGATGTAAGCATCCTAGGATATTGCATGCAAAACTTTAACCAAATTTACTTGCACACAAAACCTTACCCAAGATTTCTAAGTTCAAAAGGGGCTATTATTTGTAATGAATTCAGTCAAGAGTTAACTTAATGGTCTGATGCTGTTTCAAGTCAATCCCATAAATGATTGCTGAAATATAAGCATAATAGTATGTTGCATGCAAAACCTTAACCAAAATTTCTAAGTTCAAAAAGGGCCATATATGCATTAAATTTGGTCAAGAGTTATCTTACTTGTTTGTTTAATGCCTATGAAGACCTAAATAAAATATTGAATCAACTAGCATAGTTAGTTATTAAGATATTTGCATCCTAGTAAATTGCATGCAAAACTTTAACCAAGGTGTGGCGCCAAAGATATATCTTGAAATGTTCCACAAATACAACCCCCTTTCTCATTAAAGATTCCAGCTTGTCAAGATTGACAGTTCCTTGTGTCAAATGACTAAATCCAGCAATATTTGGTTGAACTGAAAGGTTTTAATAGATTTCAAGACATCTTCTGCAAAAAATAAAACATCTTTGGTAGAGGCATATAAAGATCAGTGGCACTTGACTGCCAACTTACCGAAGCCACTTTAGCATCAAGCATGTCCTCCATATTAACGATGCGCTGTTTTACGGTGGTCAGTTTGGCGTCCATGTCAGAGAGTGCCCTTGTACTGCCCTGCTGCTGCTCATTCAACATCTGCTTCAACTCTCGACGAAGCTGGAGACACATTGTATATCAGACTTACAGAAAATGGATTTCCACCCCCACATTTTATTATACATCTGATTACAGTATAGGACTTTTATATACAGGTGCTTTATTTTGCTTTTTTTTTTCCTCTCAAAAAGTAGTATTTTGCAATTTCTTGAATTCATGCAACTTTTCTTAAAATAAATAAAAAATTATAAGACATTCAAGATTATTTCACTGCTGAATGTAATTGTGGATTTATTTAAAAAATGTGTGTATACATGTAGGTAGAATTTAATGGTTAACAGTGTCCTTTAAAAATAAATTCTAAGATAATGACTTTATATGAAAAGTATAGAATTGCTTCACCTGCTAGTGAGCTATAGTCAGACCATGTTTTAAATTGTTTACAACTAATTGGTTCCTTTTTTACACTTACACCTGTTTGGACTGAGAATTGCTTTTAGCCTTTTTTTAATGCAGAATGTAGCATAGTGTAAAATGGAATAATGGAATGTTGTAAAATGGCATAATGGAAATGTAAAGCATTAAGATAGTATTAAGAGAGAGTGGTTACCTTCTCGTTATTAGACTGCAGGTTCTGGGACACACCCCCAATGGCCTGCTGAAGGGAGGAGGTGGCAAGCTGTAACTTCTCGTTCACACTGCTGATCTTGTCATCTGTACCTCCCTCATGAATTTTTCTGCACACACAAAAAATACACAGTTAATATTATACATCAAGGATTGACTGCAAAACAGTGTTATCTTCTTATATCTTTATACAAGCTTAGCACAGTTTCATAATCAGCCTTCAATGTTACAAAATTCATTAGTATTCAAGTAAACATCATTTAAAAAATATTGAACTTAGGTGTTAAGGTACCAGGTAGTGAAATCGACTTTTGATCTAATGCCTTTGTTTGACTTAAAACCGAACTGGAAAAGATCATTTGATGACCATATTATTTTAAGAAAAGGATTTACATTTTTATCATACACACCTTGACTTGATCTCTGCTGTCAGTATCTTGTCCACTTGTTTCTTATTTTCCGCCAGCTGTTTCTCAACAATGGAGATAGACTGGTCCAGTTTTGAAATGGCGTCACGGTTCTTGTTTCTCTCATTCTGATGCAAAAGAGAAGGTTCATTTCTCACTTTATCATTAAGTCTTAAAGTGTATGAAGGGATCTATTAACCAGAAACTTGATGAACTCAGCCATGAGCTAAATTTATTGCTTCAACAATACTTCATACAACTCATGAATCACTTTATACATGCCTGTTATATTCTTTACAAAACAAACAATCTTACAGCCATGCATCTCTATCAGCTTCAAAACTCAAGTCTCCAAGACTATTTTAAAACATAAACCAGATAACTTACAGATAGGGATTCTTTAAGGACACTCATTTCCTCCTCGAGCAATTTCTTCAGTGCCTGCCATTTCCTGTCCCCATCTTCGCGGGATCCCTTCTCGTAGTCCTGCCTTGTCTGCTGCTCCCTCTGAACCAGCTGCAATAACACATTTTATTTCATATACTTTTGAGGTAAAGTGTGAAAAATATAGGTAAAAAATAAATTTATCATTTCATTCTTGCTTCCAGTGAAATGATAACATTCAATATTTCATTAGTTCGGTTATTTTGTGAGAAATACAAGTGAGTGATAATCCAATCACTATGTTTCCTGTAAATCATAACATTTAATAATTTGGTCAAATTGTGAGGTATTTTGATAATGTTCTTTTATCATTTCATTATGCTTCTAGTGAAATAAAAACTTTCAAATTGTAGTATTAGGTTTAAAGTAAGAGAATCATTGATGAAAGAAGACCCAATATATTTCACTGTTTTTGAAACTGCTCATGAATATTAATTGAAAAGCAAATACTTGTTGGTGTGAAAAAAAAAACAACACTTCTTTATTCAGTAAAAAAATCTTACAGAATGAACAAAATAAAAAGAATTTGGCCTGGGTTTTTTTTGTTGTTTTTTTTTTTTATTTTTTTTTTTATATATAAACATATAAATCTGAGAGTTTGTTAAATGCAAAGTTTACTGTAGTTTTCTTTCTTCCAAACAAATCTTTGCACAAACCTTTTCCAGCTGCAAGAACTTTGACTGAATCTCCTCACGTAACTTCATCTCCTTAGAGAGCAGCCTTTTGTTGACATCTTCCACAGTGTCTGTGACCTTTGCGTTCAGCTGGAGCCGCTCGGCCTGTAGGGCGTGGTCCTTCTCGCGCAAGACCATGTCCACTGTGTGCATCCCCTCCTCCCTCTTCCTGGACTGCTCACTTAGTTGGTTACCCAGTTCACTGATTCTGTAAAAACAAAGGATGATTGTAATATATATTTGCTGATACACATTTTTATTCAATATATAAGAATGTTTCTCTTTAATATTTCATGCATATTTATGATCAGACTTCAGAAAAATACATGTGGTTTTGTGTAACTATACTAAATATCTATCTCTTTTCACATGATTGATTGATTAATATACTAACATTTGTTAAGGTTACTTATGGGCTGGTGTTCATATTAAACACAGTTATATGTATTTCTTTAATTTCATGTTGTAAAACACAAGTCACAATAATAAAAGATTATCTTATCATATATAATAGCAATGTACTACAATGTCTTCCTATTTGCCCTCTTTTTTTTAACCCCAAAAATTTGCCAGGTACCGTAAAAATTTGTAAGAACTCTCTACATGCAGAGGTACAATGTGAAGGAAATACAGCAAATGTTTGCACAATTGGAACCCTGTACACAGAATTCTCGCTAATATCTTTGTACTTATAAACCTGCATGAAGGTCACTTTGGTCACTCTTTAAACCATGCTCACTTGGATGCATGAGTTTCTACATCAAAAACCACCGAAGTGCCAGTCAATAACATCATTCAAAAGTTTCTTGCAAATTACTACACAAAGTTAAATCTTTTAGAGAAACCTATGACAGGATTTGCAATAAAATGCTTTTCATGCCTCTCTAAAACTTCAAAATTGTTCGCACAATATACATATTTATTATTAAACAAATGATCTTACTTTGACTGCATAGCTTTCTCAAGGTTTCTTCTGTCATTCTGCTCTGCTTCATGTTTTCCACGCAGGTCCATCAGAACATCTCGTAATTCTGACAGTCTAAAAAGTATATTTTGTAGTGAATTTCACACAATAAATATATTTTACACAATAAATATATGTACAAAATATTGCCATAGTAAAGTCAGAATAATAAGCAGAATATTTATCTAGAAACAATTACAATGTCATGAGAATCCTGTGCAATGAAAAAGGTATTGTGGTGCATTGGCAATGTACATCTCTGTGGTCCCAAAGATTGTGGGTTTAAACCCTGTTAGAGCAAGCATTTTTCATAGGCTTTCCAAACATAAAGTACTGATCTCACAAAGGAACCATCCACAGGAATTAGTATTTATCTGTTGTAAGCAAAAGAATGAAAGGAAAAAAAAGAATGAAACAAATACAAGGGACATAAAGTGCAAAAGGGTGCATGTTGCAAACTCAAACTGTAACAGCAAGTACCGTAGACTAGACAAGAAGTCTGAAGAATAGTGTATTTTGGAAAGACAGAATGACTGACACAGTAACACAACATGCACTCAGACCACAATGTGGCAGGAACGTAAAACACTGTGGATCTAAGATTGATTCCTTATCAATCTATGATGAATTTTTTTGGTTTGTTCAAAACGTCTTGCTCAGATACACTGGTTTCATTTCTGCCAAGAGAAAAATGTTTCAAACCCAATCAGTCAACAAGTTTCTGTCAGTGGCACAAGTCCTATACATGTAAAACTTTGAATGACTAGTCAGACAGTTTTCACTGAAGCAATCATTTTTATACTTTTCCAAGTGATTTTTTCTAGGATAAAAATGCTACACCAGACCCATGTACTACCTGTTTTCCACTTGGCCACGTAGCTGTGACTGTGATATGTCTGACATATTGTGTAGATCAGACTGCTTCCGCATTGAGTCCAGCTGAAATATTGTAACCAGACAGGTTATATCTGTATACAATCTATGTCACTTTAGCATTAACCCTTTCCCTCATATAGACTCATTTTGACGCACTCAGTAAGTACCATATAAAGCCTGATCTGCAGAAAACCACAGTTAAACCTTACCAAATTTATTTACAAAATCCTCATTTCCAGACCACTGAGGAGCAGCGAACAGCATAAAACCTGATCAGCCTGCGAGTTACTCGCAGGCTGATCTGGTTTTATGCTGTTCGCATAGGTCTTTTCATGGTATCCTCTATGAGGGAAAGGGTTAACTGATCACAAAAGGTAGCAATAAAACAATGGAATTACTAAATATTATCAGTAACATTCAAGCTTATCAGGGCCCTTATTCACCAATCTCCTGAGTACAGATATTACAGACTCAAGATTCTAAATTAAATTTGAAGAGAAAATTCTCCTCAAATAATAATGAACTTATGAAATCCCTAAGGATTCCTTTCATTTACTCAAATATATAATCAAAGACCATTTAAATATTAATAGAAAAGGTAAAAAAATTACTTTGAATATTTGCATTTCTTGGGACTATCAATGAATTAGCGCCCTGGCTTTTTAACGTCTGTTAATTATCTAGCAGTTAATTAACACTGAAAATCGAGCTCTGACTGAGAACAACTTTCAGCCAGGTCTGGCTTAATTAAAGGAATGATGTTATTGTGAGGTAAATGATGAAAAATTAAATGAAAATAGAAAACTATATAGAGCTTATAAAGATGATAAATGATCTGATTAATAATCTCAAAGCAAATACACATATAAAAATTCATTATTTAAATACACAAAAAAGTCGTTAATTTTCATCAAACAATAAAATCAAATTTATCACTGTCATTATTGGTCTGAAACCTTGCACAATCAAACATTAGTTCAATTCCAATTTTGCTGAACCATTACAAGACATTGTTCACATCACCATCTTTTTAATTAACCCTCTACCTCATGAATATTCATGGAACAATTTTTGACTAAATGAATATTAATAAACTGAACTTTAGATATACATGAGACCATGGATTTTTCTTTGCTATGCAGACAGTGTAGAACCTGAGCTACAATACTGTATGAGCAAACAGAGGAGACCCTGATTAAACAGGTGTGATCTGAGCCAAGTATGTCTGCCAAGGCTTCATCACGTCTATATATGAGGTAGAGGGTTACGGCAGACACTGTGTGTACCCATCACCATTTTCAATGCCGAGAATCACCTGATCCAGTGGTTACTAAGCCCAACTTCCATTGTAACATCTCTTTTGAGGATGTTTCATAATGTTTGAAGCACTTTATTAAAAATTACAACAATATCTTTAAGATATATTGATATAGTAGTAAAGACATCAACAGTTGTAAGTTTCCCTCTTAAATTTCACTTGAAAATAACATCTGTTAAAATGTTCTATCTTTTGCATTTAGATATTCATTAATTAGGTTAAATTACTGAGTCTGATCACTGAGATTTGCTATTTTGATTGTGTATAATGACGATACACTTGAATGTATAAGTCTTAATAAAATTATGTTCTGTTCTGTTAAAATATATGGTCAAAATGACAGTGATCCTGTTACTTGGGCCTACCATTGGATTATGTAATTTCTTGCATTGATTTTGTTGGAATCAATATTCAGCTTTGAAAAACAAATATGAATTTTGTTATACAAATAAAATGAACCATACAACAGTTAGGCATGACTGTTTAATTTTCTTTTTGAACTATGATAGAACTGGCTCAAATTACACCAACAATACTTGCGCTAAGTACATGTAATACTTAAATTCTCAACCTAGGTAGAAAAACTTTTTACCATTTTATTTTATGAAATATTGAGTACATGGCTAGGCTAACATGAATACTTACAATATCTATTAAGAAATGAAATAGTTTGGTATTTTCTATTAGAGAAACAAAAATAATGAAATTTGCCCCTATGTACTTAAGTATTACTTAAACGCTAAGTATGATTGGTGGAATTTGCCAAAAAAAAGTTATATAACTTATGGAAGTCTTCTCATTGGTACTGATGGATGGTAATTTGTTTGAGTGGTCCTTGATAAGGGAGGGAGAGTACATGTGTATACAAAAGTACCCAGCAGAAAAAACCTGCATGTCCAAACAGATGACTAATTAAGTTTTTTTTTAAACATTAGACGACGCTGATGATGAAACCTCAGTTGCACTGGTAAAACGCAAGTGTATCAAGCACTACATTATCCAGGCATTAATTTGACTTGTGAAGTTACATGTACAGGTTGAATGTTTGGATAGCCTACAAATTATAGTTCTGACTTTGAAACTTTGAAAGGTTCCAAAAGACTTTCGACTATATTCACACCAAATTTCTAGGACATGGGATATGGGACTTCATGCAATTAATTTTGTGGGAAATGTTTTACTGATTTTGGGGAAAAGGGAAAGTCATGGGGTAAATAGCAATTAGGGGAAAACAGCATGAATATATAGACATTTTCAGGAGAAAACACCTAAAAATAGCCTGACAAATGAGGGGAGATTAATCCTGAATATATATATGAGTATATAATGGTAATAGATGAGATACTATTATCATTTCATGTATTGTTAACCTAATTATTTTGAAAATCATGCCTCATGAAAAAGTTCAAACCTCATACATCTATCACAAGCAAATGTTAATAGCATAAACTCATTGCATTAACTATTACTAAAACAATTATCAATATTATTTAAATATTATTTAATATTTATAATCTTAAGATGTAAAACATAGTTACCAGCTGAAGAACAAAATATGAAACAGAAGTAGCAGAGAAAACATGTAAGTAACACCTCTCAATCTGATGCTTTCTGTTGAAACACATTACAGCATATAGTGTGAACTTCATGATTCTGTTAAGAATCACAACCTGATTTTCTTTCATTTTCAATTTAATTCCATAAAGGTTGTTAACTTGTTATTCTATTATTATTTTTAACTATTTCCGCTAAGCTTAAAGGAAAGAAAATTAATTAAGCAACCAAATTAGTTCATCAATAAAGGTGATGTGTGCCTTGGCTACACTACCTTGACGTAATGATATGGAAAGATTTGAACTTCTTGTCAAATGGAAATGGGATTGCTATATGATAAGTGCACAATTGATTTCATAACACCCAAACCACTTTGAGAAGCAGAGGTTTAAATATTGGCTTATATTCTGTAATGTTCATGAAGTTTAAATTAAATTAAAAAGTTTATTGCGACAAAAATATTTGTTTATACCACTTTAATATACACCAAAGACATCTATAATATATTTATACTGGAAAATGACTACTGGCTTGACTAATTTGATATCACTGACTTACAATTTGTAGTAGATATTTCACTTTAACCCTTTCCCTCATATAGACTCATTTTGACGCACTCAATAGGTACCATATAAAGCCTGATCTGCAGAAAACCACAGTTAAACCTTACCAAATTTAATTACAAAATCCTCATTTCCAGACCACTGAGGAGCAGCGAACAGCATAAAACCTGATCAGCCTGCGAGTTACACGCAGGCTGATCTGGTTTTATGCTGTTCGCATAGGTCTTTTCATGGTGTCCTCTATGAGGGAAAGGGTTAAGATTCTCACAGGAAATAAACTGGCAGTTTATACTATTCACAAACCTGAGAAATTTAGGTTCATTAAATTGGGGAATTTTTAAGTTCATGAACTTTTTGACTGCTGTCTTTGTAAAATTTATGAAAACTATTACTGAATTTAAATCCAATTAGATCATGATCTTGAAAAATTCATAATTATGAAGTTGTGTGGTCAAATACTTCATGATAATTGCAAATAGGGGCTATATCATTGACATCCTCCTCTATAATTTGCTAAGAAAAAATGTCCACATGGCTGAAAACTGATGTAGGTGAAATTTGTATTTGAATACTCACACATCTTGGCCATATTAATATGTTATTGTAAATGGCCATAATGCTAATTCTGCAGAAAAAAATAGATTAACCGATAATCAGGAATGAGAGGGTTCATGCCAGTGCTTTTTCTGGGTGAGTGCCGTGAAACCATCATCTTGCATGGACTCAAAAGACTGGGGAAATGTGCAATGTCTTAGCAGTAAAAGTGCATTCCTTCCATGTTAAGACAAAAACTAAAGCACCTTACTTCCAATTACCTGCTCATATCCTATGATTATGCATAAAAACTTAATCTTATTTGCCAATATGTCTGTTAAATTTCCTATCATAAAGAGTTGATTAAAATCATGAATGGAGGTCATTACATGCATATGGATGTAATTTTGTTTTGCTTTTTAATATATATTTAATTTATTTAACAGGGAAATATTTCAATTTAATAATTATGCTTTCATTAATAACTATTTCACACACACCAATTCAAGAGCTGCAATATTTTATGTGACCAAATCCACTTGCAAGAGATTACTGATTTTTGAGAGAGGTCAAAGAGTACAGTTTCAAACATTTCATACATTTCTCTCCAATATCAATTGTCAGTGTGTCTTACTTACTCGCCTGACCTTTTCAAATAAAAAATAGAATTTCAATGAAATAAAAACTGGTAATGGGTATATAAGGATGTAGATGTAAATTTTCAAAGTAGCTTTTGCAAACTTCTTTGGCATTTTATTTTTTCGTTTCATTACAAATATATATAATTATATATTACCTTTTTTTTTAATTTTATTTTCAGTTCACATATTTAAAGGGAAGGGGGGAATAAGTAAAAAACAAAGTAACTATTATGAAGTTTACAAATTCACTTTGAAATAATACATCTATGGAATTAAAGTATGTGCTGAAACCCTACCCTCCATGAAAAAACACATCTTGAAACTTTGTCAAGTTAAAACCAAAATCAACCAGAACAAAAACATCTTGTCCAGCTGATCAGGTTTACACATGTAGCTTGTATTCAGTAAATTATTACTAACCACCATACATTATAAAAATCTTATCAGTCTGCATCTAATTAGTGTTTTGTTTTTTCATGAAGTTTAGATATCACCGAGTCTTATCTAATTACTGGTGCAGTAATGGTGAAATATCCTGGTATCATGACATTTTTTTTTTTTTTAATTTATGGGAAAAAAAAAAACCTTAAAAATTGGGCTGCTCAAATGATTTGTAAGATTCTGGTCCTCATGACACATTTTCATTTTCTTTACAGAAGAGTGTAGGTGACATGGATCATGTACATATTATTTGTTTATGTTGACCACTCAATTATGAAAAAGAAAAAAATACATTATTAAATATTTATATACTCAATTAAAGGCAAGATGAAAGAGTAATAGACAGTAACTCATTTTTATTTAAACTAAAATATTTTAGATATTGAGGAGTAATATACTCAGTTGACGTAATATGCTTATCTGTTCCTCTGTCATGATGCAAAGTGCCCTAGCTTTATGCATACATTTCTGAAAATAATTTGCTAATTAATCAATTAATTAATTGAAATGGTAATCAATGGCTTAGTAAAGCTCTGGTGTCGATAGAATACCTCTGAAGCATTCATCCTTGAAATGACCACAGACTATTGTAAAAGATATACAACAGAAAAAAATAGTATATGTATCTAATTAAAAAAATAGTGGTCTTACTTATGTGGCAAGAATTAATTTGTAAACCTATTTAACCCTTTCCCTCATATAGACTCATTTTGACGCACTCAATAGGTACCACATAAAGCCTGATCTGCAGAAAACCACAGTTAAACCTTACCAAATTTAATTACAAAATCCTCATTTCCAGACCACTGAGGAGCAGCGAACAGCATAAAACCTGATCAGCCTGCGAGTTACTCTCAGGCTGATCTGGTTTTATGCTGTTCGCATAGGTCTTTTCATGGTGTCCTCTATGAGGGAAAGGGTTAATTTGTTTGATTTATATGACAATCACTATGAAAAATACAACTACAGTAACTTAATCACAATGATACATTTAATATTATAAAATTGTATAAATAATAATAGTATAATAATAATAAGTCAATTTTAAAGCAGCTTACTCACAGATGGTCATTGATTAAGATTTTCATTTTTTACTATATGTGTGTATTACATCTATCATTGCCCATCTACAGATGCATGGTCACCCAATGTAACCATCATTCTGTGATTGTAAATACCATCCAGATTTTCTATTTTCATTTGCTGTCACTTGGCTGATCACATTCACTCTTCGCGCATGCACTAACTTCATAGACTAATCTAATGAAATCACTACCCCGAACTGTTGAAGACACAATGTTGCGGAACGTGTCATATGCAGGTACTGCAAGCACCTGCCTCAGGGATACTGTGTTCTATATTTAACCAATTTCGCCAACGTTGCAATTAAGAAAATAGTGGTTTCCCATGACAACGTTTATGTGACCTACACTTGCCAACTTTATCTTCAGGAAACAAAAAAAAAACAAGAGGGCATGATGGCCCTAAATCGCCTAAATAGGTTGACCCAAGGAACATCTGTACCAATTTATTTTAAAATCTGGCCAGTAGTTTTGAAGAAGATGATTTTTAAAGTTTTCATATTTTTTTTCTTTTTGTTGCCATGGCAACCAGAGTTCTATATGGATCAAGTTTATTTTAGGAACTTTTGTGAAGGTTGACCCAAGGATCATTCCTGTCAAGTTTAATCAAATTCTGTCAAGTGGTTTCAGAGGAAATGTTGATTATAGTTTTCCCTATATACATATAAGGCAAATAAGCCCCACCCCGGGGCCATGTTTCGCGCAAATTTAGCACTTGTGTAAATTGACCAAGAATCTGTACCAAATTTAAAATTGCATATTTGAGAAGATGTTATTCAATTTTTCTTTTGCTGAACGTCTACATGGATCAGTATAGCAATTGTGTTGACCCAAGGATCATCCTCAGTTACAATCGTCGTCAAGAATGATATTTATATACATATAAGCAAATAACCTCCTGGGCCAGTTTTTTAGGATGAAAAATTAGCTTGTAGAGTTACCAAGGAAATCGTCATTTATTTAAAATTGGCAGTATTTTAAAGATGATTTTTAAAGTTTTTTTTTTTCTTTTTGTTGCCATGGCAACCAGAGTTCTACATGGATCAAGTTTATTTTAGCAACTTTTGTGGAGGTTGACCCAAGGATCATCCCTGCCAAGTTTAATCAAAATCTGTTCAGTGGTTTCAGAGGAAATGTTGATTATTCTCTATATACATATAAGGCAAATAAGCCCCGCCCCTGGCTGCCGTGTTTTTTACGGATCGGAAAAATTTTAGCATCTTTGGTAGAGTTGACCCAAGGAACATCTGTACCAATTTATTTTAAAATTTGGCCCGTAGTTTTGAAGAAGATGATTTTTAAAGTTTTCATTTTTTTTTTCTTTTTGTTGCCATGGCAACCAGAGTTCTACATGGGTCAAGTTTATTTTAGCAACTTTTGTGGAGGTTGACCCAAGGAACATTCCTGCCAAGTTTAATCAAATTCTGTCCAGTGGTTTCAGAGGAGATGTTGTTTAAAGGTTTCTGTATATACATATAAGGCAAATAAGCCCCGCCCCTGGCGGCCATGTTTTTTTATGGATCGGAATAATTTTAGCAACTTTGGTAGAGGTTGACCCAAGGAACATCTGTACCAAATTATTTTGAAATCTGGCCAGTAGTTTTGAAGCAGATGATTTTTAAAGTTTTCAAATTATTTTTCTTTTTGTAGCCATTGCAACCAGAGTTCTTCATGGATCAACTTTATTTTAGCAACTTTTGTAGAGCCTCACCCAAGGAACATTCCTGCCAAGTTTCATTAAATTTTGTCCAGCGGTTTGAGAGGAGATGTCGTTTAAAGCAAATTTTTGACGACGCACGACGCCGGACGCCAGACGAAGGGCGATCACAAAAGTGCTCAGGTGAGCTAAAAAGTTAACCAAAATTAACAAGGGAGAGCAGATTTTTTTTTTAATTCCTACAGATCATCTGTGAACAAGCTACTTTGAAGGAATACATGTATTTTAAGATTGAAATGATATATTATCATAATCAGAGTCATTCAAGTCTTTTTGTAGTGTTCTTTAGTTTTATTACACTATTGATTTGGAAAAAAAAAAAAGTAGAGGACATATTTCATATCAAATTTTTTAGGCCCATTTAAGGTACCTTAATCATCCATTATTAAATTCTTAAAAAGATTTCAGAACAGATGGAAGCATCCATTCACTTGGAGTTATAGGCTCTTTTGCTCTAAGTTCACATGTATAGGCTTGCATTTACAATAGTTGTTGTTGTTGTATTGGGGTTTACTGTCGCTGCGATAGTATTTCAATCATAAAGAAAAATAAGTATTTCAATCATATAGCGACGTCCAGAAAAATAAGTATTTCAATCATATAGCGACGTCCAGCTAATTACAGGTGGAGGAAGACCCCGAATTTACAATAGAATTCCCACTGTAATCACTTGATGGACCATGATCACAATTCAATAATTGATTGAATACCTTAACTGTCAAACAGATGAACATTGTTAAATACAAAAAGAAAGCAAAAAATACAAAACATATTGCGGGCCGGGTGCAAAACTCTTGGAACTGCTTCTTTATTCATATGAATTTACCATAGTTTTGCATTTATTGATTCTGTTAATATTGATTAACAAGTCTAATGAGGAAAAACAAACAACATGGCTTTATATCAACAAAAAAATATCCACTACATAACTGAGTGCAAAATTAGGTAGAATATTTCCAGAAAGTTATTTACAATACTTGGCCCTATGTAATACTTGAACTCTTAAATTAGAAAGAAACACATTCCACCAATCCTTTTATTAAATATTATTCAAATACTTGACATTGTAAGTTGAAATGAATGCCTTAATTACTAACAATATTTGTTAAAAATGAAATATTTGGGTATTTGTCTTAGAGAAATAAGAATAATGCAATTTGCCCCTATGTATTTAAGTATTTTTTGTGGTATTTTTAATATAGTTTATGGAATTGAGATATTTTTAAGAAAACATAAGACAAGGGTCAATATTTGCACAATACTGTTAGCATAAGTCTGCTAAAATATTTTCCAGGTTTTCTTGAAATCCACATTTTTTATAGTTTAGCTCATTGATTTTTTTTTAAACTTATAATACATATAAAAATTTGGACTTGCTCATCTAAAAAGTCTCGATTCCAATGACTGTTATGACTATCAACAGAAAAACATTGGGTTTGTAACTTATAGATAAATCAGAACCAAACATATTCCTTAATTAACAGCTTTCTGTCCCTATCTTAATTTTTCCAGACATATCGTTTTACTTCACCTTAATAACTTAATACAATCAATATATATATATAAGTAAATATACAAAATATCACTGAAACAGCAACCCAAATTTTGCTACTTGCTTTAAAAAAAAAATTAAAAATAAAAAAGTAACTATAAGTATACAGAGAGTATAATTATGTCTAAATAAATGTGCACATGTTGACCATGTCATGACTAAGGCTAGGTACAACTGATATATCTCACTGAGCTATCAATGAAGGTTACTAAGAGTCCCATGCTAACTATTTTGTCCATCTCTCAAATGGCTATCAATGCCAGTTTTCTGTTTTCAAGGACAGTGACCATGACCTTGACCCAGTGACCTTGACCATGACCTTGTCTTTCCCAAGAACAATACCAGACAACATTTCATGACACCAAAGAACTGTTTCAAGTTTCAACGGAGAACTTTATGATGCACTTGATATATTTAGCATTCAGCTAGACATGACAAATATTTTATATGAAGCGTTAAATGGATGACCATCACTATCACCAAGTGTGCTCTTATATATGTGATGAGACAGACTAACACAATGCATATTTCTTGAAAGAAACAATTGTTGACCACTACATCCCTCCCTTTTGACCTCTAAATGGTGAAGAGTTCAAGAAAAATATTCAATGACCAAGCAGATCTCATATTAAACAAATCAATTAATTGCAAACTTATCAATTCTGTAAAAAAAATTTGATACAAGTAAAACTTTCCTAGCCCAGCCTGACAAGGTAACTAGATCTGGGGGCCCATTTTACTATACTTTGTACAAAAAAAAAAAATCCACATACATAAATTCACAGATGTAAAATAGTATTTTTTTCATGATTTTTCCCTCTTCTCTTTAATCAAGAGGGCCATAGAGGCCCTGTATCGCTCACCTGAGTATAGGGTTACCCAAGGAACATCTGTACTAAAACATTTTGAAATCTGGCCAGTAGTTTTGAAGGAGATGATATTTAAAGTTTTCATAATTTGTTTCTTTCCATTGCCAATGCAACCAGAATTCCACATGGATCAAGTTTATTTTTGCAACTTTTGTAAAGGTGCACTCAAGGATCATCCCTGTCAAATTTAATCAAATTCTGTTCTATGGTTTCAGAGGATATGGCCTTTCACTTTATATATATAATTGCAAATTAGCCTCGCCCCTAGCCGCCATGTTTTCTTACAAATCTGAATAATTTTAACAATCTTGGTAGAGGGTTACCTTAAAAACATCTGTACTAAAACATTTTGAAATCTGGCCAGTAGTTTTGAAGATGATTTTTAAAGTTTTCGTGTTTTTTTTATATTTCCATTGCCATGGCAACCAGAGTTCTACATGGATCAAGTTTATTTTAACAAATTTTGTGAAGGTTCATCCAAAGATCATCTCTGCCAAGTTAAATCAAATTCTGTCCAGCGGTTTCATTGAAGATGACGATTAAAGTTTTCACTTTATACATCTAAGGCAAATTAGCCACGCACTTGGTGGCCATGTTTTTTTACGGATCTGAATGATTTTAGCAAATGTGGTAGAGGGTTACCCAAGGAACATCTGTACTAAAACATTTTGAAATCTGGCCAGAAGTTTTGAAGGAGATGATTTTTAAAGATTTCATTATTTTTTTTCCTTTCCGTTGCCATGGCAACCAGAGTTCTACATGAATCAAGTTTATTTTAGCAACTTTTGTGAAGGTTCACCAAAGGATCATCCCTGCCAAGTTTAATTAAATTCTATTCAGTGCTTTCAGAGAAGATGCCGTTTAAAGCAAATTGTTGACGATGGACGCAGGGCGATCCTAATAGCTCACCATGAGCATGTCGTGCTCAGGTGAGCTAAAAAAGGATGGCTTTGTATTTACTATACAATGAAATTAGTCTGACTAATTATGATTTATAAATACAGAGTCATCCTAACTGTCACCATTCTTTATGCTTCATATTAAATGAACATTAGAAATTAGTGGAAGATATGTGGAACTACATTTGTATAACTAAGATTAAATTTGCTTGTACAAAGTTTAGTGAAATGGGCTCCAGGACTTAAAATAAAGAATGCACAGTACGTCACTACAGAAATAGTTGAGTTACGTGGTACCTCGGTGTCCTATAAAACAACAACAATGACATCAGAGATAACAACATACAAACATTAGAGTAAACAACACATTAATGTTGGATTAACATTTTTTTTTTTAATTCAGGTGAAAGAATTATTGATCTACAGATTATAGCTGCTACTTCCTCATTGTTTCTGTCATAATGGAGATAATTCTAAAAAAGCTTAAGAGAAAAACCTCTAGAAGAATAAATAAAACTGACAAAACATTCATTTATTATAATCACTACATGTATACCAGTTATTAAAGAAACTAAGATTCTAGAATTTCATTGATATTTCAAGAATAAGATTTCAATGCTATTTCAGGATTCAAAGGATCAAAGAAATAAGGAAAACATTAAATATAGAGCCTGCTCACATGGTGAAGTAGTATAATGAACAGAGTGATAAAAAAATTAATGTGAGAAAGTTATGTTGTGAGTCAGAAATACATGACTGTATGTTACAATGACATCACTTACATGTATTTTATTGTCCTCCTCAAGTTTCCGTGCCCGACTCCTGACTTCACCAATCATGTTGCTGAACTCTGCCTGTTGTTGCTCCACCCGAGACCTCAGACTCCGCAACTCCTCGGACAGTGTGTATGTCAGTTGTTCCAACTGTCCCCGGGATGCTTTTGTCTCGCCCAACTCAGCGCGTAACTCTTGGAGTCTGGTAGGATTCATTGGAAATTGATACAGATTTTTCTATGTTTTAAAATAAAAAGTATATTATTATATGGGTGAGATTTTTGTGTTTTAATTTTCTCAGTTGTCTAAACTTTTAAGATGAGGGTAGTAATATATTTGACTAATGATCTGAAGATTGTGGGTTCAAACCCTATAGAAGGAAAGTGATTTTCATGTCCTTATCACAGGTGTATAGTACTGGTCCAATCTAGGAATCATCAACAGGGATTAGTATGAATTTAAGAGATTGTGAGACACACAGGTCTGACTTACTTCATGGATTGAGCATCTCTTCGTTGCTGTAGATCATGTTGACTCTGTACCACTGTCTTCTCCACATTTTTTGTATGACTGAACAACACATTCAGCGAGGATTTCTCCTCTTCTATTTTCTCCTCAGTCTCTTTTATTCGTACACTGAGTTGTGAGATAAGTTCGTTACTGATTCTTATAGCTTCAGACAGTTGCTGTCTTGACTCGCGTTCCTCTCTCAACACATCCTCGCTGCGACGTGTCGTATTTCTCAGATCATTCTGTAGTCTCAACACCTCTTCCAGTAGGGCACGATTTGATTTCTCAGAAACGCCAAGACGCATTTCAAGCTGACGAATCCTCTCCTCAGTGTCTTGGTCCATGCTTGCTGAACGGTGACCAAAATTACCAGGGCTGCCTTTTCTTTGAGCCCTCAACGGAACAATCTGGTTGCCTGATCCAGGTCGTGGAGACTCACCGCCAATATGGGGCAACTGTTCATACTTTGACGGAAACTGGTTGGAACCTGGCGGCCTTAAATAAAATATTAAAAGAGATTTGCTTGAAAACTTGTATAAATAAACACTTGAATTAAGCAGCCAGCCTGTATTAGGCAACAATATTTCAGACATACCAAAATTTCATCTTATATTTGATGATCAGTCTGACTAAACATTATAGACTGTATCACCAGCAAAATGTGACTGTTAAATCAAAGTTGATTGGTTTTAATCAGTAAAACTAAAACTTATTAAACATAAAATGAGACTTTGTTGGCATGGTTCATTTAAAAATAAAAAATTAATTATTGTGTGTAAAATTACGAAAAATTACTTAAATTGTTTTCACTGAAAATGATGGAAACAACTGCTGATAGCATGGTCAGATAAGAATGATTCAGTGACATTATGATTTGTTTGTTGGGCTTAATGTCCCACAAACAGTATTTCATTCATTTGGTGTCTATGTCTACTTGAAATAGATATAATGCTGCCATACTGCAGTATCACGCCTTAGACATAAACTGGCATGACACCACACCCAGTACCTGGCCAACAAGTCCTGGTACTAGAAACTATATATATATATATATGTATGCTGAGCACCAAGTAGCTACCAGTAACATTTTAACAACTTTGGTATATCCTGTTTGGGAATCAAAACCCATGATCTTCACTCATTTAACAAAGTGAAGAGGGGATCTAATAAAAATTCTTTAATCATGTTGCCATTATATATGATCATAAATCTATAATATTTTTCAATTATTGGTATATGGCTTGAAGAAGATATATGTATTGCTTATAAACATATTTTAAATCAAATGATTGTAATACATGTCTATCCGTAATATTATGACGTAATAGCTTTTATGTGGCTTTGTGTTTTGATATAAGCTGTGTAGGAAAATTAATATATCAATAAGGGGCCAGTAGCAAAATACAAAGCCTTGAAAAACCTACTACACATGATTTTCCTTTTATTTTATTCCCATAAATTTTAAAGACACAGGAAGTCAATTTATGCACGTTTTAATGAGTTTATGAAGTTTTCTCTTTCAATGATGGATGAATTTTTACGATGGGCTTAAAACCAAGCCCATGTGACATTTCTCATCTATGTGCAGAAACCATGTTGAAAGTAGTCTTCAAAGAATGAGATTACACTACCATATTTGAAACCATATTTGTCATTGACAAATAATACTGAATTTTTAATTTGTTGTTAAATGTATTTGCACCCAGTGCTTTGCATGTAAAATCTATCGATATATAATGAATAAAGTAACATGTACATATTTAACCCTCTTCCCCATGAAATTTCATGTACACATTTATTGAACTTTAATTGGTATATGAAACAATGGATTTTTTTTTGCCATTAAAACTGTGTAGAATATAAGCTACGTACAATATTGCGCAGATGGACGGACGGACAGACGACGGATAAGTGATCCCTATGTGACACCTTTACAGCAGGTGACACAAAAATTAAATCACATCATACCCCAGGTATCTTGTTTTTATTGACATTTTATAGAATACACAAGCATGACCATTTCCATCCTAAATATAAATCCTAAAGGTATTATAAATTCTTTTGGATATTTTGATTAATTCATTCATGTATCATTACAAATATAAATACAAGTAATATTCAACCATCTGTAACAGAAATCAAATTAGTAATACCTGGTAAGTAATAATAAAATTGAAATTTATTCAGGGTTCAACTGTTGGCTTCATGACAAACTCATTTTCATCATTAATTCATTTTAATTACCTTGCTGACATTGAATAATTATTTCTCCACATTTTTATCACTTTAACACACCTAGTTTCTTGATTTAATTAAATAAAATTATATTATAATAATCAGGGATGTAAAATTATCACTTGACATGCCCTTAGTCCTCCCAAACTTTGAAATAATAAAATCAAGAAAATGACTATGAGATGTTCTGATTTATCACTCACCATAAAGGAATTTTTTTTTTTGAACAATTTTTAGAAATATATGCTGTTTGAAAGAGAGCCTGGGATTGAATACAGTGATTAGCTCCACTAATAGTTACTGATAACATTTGTGGGGAAGTTTTAAGATATATCTGTGAGCAACTGAGACCTTTAACACTTAAACCAGGCGTGCGTTCAGTATGCCGAACCGTATGCAACCGTACGCTTACAGTCAGCTATGAAGCAGACTCAATGTCATAAACCACGATGTTCACGTATACCTAACTACAGCATAAGGTGCACGAGAACAGCATGATATGTAGTCCTAAGAAAACTCCATAGCTGACTGTTAGCGACCGGTTGCATACGGTTTGGCATACTGAACTCACGCCAGATGAGTGATTTAAACAAATGTCTCAAAGTTTCCCATTCAAACTTGGTACCTCCATGTTAAAACAAACTCAACCTAGCATTATTCTCAAGAACAAACAGGTAACTATTTACACAACTCCTATAGATAATCAATATTACATTAACGTTATCTTTCCATCTAGCTGAAGTCTCAGATCAAAAATGGATAACTTATATCTACGCAACATATTTCGCATTGGTTGGCATCACACTGTCACTTTCATGATTTTTTCATCCGGATAGGAACGTCAAACGGACTGTCAATTATTAACAACACCAACAGAGCGTGGTGGTGCTAAACTTCTGATGTGTAACTTCCCCACGTCTCCGTATTGATTCAATGACAAGTCTGTCACCCAACGTATGCATGCCCAAGAAAAAAAAAAAAAGATTCTAAAAAGTGTTCTGGGTGGGTTTCAAAAGTTATTGAACAGGGAATGTCTTTCAACTTATAATCAATATCGTTTAAAATGCGGATAAAATCGAGCTTTCAATATGACAGCTCAGTTAATTGCAAAATGTTGTATATAGGAGGTTGGACATGAAATTCACATTTTCTGTGTTTTAGTATAATGCAACTCATCAATAGTCGCACTGCTGTAATGTTTACTTGCAACATTACTTGTTGATTTAATACAATTGTATTAATTTCATAGCCGTTTGTTAAAAAGTTATAAACAATTCATGAAATTTGATATAACAAAATACAAAACTGAAATCTTACTCTATTTATTCTCCCAGTTTCCTGTATACATGATGCAGTTTGATGGACCAAGTATATGGACATAACATGATGTCAACAATATAAAGAAAGAAAATGCGTATTGCATTGTGAATTGTTCCTGAACTAATACAAGCTGCTGTGCAGAAGTTAACCGTCACCAGAATGGTATTTCAGTCACAGAGCAACATCCACTTATGTCTAATTCCCCTCACCGTTGTGGGTTCGAATCCCTTTATGGACTTCGGATTTTTCATGTGAGGAAGCTCTCCAGCTGGCTTGTAGTAGGTCAGTGGTTCTATCATGGTACCTCTATGTACTCGGGGTCTTCCTCCACCTGTAATTAGCTGGACGTCGCCATATGATTGAAATACCAGTACTATCGCAGCGACGGTAAACCCCAATACAACAACAACAACTTATGGCTAATTACAGATGGAGAAAAACCCTGATTGCACAGAGAGCATACCCTGGTAGAACCTCAAACCAAATCAAGCCAGCTGGAAGGTAATCCAAATACTCTAATGGGACTCAAACCCACAGTGGTGAGGGTTATAAGTGACAGTAAGTCAGTGACCATAACCAATATGACTACAAAGACCCCTAGAACTAAAACCAGGAAACACAAGACTTAAAAAGTTTTTAATTTTTAATCTCTAAAAATGAAAATCATAATAATGCAAGAAATACTGTCAATAACAAAAAAAAATTAAAAAAAAATTAAGAATTATTACAACTTTGTTTTGCCCCATTAAATGATAAAAGTAAAATTCCACTTGTCAAACAAGTCAAAACCAGTGTATAATAACAGGACTGCTTAACTTGTCTGTTGACCTTGGCTGGGACGCCATTTTTTAAGTATAGCGCAGTGTTACTCTATCAGATCACAGGACCAGTCCATCATCACCTGGGGGACCGGAACAGCACGCACCTGAGACGATTGATCTGTTTACCTGAGTCACAAGAATAATCCCCCACTGATCCACACTCAGCGTCACAAGTCCGCACACCTGGGGTATGGACTTCCTGTTGCTGAGAAAATCTTTACCACTAAGACGCTGATCAATGCAGGCAATAAACAAAGCAAAGTCGATCAGCATGCGGCAATCTTTAGAAAGTCAGGTTTCCCATTTATACTATGATTATCAACCCTTGGAAAACCTGATCAGACCACAAGCTATTCAAAGTTTGAAAAGTTTTAGAGACTTTCCCTCTAAACTTAAAATCATAAAGACTTGATCAGAATGCATGTTTTCTGCTGCCTGATCTGGTTTTTTTTTTTTGGTTGCACAAGAAATATTTCTGAAAGATTTAAAGAGGTAAAGTAAAAAAATTAAAATTGGTACATGAGTATTCATTAGACAAAGGGTCAAGCAGCAAAGATTTAAAGGATTTTATTACCCTTTATTTCATGTCATCATATAAGGGAATTTCTAAGAAACAGAAAAGCAACTTAGTATGACTTTTGTATATCTTATTGTTTAAAGAGGCATTTCCTTTCATAAACACAATAAAGTTAGAAACAAAACAAACCTCATTTTAAAAAATATGTTGTTTTTTTCCACAAAACTTTAGAAAATGGAGCTATTTCTCTCTAAAAAATGTATAAAGGCTTCTCACAAGTCATTTCAATTATCTAAAAAAAAAAATAGTTTCCCATTATTTTCAACTTACATACATTTTCTTTTTATAAATTTCAAACTGATAAATTCTGGCAACATAACTTCCAAATTAGGTAGCTAAACATCAACAAATTTGGCTTTTAATAATACTGACAGATGATCAAAGTCAAGATAAGTGTTTATTGAATATAAACATAGTAATTTAAAATGTCACTATCTTCTAATAATTTCCAAAATAAAATTGACACAGCAAATTCTTTATAAGATTGACTCCTATCTGGAGTATCGCTACTTAAGCATTACAGGTGAAATCTATTGATTTTTGTAGACGTGTTTTACATACTTGAAAAAGTGAAATCCATTTCACACAAGCAATTTTCTACATTTACATACATAATTAATAAAATGTCTCTAAGTCAAGAAGGTTAATAATGCTTATGTATGAAAAACTGACCAAAGTGAATCTACTCAGCCAGGTAACTTGTTTGCTTGGTAAAATGACCCATTTACCCTTTCCCTCAAAGAGGAAACCATGAAAAGACCTATGCGAACAACATAAAACCAGATCAGCCTGTGAGTAACTCGCAGGCTGATCAGGTTTTATGCTGTTTGCTGCTCCTCAGTGATCTGGAAATGAGGATTTTGTAATTAAATTTGGTAAGGTTTAACTGTGGTTTTCTGCAGATCAGGCTTTATGTGATACCTATTGAGTGTGTCCAAATGAGTCAATATGAGGGAAAGGGTTAAGACAGATCAGGCTTTATGTGGTACCTACTGAGTGTGTCCAAATGAGTCTATATGAGGGAAAGGGTTAAGACAGATCAGGCTTTATGTGGTACCTACTGAGTGTGTCCAAATGAGTCTATATGAGGGAAAGGGTTAACAATATTTCAGTCAATATCACATATTTCGCACTGTCTCTCTATATGACATGCTAAACAAGCATTGAGGAACTCATGCAAATATCAGCACCATTTTTACCATGCTATTTAACCCTTTCCCTCATATAAAATCACATTGACGCACTCAGTAGGTACCACATAAAGCCTGATCTGCAGAAAACCACAGTTAAACCTTACCAAATTTAATTACAAAATCCTCATTTCCAGACTACTGAGGAGCAGCGAACAGCATAAAACCTGATCAGCCTGCGAGTTACTCGCAGGCTGATCTGGTTTTATGCTGTTCGCATAGGTCTTTTCATGGTGTCCTCTATGAGGGAAAGGGTTAAGCATTGCTATATCCCCGGTGAATCCAGTCCCACCCACTCCAAAGGTGAACCTCCTGAAATAAAGTTTAAACTTAACCCTGCCAACTCAGAAGGTGGCTACACCTCCTTGAAAAAAGGTTTAAGGCAGCTCATTTACAGTTAATTGGTTGAAATTAAAATATTATTTTCTTCTCTCCCTGGTTAATGTTGAGGAAATCTTTGTTTCCTAGCAAATAAATTCAGCAAGTGTAGGTCACATTACATGGGAAAATGCTATTTTCATAAATGTAACTTTGGCAAAATCGGTTGATATATAATACTGTTGCTTGCGGTAACACAACATGGTGTCTTCACATGTTCAGAAGTGATTTCGTAAGTTCAGCTTATGATTACTGCCCTTATATTCATCCGTAGTTACCATAGTTTTGCACTCAGTCCTCAATAAGGGAAACTCATGGCGTGACATGCTAATTACAAAATGCCATTTCCTAAGGATAAAATGCTTTTTACTGAATTGCTAATGCTTGTATCAGCTAATTGCTGAATGCTTATTACATCGAATACTGATTGCAATATCATAAAATTTCAAGTATCTGTTACAAAAGTGCATCATGAATAAGGTTTCAGGCCCGGGCCATTTATGGTTGAGAAATTTATTGGAGAAAATATCATTTCTCTGATGAATGATATATATGGGATATTTGTTTGCTTTGGGTGAATATGGAATATATCTCATTGAGAAGTGATACAATTACAATATTTTCACGAGCACGTATACTGTTAGCGCAAGTGAAAATATGAAAATTGTATCACTTTGAGATAATTTCCATATTCACTCAAAACAAACAAATTTTCTTTTTATCTTATGTTGTTTTCTATAGTTTTTGCATTAAAATAGTCAGACATTACCAAAAATGGTGCCAAATCATGTCAAGTTATTTGGATGTAACCGTGATGTCATGGAAATCTTTATCCGTTTCACAATCTACATTGCTATATATTTCAATGTACAGATCGGGAACCAAAATTCTATATCACTCGCAGTTTCAACAGTTAGATATGAATTTTATCTTAATGATATACTTCAGCGCCTCATAGAAAATCATAAGACAAATATACTATAATCCACCTTCAGCATCTTATCACAATTTCTGAGGACATGATCATACAGAAAAGCCTTCCATCCTGTCCAGTTGATGAAATAATTTTCATGAGAAATCAATAAATGGCTAAACTAGGATGTGAAGCCGGATAACCTAGGATGTGAAGCCCTTTTTATCAGCAGACTTAGATATTTGTATTCCTTTCTTTTACAGGATATAATTTCACTCCATTTAATCATTCCACTACAAGAGAGAGGTATGATATACTGGTAACCATGGCTTCAAACCAAAGTACAGTGACAGATCTAGAGCAAAGTTGAGTGTAATAGTCTGGTGCTTATTCATGAAGAGGTGTTAAGATTTTTTATGTAGTACATGTAACTTGTGGTTCTGACATTTCATATGGCCAATAAAAAGCTTCTGCGATCCTCTGCTTTATATGGGATACAAAACGACAAATAACAAATCTGATTACTGTAAATTTGTATTATGATATGTCAATATTTCTCTTATATTGAAATAGCAAATTGGCCTTGAGGTAAGTTTTGATAATATTTGTAAGCAAATGACAATCATTTATATTCTAAATTAAGTATTAAAATGGTATTATTAAAAGAAAAATTCATAGTTGTCATGGGTTATTTCAGAAACTCGAATGGTAAGGTATGAATGTAAATCTATTGCCATGATAGCCCTAAGCTAAAACAAACATGCAATTTAACTTAAAACTTCACAGCTACTTTGTATCACACATATCCCCGGCAACAAAAGAAATGCCTAAGGTCTATAAATACAGCTACATGCAATCTCCTGATTTATGTATCCAAATTATCAGTTTCAATCTGAACTACTGCTCAAAGAACTTTAAAACATCACAAAAATATTTC
Source organism: Solen grandis (assembly GCA_021229015.1). Lineage (NCBI taxonomy): Eukaryota > Metazoa > Mollusca > Bivalvia > Adapedonta > Solenidae > Solen > Solen grandis. Next base: position 29,732,292 of record CM037780.1, on the reverse strand, counting down.
AAATCCACAAAACTGACTCCAATAATATGAACAATAAGAAACAAGGTCCACTTATACGATATCATGGGTTTTAATAGTTTGTATATAGTATTTAAGAAAAAAGAACACACACTTGATGTCCTCTTTATTTAAAAACTATTCAAATCCAGTACCCCCACCCCCCAACCCCCAAACCAACCAACAAATACACATACCCTAATATAATATAAATAAAAGAATAAACTATACAAATAACATGTAACATATAAAACAAAATACTGATGTTAAAACCCAGTTTGGAAAAAAAATCAAATGCAAACAAAGGAGTACATGAAACACAACTGATTTCACTTGAAACTTGAGTGGTAATTCTTTGATAAGACACTGCCATGTAATCTCTGCTCTCCAGGCCAGAAATCGTCGCAACACAACATGCATATAAAAGACTAATGACCAAAGACACTTGGAGAAAAAATGTATAATGGAAATTGTATGTCATCAATATAAAGCCTATCATACCTGCTATTAACATTTATCTTTCCTGCAGTGCAAATGATTGAAAACAAGCAGGTGGTCCTTCAAATGTACCATGATATGCAATCTTACATTAACGGATTGATCAGGTTGGAATCATATCGTTGATATATCATTACATGGCTGATATATTACAGTTTCCTTGTTCATACACATTTTCTTTTAAACCAATATGCTCATACAATGGATTACAATGACAGATCTCTACACAATGAATGTGGCAATCCCATTTTCGTCAATTAAACAGTAACTCTGTTTATAAGGAAGTCCTTGGGACACTATAAACTTGCTTGATATTTTCAATGTTTGATATACACACACATTATAGAGAGGAAGATTTGAACCAGAAAAAAAAGTTTTGTACAAAGTATGTGAGGATTTAAAAGTATCAGCTATTTTTAGTTGATTTTGATATAATTAATCCCACCTTCTTCTCCATGCATTTTACCTATGTACTAAATTTGGATACAATATCTCAAAGGCTATTGAGAAGAAACTAAATAATTATAAGTCATCCATGCTCTAATTGTTCTAAAATATTTCCTACAAAGAAAATGATCAAACTCAAATTAGGATAATTATGAAATCTAAAAAAAAACTAGCCAACCTGAAATTGGTTAGCATCCCGTTACATCAGCACATTGATTGATCAACAATTAAAAAAATAATCAAGGGTAATAACTCTAAGCAAAGTCACATTTATTTAATGAGCAGATGATGGTTGTGTGCCTTGCACTGGAAGTGTTTAAGGTTTTGAACATAGCTACACGTGAAGAAGGGCAATAACTCCTGAAAAACTTTTTAAGAGAAAAAAAAATAGAGATATGCCATTCACTGATGATGGACCTAATATACCAATGCATCATTATGTGCGCAAAGTTTCATTACTCAAAATTGAACAATTTATAAGATGGGACAGAATAAAATCATGATTCAAAATAAAAACATTATAATTTGTTGAGCTTTGCATTTGATGACTATAAAGAAAGATATTTAACCATTATGACCATGATACACAGAACTAAATAGCAAACACATCTAGGAAGCACACTATAGAAAATCACTAATACAGCCAGCTCGTTTGCACACTTGAGATTCAGTTTTTCAATAAATAGATACTATACAAACAAAAAATTAATGAATATTAACAAATTGGTGATGATAACTGTCACACAATGCTGTGCTGGTGGAGATCATATGACCACAAGGCAGTGATGATCATGTGACAGGATACTCACCATTTGGTTGTCCTTGGTGTTACAGAGGCGGGGTCATGTAATTTCTTCCATAACATAGAGTTACCTGCCTTCTCCATCACTGACACACGTTCTTAACGAGGAAACGGCTACAGTTAAACACACAATATCAACATCATTAGCAGCAAGTCATAAACAGGTTCCAGTATATTAGCAGCTGAGGACTGTTACTGCTCAAACGGAAATTTCTATTGTTGGTTGATGTCACTTGTGAAAATTAACACACACACAGTTAGATACAAAAATTGATCTGAATCTAGAGTGATTTAAGCAAAATAATGTTAAAAACCAAAAATTGAATTCTGTATTATTCTTTGTATAGATTTAATTGAGAGATATATTTTACTTCATTTCTTTTAGTGAAATTCTTTTAAAAATCCTATCACTTTATAGTACACAAATCCACTTAAGTTATAGGTACAGATAATGTTCAAAATATGTTCAATATAGATGATAGGTCTACATTCTTGCTTACATTATAAAATTCTCTAATGTGTTTAAAACATCTCTCAATACCTGTTAAATGAATATTTAAAAAAAAACATCAAGAACAGAGTGTTGCTAATGCAGGAGAATAAATCCTAATGAAGATATATCAGATACCGAAGCATATTGTAGCACTTAAAACATGTTTCTAACCAATGTAAATCGACCAGTTTAACCAGCTTTTAAAATGCCTTGTTTGTTTACAGTGTCTGTAAGAAAACCAATAACCTTAAAATTATCAGCATGTGACAATTCCTGTGCCCTAATTGAAGAGTTCCACTTACTGGAATCGACAGTTACGTCCAATATTACTTAAACTGTTTACTTATTGTAAACAGACACTATTAACCTAGTTTAATAGACTTTGAAATTATTGACAAACATCAAAAATACATTTCTTAAGGCCTGCAGTTTAAAGCAGGAACTCAGACATTTATTCAAATCAATATGAAGGAAACTACTGGCAATTAACGAAAGCAAAACTTAAAGTTAATATGGCCTTGTTAAGGTACTAGTCTTAACAAATGAGCTCTGCTGCAATTTTAGGGTCAACAAGTGAACAGAATAGATTATCTCGTATAAACCTTTATTATTCTACTTGAAACCTCCTATTTTTTCAAATACTTGAGAATATGGAGACTGCCAAAAAAGAATATAAAGTCCATACTGAAATATTTTTTTTTAAAAAATCATTAAAAAACATTATATGCATGATATTACGTTACTATTACAGAGAGAGAATTATCTTCAAAGATATGATCATACCTTAATTAAAACAATAAAATATCCAGGAATTTTTGTTCAAAGCATGATCCAACAAAACATCTACCATCCTTATATTAATAAAATCCCCTTCAACATGAATGCATCACAGTTCCGACCCACCTATAAATGATACATGCTAGGAGAAATACACCTCCGATCATACTGTCACTAGTATTGTAACTATCCAATATCGACTTGAGGTTCTCTCTAACATTGAAACTTCTTTAGTTATTTGACCAGCAGTGGTTTAGGCTGATAACATTCATATGTACACCTCTCACTACTGACTGGGGATCATACAAATTCCTCTAGTCCTGATAGTGACCCATGCAATCACCTACCCAGTATATACAGAGATTGTCAATTTATAAGAAAAATCTGATCATGTTTAACCTTGAGAGTTGGTGTATTTTTTTATTTTTTTTTACTTATATTGGCTGCCTCTGGGTTGAACCAGTACTTTGCATTAAATTAATTCCTTTTGGGTCAATTAATTGGGCAACAAGTTTTACAAATTGATATATATTCATTCCTCCCCACAATTCCTGGGTTGGACCAGTAGCCAGCGTCAGGTAACTATGGTCTTGAAAAATTTCTAATTCCCAACAGGGTTTAAAAATCTTGAACACCTCCACTCAAGTGTGATGAATATGTTGTACCCAAATCAGGCAGTAAGGAAAGTTTTGTGACAAATGATTTGTATTTGACGTGACTGTAACTGTATTGCAATCTGATTTGTTTTTTATATGTTTTATAAGCCATTTTGATACTGCACTTAAAAAAACTAAAGGGGTAGCCAGTACTTAAGAATGTCTTCCAGCATTTCCAATAAAAGCTGTAACAAATCAAACTTAGATAGACTTAAGATATGGGTAACAGTTATATCATTGACATTCCACGTGAAACATAATTTGATACAAGGTCTGAGTGTCTCAACAAAAACAAGCATGCGGAGCAAAGAGAGTCATTAAAAAACTGGAGAGGCATCTGTCGCTTTGTTTAAAAAGAAATTATAAGAAACTTGTCAGTTTGAAAAAAAAGAAAAGATTTATAAAGACTTTAAAATTTAAAGAGAATAAAGTCCCTCATTTTTTTTTTCCAACTATCTACGGATAGTTTAATTTATATCAATCCTGGGTAAGATTTAATATCTCATTTATCTTTATGAAATCAATAACCAGCAGTGCAATTCAAAGGGTCTGTTATCTATCAAAATAATCAAACATGTTTTCAATAAAAACAGAATAAAAAAAACTAATTATGAATTAGTAGGATTAAAGATTAACTGAGTATTTAGAATAAAATATATATATTTAAAGTTTACATTTAAAGCTTGAAATTGGTGAATCAAAGATATACCTGTATTCCTATAGTTTTCATATACTTATATCAACATTGTGTGTCCTATTATGAAGCATTCTCAAAAACAGCATCACCAATATACACTGTGCAACAATATTTCTTATAAATGACCCATTATTGTTATTTATATCTTACAATGTATTATATAAAAAGTCTAAGGGTTCAGTAGGTATAACAAGTTATCTCAAGACAATATAAGTTGATAACAAAATTCAATGACCATTAAGTTTCATTCATAGGTCTTTGTCATATCATTATATTATTATATAAACAGCCAATTATATGGCTCATTTTCATGGGCTACATATAAAACTGAGAACATTATTTAAATATTTTAAAAATAATTTATATCACAATATTATACTTGTTGACTGAAGGCTATCATTAAAAAAAGATAGGTTTGTAGTTTTGCTCTCCACAATTTTATCAGTGGGTAGGTATAGGTAGTTATTGTTTTTTAACCCTTTTCCTCATATAGACTCATTTTGATGCACTCAACAGGTACCACATAAAACCTGATCTGCAGAAAACCACAGTTAAACCTTACCAAATTTAATTATAAAGTTCTCATTTCCAGACCACTGAGGAGCAGCGAACAGCATAAAACTTGATCAGCCTGCGAGTTACTCGCAGGCTGATCTGGTTTTATGCTGTTCGCATAGGTCTTTTCATGGTGTCTTCTATGAGGGAAAGGGTTAACATGATACATGTAAGATGTAGTTGTTTGTTGTTTTTTAAATATGATACATGTAAGATTAAACCACCCGAAAAAATACAAAACAAAGACAATCTACCCCATCAAGGCTTTAAAAAAAAAATGTGTAGGGGCCGCACAACTACAAACTAGTAATTTTTACTGAATTATGATTATGCAAAACAATAAAGTTTTGTCTGAATAAATTACCACAGCTGACTTACATTTTACAGCACAAATACATCAATACACTATATGTATCCAGTATGGTCACACAAGCCACATATATCAGTTATCATAACACCTCCAAATGGTAAACTCTTAAACATTCAAAACTTATGTAAACATGACTTGTATTTATATTTCTTCAAGCAAACACCAAGCAAGACATTGTAATAATCAGTCCATTGGACGATCCTGGTGCAGAGCAACACCGGTCAGCGATATCAATAATAAGGACTTTAAAACCATGACGCTAATCAATACCACAAATGAAGAGTCTTTATTTTGAACATTACCATCGGCTTGCTTTGTCCATGGGATGGTAACACACCTATTGATCAATGGAATGATTCTGGCAAAGGTTCGAAAATATGACCCATTAAGATCAGGACATGAACAATGCACTATCAGAACAATGATCAATAAAAAGTGCCGTTGTCACTGAGCTAATTATGCCCGTGTTATAACAACTGTGATCAATATTTCCTGGTAATATACATAATATTATTATGGTAAACAAAATATTTTCTCTGTACCATCAGTACTTTGGATAACCAATAAAAAAAAGATAACCAATAAAATAAATAAAACTATGTGATTGAAGACTAAATGTTCTATGAAATTATCACTTTTTTTTTCTCAAACGAAAAATAAAAATGTACAAAATGAATGTTATAAAGTAATCAAGTATATTAACCTTTTCAGCCACTGAAACTACCTCTTCCTGAATATAAGACTCAAATATTTATTTTAAAAGACCAAAACTTAAAATGTTATCATTTTCACAATTAACAGCAAGCGATCCTGTTAAAGGGCATATCAGCATAAATAAAATTGGCTTATGACTATTTTTTTGTAATATTTGGGGGTATCACAGATACACAATAAAAATCTTTCATATGTGAAATAGTTGATGAAACAACATCCTAATGCATATGCGTGTATTGGGAAACAGGATCTTGAAAATTATACTAATCTTTCAAAATTATTCCTGGATTGGACCAGTACTTTGTACTAGGAAGGGCATTATACAGATTCTTATCACAAAGTATTAGTGGAGTATAAGGCCAAGTGCAAATAAGGGTTCATTTTTGTGTCTCCAAGAATAAAACATAAATATCACCAAGGAAAATAATAAAGCAACTTTGAAATTGATGTTTTCTGAAAGGTATGATTGTGATGGTATTGTGGTGAAAATTTCAGGTTAATCGGATGATTGGTTCGAAAGTTATAGCAGACTGAAAAATGCAAAGAAGTCGAAAATCGCTGTTTTTTGTGTGACATGCACTTTATTACCTTTTTTAATTTTTGAATAAATAAAAATAAATTGCTTTTTGGGTGGGTTTAAACATGAATGTATCATATGTATCCATATATTTAGTAAAATCACCAACTGATTTTTATCAATAGTTAAAAGTTACATATTGATGACATATTTGAAAAAAAGGTCAAGATGTCTCCAAAATCTAAATTTTGAAGTCACCAATATAAAGGTAAATCAGAAATAAGCAAATAATAGGTTTACTTAATCAAACAAGACTGAAAATGGTGCAGGTAAGATGTAGCTTCAAATTTTGATCATTTGCTTTGATTAGTTTGCATGTCACACTGCTTGGTTGTATCATTTGCTACTATAAAAAATATGTCCCAACCATAACGGTTAACACCCTCCTTATGTTTATTGGTAACCTTTACCTTACAGTTATGCTTTGCACTTCTCACAAGCCCTGTTTTATTTTCCTTGATGCCTATCAGAACTTTTGCATTTCAAGAGGTCTTTCAGCCAATCTATGGGAAAGCCCTAAGAGGAAGAAAACGTAATGTCCCAACCATAACGGTTCTGTCCCAACCATAACGGTTAAATTCCTCCCCTCTGACATTCATTTAACATCTTTTAAAATTAAATCAGTCGTTTATTTAGTTGTTTTATAGTTGTTTAAGTGACACAGGTCAGTCAGAATAATGGTATGTTGAATATTGTTCCTTTTTATTGTAATTCTTAAAATTAATGTTTATTCAGAAAGACAATTTGCAAACTCAAAACTACAAGCCACATGCTTGTTTAAAGCTTAGATTATGTTACATTCATTAATTCTGCAACAGAAAAAGATATTTTATTTTACTCTCTTTATTAAAACTCTGTTTTTTAAGACTTACGCAATGCAGACAGCTACCGTTATGGTTGGGACAATTTTAAAATCGATTCTTGCTAGTTAATATATGGTGTTTGGTTGCTGTTTCAGACTACGATGGAGAAATTAGTCGTTAAAATGAACTTTGAGAAGGGACTTAAGGTCCAATAACTTACAAAAGAAAACAACTGTTGTAAAGAATGTTAAGCTAAGAGACAAAAAAACATATTGTGAAAAATAGAAAAACAATGAGCTAATGAATAAGAAAAAGTATTGCCCATTGTGCAAGTTACAGACAAAAAATGAAAGAACAAAGAAAAAAAATGCTAAACTAGATGTACAGTTAAGAAAACAAGAATGGAAGAGAAAAGCTAAGTATTTTAAACAAGAGGGCTATAGAGGCCCTGGGACGCTCACCTGAGTATAGGGTTACCCAAGGAACATCTGTACTAAAACATTTTGAAATCTGGCCAGTAGCTTTATGGAGATAATTCTTAAAGTTTTCATAATTTATTTCTTTCCATTGCAACCAGAGTTCTACTTGGATCAAGTTTATTTTAGCAACTTTTGTGAAGCATCCCTGCCAAGTTTAATCAAATTCTGTCCAACAGTTTCAGAGGAAATGTTGTTTAAAGTTTTCACTATATACATATAAGGCAAATTATTCCCATCCATGGCAGCCATGTTTTCTTACGGATCAGAATAATTTTAGCAATCTTGGTAGAAGGTTACCGGGCCAAAGAACATCTGTACTAAAATATATTGATATCTTGCTAATAGTTTTAAAGGAGCTACATGATTTTTAAAGTTTTCATAATTTTTTTCTTTCCATTGCCATGTCAACCAGATCTTCATAGATCAAGTTTATTTTAGCAACTTTTGTGAAGGTTCCCCCCAAGGATCATCCCTGCCAAGTTTAATTAAATTCTGTCCAACAGTTTCAGAGGAAATGTCATTTAAAGATTTCACTGTATACATATAAGGCATATTAGCCCTGCCCCTGGTGGCCATGTTTTTTTACAGATCAGAATAATTTTAGCAATCTTGATAGAGGGTTTCCCAAAGAACATCTGTACTAAAACATTTTGAAATCTGGCCAGTAGTTTTGAAGGAGATGATTTTTAAATTTTTCATATTTTTTGCTTCCATGGCAACCAGCGTTCTACATGGATCAAGTTTATTTTAGCAAGTTTAATCAAATTCTGTCCAGTGGTTTCAGAGGAGATATCATTTAAAGCAAATTGTTGACAACCAACAAAGACATGCAGACGCATGCGCAGGGTGATCCTTATAGCTCACCAATAGCTAAAAACTAAAGGAACTAAAACAGGCTGTTTCAGGTACTGAAAGCCACAAACATGCACCAAATGCTGGTAAAAAAAAATCCACTACAGACCCGTGTGCAACCTGTGAATGTGCTTGTTAGTTAACAAAATGTTAGAAGGACAGACTGTCTTCATCTTGCAAGAACATGTTGAAAAAGTCTTAAAGTTAGTTTATATAGTTCTAAGTGTTGAAGTATTTTTCAATGTTATGTTAGTTTGATGATGAAATACATCAGAATGACTTATTTCATCAGGAGATATTTAGCCTAAATATTTAGGCATATAAGTTGTCCCAACCATAACGGTAATTAATGTACTTTAAAATACAAAGTGTACTGGAATCAAAATCAAAATCTTATTTCAAAGTAGTTGTTCTGATCTAGAAATGATTTTGCTTAATACTGTAAAGATATGAGCTGGAATTATTATGTGTGAATCAAGCATTTATTGTGAAAAGTGTCTTACTTATTGCTGCAATTAACATAGATCTACAAGAAGACTTGTGCCATAAATATCTGTGACAATTTCAATGTATTTGAAGACTTTGAACATCATATATTAATGGTGAAATGAAACAACATAAGGCTTGTTAAGATTTACAATTCAGCCTTAAAAACAAGAAGTGTAATATGTCCCAACCATAACGGTTAAACAGAAATTTCGCTACATTTTTGGTTTGGACGATGCTAAGTAATGCCTTTGAGTATCAAAGCCAGGTTGGTTTTATTTTGAAGGAATTTGATAAAGTTTTTATTTCAAATATTTATTTTAAGTAAATGTTCAGTTACAATCTAAGATTTTTTTTTTTTTCCTGGCAATAAATTCCATATTTTTTCAAGAATGTAGTTAATCTAAATGAAATATAGCTTGAAAGTTTGTCACATGCCCTTGCCTAATGTATAATGAAAAAATATTGTCAAACCCAATGGTTTACATAACAGTTTTCAAATTTAAACATGCTTTATGAAGTGTAAAAAAAACACATCTTAGTTCTATCTAAAATCAATATATTTTTTAAGAAAGCTGCATCTGTTTAAAAAAAAGCATCCTTTCTGCGTTTTTCACTATATGTACTATGAAAAAGAACTAGTAAAAGCAGTCTCAACAGCAGTTCAGTTTTGGACCTTAATGTCACACTTTATTTGCACTTGGCCATAAATCCAAAATTTTTGGAGACATACACATGTTCATGACCCCTGCTTCCTTCTTTTTACACAGCCTTCCCTTTTATATATATATAAAAAAAATAGTTACAAAATTATTAATGTAGAAAATATTTTAGGCCCATTTTAAATTGTCTGAATGTGTGGTTTGCATAATCACTGATCAAAAATTGTCAAAAAAATATAAAACACTACACTTACTTAACCTGTATCTTATTTAATATGAGCTCATTTACAAATCTTCAAATAAATTTGACACAAATTTAAGTACAAGTGTATTCAAAGATATAAGTGCTCGGTTTGAATTCTGGACATCAAGTCATATTCCTTTAATATATTAAGAAACAATTTATTAATATTACCTTGTAAAAATTAAACTTGATGACAAAATTATCATTCAATTTCTGCGCACCATTTATTATTTCCTTTCTACTATAATATATCCCAAAGTCACAGACATACAATTTCCAAAGGTTCAAACCTTTATTGGTTCTTCATAACAAACAGATCTCTGCCAGCTATCAACATTATAAGCAGCAGTTATGCATGAGAGATTTTCTGAAACACTCATGCAAATTAATTGACTTCTGCCTGTTTGCATCGATCAGATACATCAGTTCTATTAACATCAGGGTTAATAACTTTCAGCATCAGCTGCATAATTCTTATGGTAGTTAGCAAGTACTTCATGTAAAATTCAGCATCCAAGCTCACCGTTCAAATCCATATACCACATTAATGCTCACAAGATAAAAAAGGTGCAGCAATACACCTAGCACCCTGGCAATCTATATTTTATACCTGGTTTTGCATGCTTCAAAGGAAAGATGACAATTATACTCAATAAGGTATCATTATATATTTATTAATTCTTAAATTGTTCTGCATGGTAATAAACAAGCTGTTTTAAATTTTCAGACCGTTTCAATAATATCACACAACAGGAAAGTTTAGAAGCATAATAACACAATTTCCACTAAGTAAGTTATGAAACTGTAGAATTGATTCATGCATCAGTACAAATAGGATGTAAAATTATGCTCACATCAGGTTAATCACAGAAAAGCCAGATCAGATTGCAAACAAGTTTTCTTTATTTCTGTCTAAAATGCCATTGAGGAGCCTCAACCTTTTATATGACATTAACTTTGGCAATTTGCTTATTTTGTCTAGACCCCATCAACGACAATGCAAATTAACTTACATTTTAAAAGATAACCTAGCTTACAGGAACTTTTATTGTAATAGAATGGATAATAGCAATAATCCTTTTTTATAAAATATAAGTGATTTTTCATTCCAAAAATATATTTTTCTTTGTTAAAAAAGTAAAAATAGACTGGAATATATAATATACTGAAATCCAATACTGACTAACATACATCAAGTTTAGTATTACAATTATAATTTGATTAAAATAACTGCTTGGCCCTAGGGGACATTTAAACAGAGGTAAATGGTTGTAATATATTAACAAGAGAATTGGTAGAACTGATGGATGCTCTCCGAATAAATGCTAGTTCCAAAAGCGATATATATATTTATTTTTTTTCCAAATATGCGTGTTCAACTAAAATTTATAAAATTACAAAGGGAAAAAAACATGTAAGACAAGGGGCATCAAGAAGGCATCAGAGATTTAGTGGGTTTTGTTTTCGAGTATGAAGAATTGTACTTTTGTGCATTGCACATCAACTCAAAGAGAATTATTTAGCTATCTTAACCAAGTTCCCAGTATAAAAATAAAACTCAATGCTTGTAATGTAATGAATGAAACATCAAGTAAACCAATACAATACTGTTTTATTTTGGTTAAACATACAGATTCTTACTTAAATAAAGTAATATTTTGCCCCAATCCAAATGACACTGTGGTCACTGAAGTAGACAGGCTTGATGTGTGTCACCACTTCATCTGGGTAATATAATACTCCAGACAAAATTAAGTATAAAAAATAACAAAGGGCAATAACTCCTAAATAATGCAAATGATCAAGATCTATCTACAAATGAAGTTTCATAATGATACTTCTTACATTTTTTTAATTAAGCTCAGGACAAAATTTAAATTTGAAAAATAACAAAGGGCAATAACTCCTAAATTATGCAAAACTGAGTTATGGTTCTTGTACAATGCACTTCTCCTCATTGAGATCTATCTATAAATTTTCATATTGATACCTCTTATAGGTTTTGTGTTATGCTCCGGACAAAACTATGACAGACGGACAAACAGACGGGATGGACAAAGCGTCAACTATATCCTCCTCCTTCGGGGAGTGTAAAAAGATAAAATACACTGAGGAAAGAGATTAGAGAGAAGATACTGAGGACAGAGCAAATGATATGATTTAAAATCAAGCCTCAAATCATGTATTTAAAACAAGAAAGTTATTAAGACAGTTTCGTATAATTTTATGGTAAAGTAATAAAACCCCCATCAATGTGTGAGCAAAGAAACATGTTTCGACCTTTTACCTCACATGAGCTTGTTTTGATGCTCTAGCTGGCAAACAGAGCAGACCCAGATCAAATATCTTATTTCAGGATCTCCTCCCTTTACTCATATTATATATCGTAGCTCAGTTACTTTCTAGACATTCTGCATGGCAAAGAAAACTTCAATATTTCATATACCATTTTAAGTACAATAAGTAAATATTTATCAAGTCATTGATTTGAATATTCATTAAACAAATCAATTACTTAACTACATCTGAATACAATTTTAAGTCTTAATATTTATTTTATACAGTTGAGACTATCTGAGCGATCCTCTGAATTAAACGACTATTAGTTTAGTCTCACGTATTTCCATATATAAATGGTTTGAATTAAACGACTTCCTGTCTTATGTGACAAGCAACCCTATCCACATGCATTTGCATTGTTACCTTGTTACTACGCCGTACGATTGACTTTGACTTTTCTCCACTTTACACTTCAACGAAAAACCGATATTCTATTCAACATTATGGCCTGTCAATTAGAATGTCGCTTCGGTTGACGAATATAAGCCACGCCTCCTTAGCGAGAGGCATCAAGTAACTCGCAGAACTATGAATTGACTGCAGGTACATGTCACGACGTGTAATCTTGTGAGGAAATAATGAATGAGTTTAAATAAACAACTATGTAGTCTCAAACGAAATAGGTGGCACTTAAACTCAGGGTGTTTTAGCAATAGTGATTTTGTGTCTTGAATTAATAAAACACAGCAAAAGCGGTGTGGCGTAGTTGGTGTAAAACGGAGCATGATATTTGTCCTTGTCATCATGTTCTACGAACGTGTGGGTTTTAACAACATCTTGCCATTTTAATTGCGGTACTTCATGTAGGAATTATATAAAATCCTCGAATGTCATTTCAAAACCTTTCCAAAACGCACCGCTGACACCCTTTATAGGGATAATGATTTTTTAAAGAATGTCTCGGCTGACACTTCCATAGAGAACTGAGCAAAAATCAATAACCAGGTGAAGGTAAGGGGCGGAGCTACGTTCTGATTGGCATACTGAATGCCTTTTGTTTTCTACAGTAAGAGGGAAAGCGACCGCAGTTTTATTGTTGTAAAATTATTGGAAAAGTCAAAACCAATTGCACAGTGTAGTAAAGCTTATAGTTTGAGTAATAATCTGAAACTACTGACACCATCTTGTTTTTTTGTTGTTTTTTTTTGCAAGTCTCTTACAAAGGGTACACAATTATCATGAACCAAACAGCTTTGTCCAAAACGAAACTAAATTGTCAAAATTTTGTCTAAATACATTGACAACAGTAAACTAACTTTTCATTTATGGGAAGGCACAGTAATGACGATTAAAACATCGCATTTGTTTGTATGTAGTCAATTGCTAATTATGTACAGCACAGTAAATGATTTCCGGTTGAATCGTAAGAAAAGGTAAACACCTTTTAGTTCTACTACTAAAATCTCCTCCAACATGCTACAAGAATTAGGATGGAAAAGCCTCCAATCTAGACGCAAAGAAGCTAGACTTATAATGTTCTATAAAATAGCTAACAACATGGTCGCAATAAAAAAGAAAACTATCTCCAAAAGCCGAATAGACAATCAAGACACATAAATAATCATGCCTATGCACAATTAACTGCCACCAAAGACTGCAGGAAATGGTCGTTCTTCGTAAACACCATCAGAGACTGGAACAAACTGCCACTAGATATAGCTTCAGCTGAGTCTCTTGAGATATTCAAAACTCAAGTGACAACACTCATTATTTAACCCTAAATATCTGTTTTTATCCTGTTTTTAACCATGCGTGTTCTGCCAGTATATTCAATATGTTGAATGTGGACAGTAAACGGAAGAGGAAGAAAGAAGAAGAAGACCAATATGAAAAAGCAGGGAATATATACACACATCCCTGGAAAAAGAGAACAATGATTTCATAAGCATTTATTGTATTTATTGTACAAAACCATGATAGACATTAATTTACAGGCTTGTATGTACAATCAAGTTTTAATATCAATTTTATGCATCAAATATATATTGTGTACCTTACCCTTAGACTTTACCAATTTACGGCTTCTCTAGTGGGCGAGGTAAAGTTCAGGAAAATACAAAAAAAAAATTCTCATGTATTGTGCACACCCCCCCTTCAAAAACAAAACGTAAGTAAAATTTTTGCAATAAAAAGACAATAATTTGTATAAATTCATCTATAAGTGTAATAGATTTAGTTGCATATCCACATGTATATCTCTGTTTTTAACTCATTCAGCTATGTAAAGAACTCCAGTCATACCAAGACTCTCTGTCATATGTGACCTTTTCTTGAAAGTTCCAGTGAAGGTCACATATGACAGTCTCGACTGTATAACATAAAAGGTATATACAGCATATTTAATGAATGAAGTGTGAGGTCATGCTTTATCTTTACTATCAGTAGAAAATACAGTGTCAATGTTTGTTGGGTTTAACATCCCATTGACAGTATTTCAGTCATTTTGGAACTATATATATATACATATGTTTATTTGAGACAATAATAGTGCTGCAAACTGCAGTATCATGCTGTAGACATGTAACATGATACCATGCCCAGTCACATTATCCTGATACTGGGCCAAACAGCTCTGAAACTACCCTTATATGCTGAGCACCAAGCAAGGAAGCTATACCAGTACCATAATTTACCACTTGGTATGTCAGCAAACTCACGACCTCACGCTCCGAAGGCAGACACTATATAACCACTCAACCACCAGGGACGGTGTGCAATATGAATTTAGGTGATGGCCAGTAGTAAGAAAGAAAGCATGTGAATAATCAGGTGACATGAATGGTTGAAATCAGGACTCAATTTTTTTTTTTTTTTCCACATGCAAAAAAATGCGAGTGCCTTTAATTTCAACTTGCAAATTCCCAGACACTAGTCTTACTTACAAATTATTTTACTTTCATGGAAATTACTTCAGATGGACTTGTATATTATCAGGATAACTGTTTCATAAATTAATGGATTTTTTAAAACATGGTATAAAAAAAGGAGAAAGTGATTGTTTAAGCCAAAATGTTTACTTGCAAAAAAATGCTTGTGGTTTAAAACTTAACTCGCAAACTTTATTTAATTTCTACTCGCATTTTGGCGAAATGCGAGTGTTAATTTTGAGCCCTGGAAATGGTGTGGGATTCAATACAATTCTGTAGGCATGAAAAAGTAAGAAAATGCTTGCATTAATTAAAACATGCTCCAAACATGAGAGTTTCTCTATACAGTAATAAAACAAGACCTGATGGTATTATGGATGGGGTTTTTTTGTGCTTTTTTTCAGCAAAAGTAGGTCAACTGCATAATAAAGAGGTCCATCCACTTAAAAAACTGTCACAATATTGAAGCAATCCAATAAAGCTCATAGAGTTACAGCAGATTGAGCAAAAGGTAAATCTGTCCAGATGCTGCTTATTTCATCAAAAGTATATCAAAGGTCAAGGTCACAAGGTCAACTTCATAATGTCAAGGTTTATGTACCTAAGCAACAATTCCAATAATGAATCAATCCCATGAAGGACATAGAAGTTAATAAGGTCAACCTGAGCGGATGCCAGACGCCTGCCGCCCACCCGGACATCATCAACTTCAAGGACGGAATTTTTCATTGAAAAATCAGTCCAATAATAAATATATTTTAAAATTAATTAAAAAAGTATCACTTTAATTCAATATTACATGTATGGAATGTATTTATGCCACAAATGTGACTTCATTTGAATTCAAAATACCCTCTACATATCAATCATACCAAAAGAACATGCTAAATAAACCTAGAAGGAATGCAGCATTCTGATACTTTGTAATTAATACATTAGATTATACTGCACACTGAACTTAACACCATATATCCTGCAAAACAAAATTTTATTTCCTAAATATCAAGCTTCTGTTCTGAATTAAAACATTTCAATGCACAGCCTAATTTGATAAAATATTTCACAGATTTTTCTTTTTCAAAATGGTAAGGTTGTTTATTTTATACATTAAACATAAATGCTGAAATATTTTTGGTATTCTAATTGGCTTCACCCACTAATAAAATTTCACAGAAGATATAATTAAAAAGGACTTCTGTGTTCAAAATGCCATCATCATAAATTAAAAGTTACAAGTTTGAGTTAAGAGTAAAAGAAAAAATGACTTTTAATATGAAGGTGTTAGAGTTTGGTCTATCACTGAATATGAGAAACTTCCAAAAAAACAAAACAATGTCTGTGGTCTGTAGGTTTGGGGGTGAAAGATGTTTTACAGGTTTCATTTAAAATGTTTTAGATTATTTGAATAGTATTAAGATTTGATTTCAATGGACATTGATCGATATCAACGACAATTTCACTTAAGGATTAATATATTTATTATATTGTTGAATGAGCTTTACTGAGTTTACCATGAGAATTAATACAAGGTGCTGGCATATACATTTCATTAGTATACACTGTAAATCAGTATCACAATTCAATATCCTTAATATCTATATATACTGCATGTTTTCCAATACAAATGCACACTGACATGTCATTAAAACATATATTACAATAGTTATAATTTAAGGGGCCAAAGCAGGGGCATTTTTTTCTAAATATACCTTGGCTATATTTACAGGTTATATGAAATGACTACATGATAATATACAATAATCAAACCAAATATAAAACATTGGGTATGATTCGAATTCAACTGACCGTACAATTAAGCACCTGCTGTGTATTATATATGAATTACATATTTCCAATGCAATAACTTCATATTCGATGATAATAGGACATACATGACTGGCTGTAGAAACCATGCCAGAATCGAGGACCACTGCCATTTGGACTTTGGGCAGAAATAAATCTGAATTTTCTCTTTATTATCCTATTTTATCAATCTCCGTTTTTTTGTGTTGTTGTTTATTTATTTTTTCACTGCTAATTTCACAATTATGTTTATATATTTTCAATTTGAAATAATCGCTGTTATATCAGAACTCATTATTTCAATATGAAAAGCTTTGTTATCTCGTGGAAACACCATATCCCTTTTTATTTACCTTTCGTTCCACACTTGCTCCGCCATATTGTTTGTGTGTATCGAAGGCTGAAGTTCCTACATGAATTTTGATTGGCTGAACAAGGTCAAGGCCAAATAAACCGGAAGCAGCATGTCGGACCACGATGAAGATATGGACGAGATGGAAATGGTTGAGGAACAGGGCTCGGACTCTGATATGGAGGACGATGATGAGTCAAATGAACCTGCTAAAGTATACCTTCCAGGGGAACCATTGAAAGAAGACGAGGAACTCGTCTGTGATGAGACTGCTTACATCATGTACCACCAGGCTCAAACAGGTAAAGAAAATTCACAGCGTCCCTATGTAAGAACGTACCAGTATTTTTTTCCCCAAATCCTCTGTACTGAAATTCATATCGGTTTATGATAAACTTTCATTTAGTCAAGATTTACCGATTTTGCAGCATTTTCACTAATGTTTCTTTTTATTCTTTTTTAACAACCTATTAACTTATAGTTAAAACTTTATTTATTTCATACATCAATACATACTTCCCTAGTCCTATAAATAAGCCTTCACATACATTGTCATACATGCCATATTTTCAGTATGTCTCCCAGGGAGGTTTTGAA
>CM037780.1:29664124-29714124 GCA_021229015.1 Solen grandis | reverse complement strand
ATTTTCACAGGGAGATTTGGGGTCCAGCAAGGGAGGTTTTACGACATATATTAAAGAGACGTTCTTAATAAAAAAAATAATGAAAAATACACATTTGATTATCCCTTCATTAAATTCATTAACAGTTTATATTATATACTGTTTATTGCATTTAATGAAAGTACCATTAAAAAATATATCTAAAAAAAAAAATCTCAAAATTTATAAATAGATCTAATTCAAGCACTGTTTCACATTAAATGCAACACTACCTTGCAACAGATCTGAGATCATTTTTTTAAATTATTTCAATTTATTGAATGATTTTTTTAAAATTTTTTTTTTTTTTTTTTTTTTTTCTAAATTAAATTGCCTTTAGCTAAAATATTATTTAGCTTAAAATATTTATCGTGTACAGTATGGTGATCAGCACATCTCATGAGAGTAAATTATTCTGCAGACGATATCCGTTGTTTATCAAATCAGCGTCGGTGTGAAAATTGCACTTCATTTGCAATTTACCGCTAGCTGAGGTGTTCTTTCTATGATGTGTCTATATGACGAGTTTGTTAAGATTTAAATGATTTGTAAACAGCTGATCTAATTATCATTTATTGTTTACACTTCCGGTAAGTAAGGATTAGCTATTCTCCGGGACCTATTTATCCATGGTAAGATATACTAAAGCAATCATTTATATCTTTATTACGATGTACCAAATGCATTCAAACCTTACTCATTCTAGCTTTAGTATTGCCTTAATAGCCGCTAATTACCCGACGATAATTGTTTCAACTGATAGACTGGCGAATCTGCTACCTGTCTGAATCATGCAATTTGATTGGATAAGGACGATCACACATTGCCTGTGGCTGTGTACAGCACACTGGTCAAGATTGATACTAACACATGTTCTTACGTAATCTTCCTGATGCTGTATCATAGCTCGGTAATAAAATGGATTATACTGAGTTCAAAGGGAAACCGGTTTGATTTAAGTCAGACCGGGAGATTTTCACCTCCCGGCGGGAGATCGGAAGACAAGTCAAAATCCCGGGAGATTTAATCTCCCACCGGGAGATATGGCATGTATGCACATATCATAAATCACCTTCAACATTCAACAGACAGATTTTTAACATTTTAACTTTCAACAGATATGCAAAGTCTTATGGCTTCCCGTAGAGGTCCATGTAGCAAAACACTAAATTAAGTATTGACACGCGCCTGTTGACAAAATAACTCAAATATATTGTCGGAGGTCCTAACTGCGCCCCTGTCCTAATTCCGCCACCTTCCTTTTTTATATTGTAGTCTCGCTAGATTTTGTTACATGCGTATGCGACTGAGATTTTTTTTAAAATATGTTTCTGTAAATAAACTCAGATGATTTTTGTACGAAATTTTGATTCAAACAGATAAATATTGCAAATTTTTATCTCGCACCACTCTTTTTATGTGTTTTTCTTAATACAAAATGATTGCCACGCAGAATGGCCCTTTTAAACTCAATTTTTAAAATAAAAGTATCCCGGAAATTCCATCTGCTGTGTTTACACATTTATAAATGGAAGTCATATGTGTACAATTCGCAACTGCTATGACATCACCTAACACAAAATGATGGCTTAATATTTGACTCGTAATGTATTAAATGCTATTTCCGAGTGAATAATTATTTATAAAAGAATTATTTAGGGGGTTTCAATGTGAATTTGATAGAATGAATTGGTACATGAACAGTTTTTATTTTATGTATTTTATTTATGTTGCATTTCCTAATTAAATCTTAGAGGGACGCAGTTTGGGCACTCGAGTATATAGAAAAGCAACACAAAAACATATTAACTGATCACATGAAAGTTTGAAATATTACCATTATAATGTCAAAAAATCCATTTGTAGTTGACACATCTATTGATGTTGTCAATTGTCCACCATCTTGCTGTGTAAATCAATGTTGTGTAAAATATACGGAAAAGCCGAAACTATTTAGACGAAATAAATATAGTCAAATTAACGATGTTGAGTGAGACAATTCTTATTCACTGATATATTAACATCTAACATATCCCTCACTACACGATAAAAATGTTTCCAACATTGGAAATGTTTATTTTGGACTTTAAACATGATATAGTTTACAAGACAAATTTAGGCTATCCTGAATTTGAGTTTCCCTTTTATCCCTGACTGTACACATTTTATTAGGAACACTCGGTGTTCTTTGTAGGTAATGGAGGATACATTAGTAGAAGTAAAGGACATAACTACTATGCTATCCCGCCATGCGTAGCTAACTCTCATCTAGCAGACAAAGACAAATTTATGGAAGTCATTTAGCTAAATGATTAAGGAACATAGTTATTAATCTGAAAGCAAATTCCTACTGTTGATAATCATAATACAGCATGCCCATTTTCCCCCTTGAAGAGGCAAACCCCCTCCCCCTGTTAACCGTTAAAATTGTAGGGACTCTCTATATGAAGGGGTTAAGGAAGGAAAGTTAAGAAAAGTAACAATTGTAACCCCAGTTTCAAAACTCATTAAGCACCCTGTGATATAATTGACACTGTTAGTGTGATAATGTTTCTAATTGCCATTGGATGAGAATTGGATCTATTTAAATTTTATATATAAATCTGTGTAGTAAGGAATAACACAGTACTTCATTGTAACAGTTTTTATAGATTGTGCCACTTTATGAAGAACTCAAGATGCCATCATGAAAATCATATTCTTGGACATTTAAGAAAACAACAAACAGTTGGACAATGAAGGTTCTAAGAATAAATAGTATTAACTGTCTTGCAAAAGCATCTGAGAAAGTGAACTCCCATTTCTTATCACAGGAGAAATTGCCACATATAATGTAACAATTAATCCTAAAACAAATGTCGAGTTGCTTAATTTATCTTTGCCTTTAGTTTGACTGTCACTATCCTATCTAACACTCGCTAGAGGGTTTGGCAGCAACCAGAGATAGATAGAACAGTAGAAAGGGCTTTATATGTTTGAAAGAGTAAAAATATTGTGCATAATAATGTACATATTGAACATTTATCATAGCAGAACCAAAAGGTTTAGTATCAATTTGTAAAAAGGAACATATATATAGGCATAACTAATTGTTTACCATTGTATTTTCATTACATTCCAATTTCCATAATTCAAAGTAAAAAATTAAAACCACACCTATTTGTTGTTAAAGAGAAAACAATGCAAATGGAACCAGAATAGGATTATCACAGATGCACTCCTCTTACAAAATTTATTTATTTGCAGCCTTGTCTAGTGATAGATTAAATGCCATACATCTAATTGTTGATATATTCATTTGAATAGGGGCTCCATGTCTCAGTTTTGATGTCCTGGAAGATAACCTTGGAGACTGCAGGGAAACATTTCCCCTTTCATGCTACATTGTGGCAGGCACACAGGCAGAGAGAACGAAAACCAACCATGTCATTGTGATGAAAATGTCTAATCTACACAGAACAACAAAACCAAAAGCAGAGGATGATGATGATATGTCAGAGGAAGAGAGTGACAGTGAAGATGAGGATGAAAAACCTGAATTGGAGACAGCATTGGTTAAACACCCTTCTGGCAATGTTAATAGAATAAGGGTAATTTAAAATCTTACATAGTTTTCTTTGTCATTTTTTTCTGTTTAAAATCAGGTATATTAAGTTTTGTCTGGTATAATTCTAAATATACTCCATCCAAATGTTTTTTTCATTGGTCAAGATAGAGTTTATTTTCATTTTTAAAACCCTGCAAACAAATGATTGAGGGGACATGTCAGTTGGTTGATTCAGCCTTCTACCCATCTGTCCAGTAAAAAAAGAGAATTACTTTTGTTATAAGCGACATATATATTGACCACATTTGGGACAAGGTCGTGGGTTCGATCCCTGACTGCAACATACCAAAGTCATAAGAAATGGTACATTTGTACTGTTATAGCTTCCTTGCCTGGTGCTCAGCATATAAGGGTAGTTCCAGGATTGGTTGGCCTGATGTTAGGATAATGTGGCTGGGTGTGGTACATGCCACATGTCTATGGCTTGATACTGTAGCGTGAGCTCCCTACTGCAGGAATATTTCTTTTTCTCTGTCTACCTATCTCTTTCTCCCTATCTCTCTCTCCACACTCTGTCAGGATTTGTGTTGTGGTTGTCGAGAATGGTGATTCAGTTAACATACAGCGGACTTATAAAATACGAGACATCATTAAATACATGTAACTGTAACAAGATTTAATAGATACCGTACCTATATATTTTCTACATATACAATATATTTTCCCTTAAAGCTTGATAAATATGTATTAGTTCCAATTGTATATTCAAATACTCTTGATAGATATATATTCTTTTATAAAGTTAATGTATATTTACATTGCTGCGGGCGGCATTCTTTCTGGTTTTCTTACGTTTGACAAATTTTGGATGTTTTGGTCCGAAATGGAAAGCTGTCAAACTGCCTTGCGTTCCCTTATTTATACTTTCGCGCGCCGGGATACTTTGTGATGAGGTCACATTGAGTCATCTGCCCTCTAGCCAATCAGAGTAGGGAATTCCCATAATCGGGGATCCTCCACCAATCAGACGCCGTGCGGAGAAATCCGTAAAATGGGTACTTCCGCCATATAAAAGTGCATCTTATGTGCGGAAATCCTAACACATCCACTTCTGCGCATCCCACAAATATAAATTAACATGAAGCATCACAATTACCCTAACAAAGTATTTCCATACCAAAACTAGCGTAAGGTTCATATAGTTTTTAACTTATCTGCAGGTTAAAATAGAGAAATAGTTCCTGGAACATAGGATGCCGCAAAATAAACAAGTGACACTTCCGTGTGTCATGTAAACAAAGTAATGAAACTCGTACAATAAACTGTTTGTTGGATATTTGAAACATGTTAACATACTGAAATTGAATAAAAATACTTTGTCTTTGCCATGGCAGTTATTGCCATACTATATTAAGTTATATTCTTGGAGAAAAGGGATTAGTAATGTAATTTCACTGAGATTTAAATACAGGTAAGAAAATCTCGCATTTGAATATTAATGCACTACAACAACATATTTTAATTATGAGAATATAAGCAGGTAGAAGAACCTTTTACATTACAATACTACGTAAAGTAGTAGACACTGTCTCCAAATGACTGAAATACTGTCGGTGTTAAACCCAACAAACAAACATTTGGGACATGTTTACCTAGTCTGAAGATAAAAATTTTAATGTTTAGGTCTGATGGGTCAAGGTCACTCTTTGATAGGCTGTTTGTGTATATAGGTTAAGGTCACTTGTACGAAAAAACAACAGTTTTTTTACAACAGTGCATGATAAGCAGACCATGCTGCATGATAGTATAGTAGATCATCCAACAGGCACAAAACAGAGACAAATCACAGTGGGGGCATCTTTGTCCTGTGGACACATTTCTAGTTCTGGTCTAATTTTCAAACATATCCATTTTTTTTTTTTTTTTTTGTAGACAAGATAGTAAGTCTTTATTTTTTTCTTCAAATATCAGAAAAGTATGTCAAGTCTTTATATTTGTTCTTCAAATATCAGAAAAGTACATATCATATCTTTTTTTATAAGAAAGATGGTTAAGCTTTAAAAATAAGAATATCTATGTTTATTGGCCAACTTTTATTCCCTAGATATGCAACTTCAAACCATCTTCTTTATCATTCCCTAGGTTTGCCATTTAAGATTTCTTTCATTATGTAGTATTGCTACTTAAGACATTGTTATTTGCATTCCCTATGTCAATCAATACTCTTCTTTCTTCCCAAGGTTTGCCACTTAAAACTTTCATTCATTTCCTATACTTGCTGCTTAGATATTTCATTCAAAGGATTGCAGCTTATTCTTGTGTTATATTAATCCCGTTACAGTGTACAAAGTTTGAAGACAAATCCATAGCAGCCACATGGTCAGACAAGGGCAAAGTTCACATCTGGAACCTGACCCGGCCCCTCTGTGCCTTGGATGATTCGGCAGTCATGACAGAGTACACTAGGAACCAGGAGTCTCCCCTGCCACTATTCACTTTCAGTGGTCACCAAGTGGAAGGCTTTGCTATGGATTGGTCACCTATAAACAAGGGTAAACATACTGATGTGCAGTACATCTCTATTATAATGCTGTATATGGGGTTGAAATGTAGACACTGCACTTTACAGCTGAACTGCATAATAACCTTGTGAAAGTGCACCTCAAGTCCAGTGTTTAGTCTAGAGTGCACTGTTGCGCCAATAACCCTTTAAAAATTTAAATGGCAGGGTTTAAATTTAGACAGATTTTGCACTTGCTATTTTTAGCAAGTGGTGATTTCTTTACTTGCTAAATGAAACATTAAGGTTTCAAATTCTTTTCTTGTAAAGAGTTAAGTGTCAGTTTTAACAACACAGTGCAAAACTATGGAAACAACAAGCTGAGTATGTAATTTTAGTTTCCGGCCCCATATGGCAGAGTGGTTGGTCTTTTCTGTCTCTTCCAGATCCACCATCTTGTAACTGTAGGTTTTTGATAATAGTTCTTCAACTCAACATTTGCTACTCTATTTCCACTGGCAAAAAAAACAAGTACATGAAATTTCCACTCACATTTAAAAATTTACACTCTCATTTAGCAAGTATGCTAATTTAAACTCTGAATGGTGCAATATAACTTTCACTCGGGGCCTGACAGGCACATCACCACAAAAAATCGCATTTGCTGTTTTCAGCACTTTTTCATCTTTCCACTACATTCCATCCCTTAAGCGAGCACCTGCAGACAGTACGCTATTTGATATTTATCAGTAAGTGTGTAAACACAATTAACAGTAAGCCAGTCTGTCGCTATGGTGTACTGCTTAGTTACTTATAATAGATGCCAAGATGAAGCGAATTTCTGAGCTTTTCAAGCCAACATCGGCTAAAAAATCAGTCTTCGATACAGAATCTATTGAAATTAACGAGCCTAGTCCTTCAATGTCCCGAGTCAGATTCCAGGCCTTCTACTTCCATAAAGATAAGAATTCCAGCCAAAATGGCTTACTGACAACTAGCTGGTCTACGATGAATCAAAATCGTTGATGCAATGTTCTTTCTGCATTAATACTGGCATATGTCTTCACCAGATCATATATTAATGTACTTGCAGATAAAAAAAAAAGTCGGGTTGATACTGCTGACATTGATTTTGAAAAAGCAGTGACTGAATGGAACTTTGTTTAAAACAGAAGAGCATTTGCCAGTGTTATGAAGTAACAAGTGTGTCTGTGACAAAACTATTGATAAATAGTTGATCTACACTATACTTATTGTTATAAAGACAGAAAGCTGTAGTACAAAAGGGTTTATTCTAAAGGATTTTAATGTACAAGACTTAGTTAAGTCTGAATGTTACTTCATTTAGTCAAATGTTCTTCATATAATTGTTTGGTCAGTGATTGAAATTAGCTGTGGCTAATGTGGAGCTAACTAGATCCTGTGAAAATTCCTGGGTTTTCTTAATTTACTTATGTGTTTATATATTCAGGCCTGTATATAATATTCTTAGTTTCATATACATGTATTGTCTTGGGCTTGTTTACATAATTTGAGGCAGACAGAATTCTTGATGAGAATGAATAGCTCTTTACTACATGAGAGCTTTAACCCTTTCCCTCATAGAGGACATCATGAAAAGGCCTATGCGAACAGCATAAAACCGGATCAGCCTGCGAGTAACTCGCAGGCTGATCAGGTTTTATGCTGTTCGCTGCTCCTCAGTGGTCTGGAAATGAGGATTTTGTAATTAAATTTGGTAAGGTTTAACTGTGGTTTTCTGCAGATCAGGCTTTATGTGATACCTATTGAGGGCGTCAAAATGAGTATATATGAGGGAAAGGGTTAAAGGAAATGAAAATTCTGCGTCTTGTTTTTACCAGTGTGTCATTTGGCATAAATTTCATATATGTCGCAAAATTCTATGTGATGTATACAGTTGTACCTGCATTTAGCACTCAACCTGTATTAAGCACTCGACCTGCATTTAGCAATCAGTTTTAATATTACCAAACTGTTGCATTTTGTTACATGCTTAACTTTTGTTTGAAAATTTCAATGTGGTACTTTCTTTTTAAATGTGACCATGGAACAACTGAATTTTAAACAAGAACAGCCTGTAAATGTTTTTATGACATGTTAAAATGATACATACCATACTTGGTGTTTGTTATAACTAGGTCAGCTGCTGACCGGTGACTGTAATAAGAACATGCACCTGTGGAAGCCCCAGGAGGGGGGTACCTGGCAGGTGGACCAGCGTCCCTACAACAGCCACACATCATCAGTAGAGGATATCCAGTGGTCACCTAATGAGGCAAATGTAAGGGATATTGGAACTATATGTTAATACCTTCTGCGGAACAGTGGAAGTGTACATAACTGTTGATCTGAAGGTTGCTGGTTTGAAAATAATTGAGACAAGAATATTTCATAACCAGACACAAAATACTGGTCCAACCCAAGAACCTCAGAGGGGGTTTGTTAAAGTTGTGAGAACAGGTTTTCCAATTTAATGTAAAATAATATCTTTATTGACTTAATGAATTTTTGATGAAGTGGTTAGCAATGTGACTTCTATACTATTTCTGATGTAAAGCAATCTATGACCCCCAAATTGACCCCAAAATATTTTTAGATTTTTTCTTTATCATTATATTAAGGCACTTGACCCCCTTTTGAAAAAAAAAAGGGTTTGTGTATATGTGTGGGCAGGGGGTTAGTCTGCAATCAGTTGGTATTGTAATTTTTAAGTTTTTTTTTCCAACTTTCCAGCTGCTCATGTTAGTTTAACCTTTCTCAAGTGGGTATTCATGATTTTTCATCACAATCTAAAGAGATTTTCATGATATTGACAGACAGAAAAAGTCTTTAATGAGATGATATAAATTATTATATGTAAATGAAAGTCCTGAAAGAAAGTCAAAATTATTGTTAAATGGCTTGTATACAAGATATGTTCAAAATATTTGTGGACTAGCTTTATAACTTCTAGATCTAAAGATGCTCTTTCTAACCATATGAAATTAGTTTGTTTTACTATAGGGAATAAGAAATAACAGCTAAAGTTCACAAACCTTTTGAACATACTTGTAATTTATGAAACAAACCGACCATTCGGAAAAATATTTATTGTGATTATTCTGCTCAGGTGTTTGCCTCATGTTCAGTGGACCGTAGTATCCGTATATGGGACAGTCGTGCAGCTCCAGGCAAGGCCTGTATGCTGGCAGCAACCGATGCACACGAGAGAGATATCAACGTGATACACTGGAACCGGTGTGAACCTTATATACTCTCCGGGGGGGATGATGGCGTGTTGAAAATATGGGACTTGAGGCAGTTCCAGGTAAGTTACAATCATGCTTCATTCCCATTAACAACTGACCTAGATATATAAATAATTAATCATTTAATTTATAGATAATTGAAGCTATACCAGAGAGCCTCAAATAAATTGACTGTTTACTCTAAGGAAAAAGTATATCTGGGGAAAACAAAAATCACGTGTTATTTACAAGGGAATATATCACTGAAAGTTAATATTATTCACCATATTTTCAATTATTAGTTTTTATAGAGTAATAAAATAATTGATGATGACATGCCTTCATAACTCATCTTTTATCTTCGAATCAATAATATGCCTGAAAGCACTTCGTTTCTCACCAATACGTCCTGAGTTTTGATTCCTGATCATTTTTATGAGAGGGTACAGTGGTCGTTCGTCCAGACGTGGGTTTTCTCCGGGTTCCTCCCACAGTAATGACCACATACACCGCCACTTGAGCCATCAAGAGTGATTTATATAAGTTATGAGAATTTGTTTTGTAATCGATGTATAAACAAATAATATGGCTCATAAATATGTGTTGTAAAAAGAATTAAAAATTTATATTTCACTTCAGTACTACAATACAACACTGACATAATATGTTCTTTATCAGCAATTGGTTATGCATGTACTTCCCTTTGCTCCTGGATGACTAGTTCTGTTGGCCAAGTGGTTATAGTGGGGTCAAAAGTAGGTGATGAGGAATAATCTTAGAAAAACCTTGTTAACACTCTAGAGGCCACATTTTTTGGCCATATCTTCATGAAACTTGGTCGGAATGTCTGTTTCCATAAAATCTTGGACAAGCTCAAAAGTGGGTTATGTGGGGTCAAAAAGTAGGTCAATATGAAAAATCCAACATATGTTGCTCATTTATTATCAGGTAAGCGATTCAGGGCCATCATGGCCCTCTTGTTTGTGTTAGACAAGGAGATTTTCAAAGTTTATACATATAAGGCAAATTGGCCTAGCCATGATTTTTAACAGATCAGAATATTAAGAACAAATAGCTAAGGAAAATTTGAGCCAAATCATTACAAATCAGTCAGTGGCTTTTCTGAAGAAGATATTTTAAGTTTCCATTATAAATATATGTAAGGCTAATTAGCCCCTGCCCAGGGTTTTCCCTAGTGCACAAATTTGCCCATTTTGACCCTCAAAAATATTTCAAATTTTTTCTCTTTGTCTATAAAGGGGACATTTGTCCCCCATTTGTAAATATCAAAGGAAAAAACCTGCGCAGCCCCTAATGGTCATGTTTTCTTTTAACCAGTTAGAATAATTTGAACAATCTTGTTAAAAAGTAATACAAGGGAAATATTCAAACTAATAGTTTTGGGAAGAAAGTTTTCACTATATATACTTATTAGGCAAACTAGCCATCAATGCCGATATAAATAGATTAAAATTTATTTATTATAAGTTTATTTAACATTCTTTGTAGAGGGATATAAAAAAAAAATATTTTGAAAACTGGTGAGAAGTTTTGGAGAAGATATTTTTTTAATTTTTCACCATATACATAAGAGGCACACTAGGCCGTCTTCAGCAGCCATGTTTTTAAGGGGACGGAATATTTGAATATCCTTTGAAAAGAGTTTCCCAAGGGACATCTGTGCCAAACAATATTAAAATTCTTCCATGAATCAAGAAAGGCCTATTCTACTTATTTGACCTTTAACCTTTAAGTGTGACCTTGGCCTTTGAGCTACGACCTCTGTCATGGATCATGTTTTGAAGAAATGGATCAAGGTTTTGCAAAATCTCATATGCATGAGGAGGTAATAGCCCAGTCAATACCTTTTGTACCCATTTTTTACCTTCAACCTCAAAATGTAGCCTTGAACTTTGAACTATGGACCTGGATCACACCTATTCACACCTATTCATGTTGAACAAGTCCAAAAAAATTTTTCCAGGATGGGAATGCAGCAGCTATGTTTAAGCATCACACTTCACCAATCACATCTGTGGAATGGCACCCAAGAGACGGATCAGTGTTTGCGGCTTCAGGATCGGATGACCAAGTCACCATCTGGGACCTGGCTGTTGAAAAGGACTCCGGGGCTGCTGGCTCATCCTCCGGTGGGGAGGAACCAGAAGTTCCGTCTCAGTTGTTGTTTATACACCAAGGACAGACAGATGTTAAGGAGATTCACTGGCACAGGCAGTTGACTGGTGTCCTGCTCAGCACGGCACACAGTGGGTTTAACATATTTCGGACGATCAGTGTGTGATTCTACAGGCTCAGTTGGAATGAGAGGATAACTTATACATACATGTGTGTTCATGGTACTAGTGCACACACTCACATAACCAGGGCTGGGTGCAAAGCTAGTATGGTAACTACAGGAGTTAAGACAGGTTTATGTCATTTACTTAGCATCACTCAGCCCCTTGAAACCTGGTAGAGTTACTTGGATTTTTTATACAAGGAAACCCTTTTGCTGGCATTTGGTAGATTGGTGGTTCTACCTGGGTGCCTCTGTGCCTCACTACCTGTAATCAGCTGGACATGGGTGAAATATTGTTCCAGTGACAGTAAACTCTGCCACAACAACAGGTTTGCACCGTGCACTCAGTATACAAGTTGTTATAGCAGTTACCTTAATCATGCTGTCCTAACTATCACAGTGATTGTTTTATAGTTTCTAAGATATTTTAAAACTTTTTTAGCTCACCTGAGCACAACGTGCTCAAGGTGAGCTTTTCTGATCGCCCTTTGTCTGCTGTCAGTCGTGCGTCGTCAACAATTTGGCTTGTTAACACTCTAGAGGCCATATTTTATACCAATCTTCATGAAACTAGTCAGAATGTTTGTCTCTATAAAATCTTGGACAAGTCGAAATTGGGTCATGTGGGGTCAAAAAGTAGGTCACAAGGTCAAATCTTATAAAACCTTGTTAACACTCTAGAGGCCACATTTTTGGCCCAATCTTAATGAAACTTGGTTAGAATGTTTGTTTTCAAAAAAATCTTGGACAAGTTTGATTTTGGGTCATATGGGGTCAAAAAGTAGGTCGAAAGGTCAAATCTTAGAAAAACCTTAACACGCTAGAGGAAACTTTTGGCCATATCTTCAAGAAACTTGATCGGAATGTCTGTTTCCATAATATCTTGGACAAGTTCGAAGCTGGGTCATGTGAGGTCAAAAAGTAGGTCCATATGAAAAATCCAACATATGTTGCTCATTTATAATCAGGTGAGCGATTCAGGGCCATCATGGCCCTCTTGTTTTATTGATATGCAAACAGCTTATAGAGTGAAAAGGACGCTAGAATTGAGAGACTCAGATTTGAGTCATACCTACTGAGGCTACAAATGGGTATCAGTATTGATACCTTGTACCCAGTATACTCATTTCATCCCATAGGTTGAACTCACATTTTATGAAAGAATAACTTGTCTTAGCTGTTAGATTATATGCACCCTGCTTAAGAAATGACCACACTGGCTCTGCCATCTGCCACAAAATTTGGGTATGGTTGGCATGACATGTTATAAAGTGCTTTAATTAGAAATAAAAAAGACGGTTAATGTGACATGTTGATATATTAAGTGACTAATATAGAAATAAAATTATGAAGACAAGAAATGAAAATAATGACATTTAAACATGTTACAAGTGAATTAATTGGAAGTTAACGATGAACAGTATGATATATTACCGAGTGTAGAAAGTCACGGTATATAATACCCAGGCATTCCACCTTGAGGTCATGTAATGCGAGTGTAAGACAGGGTGGGACAGCATGATGCTGTTGGGGTATAATAATGTCTGATATCAAGTGGCTTTATTGAATAGAAATTATGACAATGGGTCTTATGTTCATGACACTAGTAACCTGTAATATCTTATACATTATCAAATATATTTTTGTGCAAATCCCTGATGGGTTAATTTTTTTATTCATGGTTAAGAAGAAAGTTGAACTATAAATATTGTTTGACCACTGTCATTGTCGGCAAGACATTTGTAATGTGAATTGTATTCTTGTAAATTTTAACATTTTATTGATATATTAAATATGAAATTTTAAGATGGAGGATGAAATATTCCTTGTTACTGATATGGAATGAATAAAGAAGAAAATGATTGGATTTGGATTTAGTGTCTTTTATTTTTAATTCTTGAACTGTGTTAATTTGACAAAAAGCTGTCTGTATACAAGAAAGATTTTAATGTTTTACGAGTCTTTAAAAGTGAAATTGAATCAAAATGCAACATTGAATTAGGCATAACAGTTAAGCTGCACAAGTAAAATTTAAAAATCAACTAGACCAGATCAACCAATCCTTCCTGTCTGATCAGGGTTTCCTCTGTTTGCTCACATATACACAGTCTGCACTGCAAAAAGAAGTCAAGATTTCATATACTTTTAAAAGTTCTGACAGTAAATCACTAAATGGTTCAACTTTGACCTACATCATTTCCAGAACAACCTGGACAGAAAAAAAAAATGTTGCCTCTTGTTCAAATAATGCCATAGTTGATCAAGTCAACAAAAATGATTTGCTACAAACTAGTGTCAACAGATGGACATTCTGGTCTAACCAGATATGGTTTTAATTAGAGATATATTATTAAATGAATTACCGAATATCATTTTTCTACAGTTTATCAAGGTATGATCAGTCTGTAACCTTACCCCTTTTTTTGCAACATTTACCCTTCATATATATATGTACATGTATAAACTCATTTTGACATATTGGTAAACAGCAAACCCAGATCAGGGCTCTGTTTGTTCATACAATATTGAAGCTCAGTTTCTACACAGTCTGTGTAGTATTATTTCATTTAAGCTCACTAATTAACCCTTTCCCTCATATAGACAAATTTTGACACACTCAATGGGTACCACATAAAGCCTGATCTTCAGAAAACCACAGTTAAACCTTACCAAATTTATTTACAAAATCCTCATTTCCAAACCACTTAGGAGCAGCGAACAGCATAAAACCTGATCAGCCTGCGAGTTACTCGCAGGCTGATCTGGTTTTA
Organism: Solen grandis; assembly: GCA_021229015.1. Lineage (NCBI taxonomy): Eukaryota > Metazoa > Mollusca > Bivalvia > Adapedonta > Solenidae > Solen > Solen grandis. Next base: position 29,699,741 of record CM037780.1, on the reverse strand, counting down.
TGCTGTTCGCATAGGTCTTTTCATGGTTTCCTCTATGAGGGAAAAGGTTAAGCTCAGTTTCTACACAGTTTGTGTAGTAAAATTATTATTTCATTTAAGCTCACTGAATTAATATTCATCAAGTTGTTAATTTATGCATGAATATTCATGTGGTAAAGGGTTAACCTCAAAGGTAGTTACAAATTAGATTGATGAATTTCAGAATATTCATTTCTTAATCCATTCTTTTTGTGAAAAGACTGATAAAAATGTGACAGAAGAAAATCAAATATTTAACAGTTAAGAGATAATGTTTTCTATAAGGGGAGATACCTTTACCAAAAAAAGGAAAATACGGAAAACTTCAAAAATAGCAATAAATAAATAGAACATTTGTTGTCATAGACATTACAATTTTACATATAATCAACAACCAATACCCATCATTTATTATTACAAATGGTATACAAATACACCATTAAGCTTAATGTCTTGAGGTAAACAAAACTCAATACATGTCATCGGGACTTACTTTTGTTAATATGTCTTGTTTCATAATAACAATATTATGCCAAACGAAAATGGACTAAACACATTTTAATGTTGCTGTTTGTTTACTTGTTGGTATATATTGGCAAGTATTTTGTAAATTCAACAATGAAAAAATACTTCAATGAATGATACAATGTACAAAAACATGCATTGTTTTTACACTTCAATGAAAATGATTCCTATATGTATTTGATATAGGCACTTTGATGAAAATAATGGATTATATACATCATTATCAGTACATACCCATGGTACAATAAGTATTTTGCTGCTACTATACTGTATAATATACCATGAGCAATTACTGGGAAAACATACTTTGCATGTATGAATCAGCCAATAAAATCAACATATAAGATGTCAAAACTCATTAGAAAAATAAAATAATTGTCATAATGTCAGTCCCCATCAGGCAGTGTGTATATCCAGTTAGAAGACTTACATAATCCTGATTTGTACATGGGAAGAGGAATCTTTTAAGCATTTCAAAGCAAGGTAGCAATTGAATATCTGCCTTTTACTGTATCTTGCAATTGTTTGAGCTTAATCTAAAAGTACCTGCAACATTAAAGCCTCCTTGTGAATTTTATCCTCAAAAGACCTAGAGAATGCACGTTTATGTGAAAGATACTATAACAAAATTGCAAGTTGTAGCTTTTTCGTTCTGCATTTAGCTCACAACAATGTAAACAAAATTAAAATTAGAGGAGTATTTTAGAAGTCCATTTAATTCTGAAACACCCCTCGTAACCCCAAAGACATCCATGATTTTTTGTCAGGACTTTATAGGTTTATCAAACTCTCATTTGAGACTTTGCCCATATGCTACCTCTTTTGAAAATTCCAAGCTTAAGCATACTTGACTTCAATAATTCAGTAATACAAAGAAATTTCAAATATCCCATAGGTAAAAGTGTTCAGCAGTGGAATAACTACAAATGTGATTCTGATGACATCATCTGACCACATCAAATTCTTTTGATTAATTCTGAAACAACCATTTTTTATGTTTACTATGCATGATTGTATCATACATGTACATGTTTATACAAATTTATGTACATGTTATACAAATTTTATACAATGAAGATATTGTAAGTAAACAACCACTATGTCTTGTGAATGTGAGTGGGGAATGAAAAAGATGAATGAGAAAGGTTACCCCTTTACTTGGTGTATCAGGAAAGACCCCTGAAACAGGATCAGATTGACAGCAATCCTCATGTTTAGAAGTACATGAATTGTATTTTCTTTCCATCTTTAAGGTACTGTGGAGAGTGACAAATAGTATTAAACCTGGTCAGCTTATACTGGATAGAGAGATTATTTCTTTGATGAAAAGGTTTATAAAAAAAGACAATTATAGTCAATATTTATCATAATGAGTTAAAATATCCTAAACTTTTAGACAGGGTGAATATCATCACATGCTGTGTAGTTTGCCTGCTACATCTACTTGGGTAAACAGAAGATTTAAAAAAAGTATGGTAAGCAGAAATTCGTATATAGAGGAAAAAGAAAATATTGAGAAAGACTTTAAAAAAATAATGAGTATGAAAGAGAAGGTTTTCTGACATTAACAATCAGGAACATCCTTGAAATGAATGCTAGAGTATCATTAAAGGTGATCAATTATTATCAATTACCTTGTCATTATGAAAAATGTTAAATAAAGTTTATAGATAAATGTGTGTATATAGATGTGTTTTATAGTATTTGTGTATATAGATGTTTAATTAGTGTATGGATTTAGATTTTTATTACAACAATTTACACAAGTATTCCTTAATAATTTCATTTAAAGAAAACAAGTGTTCAGCTAAATTTAAATATTTGTGCAACTTAGCCCTCTATAAAGGATATTCTTTCCTTTATGAATATACATTAAAAAATAAATGAAATGATTAACAAAACAAACTTATTTGAATGGATCAAATGTAAAAGTAAAACATAAAATGAACATTAAATAATAACAGTAAACGGTACACATAAAATTAAATGACATGTATCAGAATCTCTAAAACAGCGGGACAGTAACGTATTTAACATTAATATATTTATATATATTTGGCACTTTAAATGATGGACAAAAACAGACCTATTCAAATATTGCAGAAAGTACACTAAATTGTGAAAAACAAAAGTAAATTAGGCTCAAAACTATGATAAACAAGAGGGCCATGGTGGCACAAGAATTCTCACTAGAGTACTGTTAGCCTAATTATAGTTCAGGTCACCTGATTTTACCTGGTTACCTTTAGCAGCAAAGAGTATAAAAGGAAACTAGCTGACCCCATTTGGGGCCTCATTTTTCAAGGGATCAACTTTATGGAGAGGGCCATGAGGTGATAATTTGTGCCAAATGAAATAAAATTCTGACCATTGGTTTCACAATTTTTTTTATTTTCTTGAAAGACTTGACTTTTTGAGTTAACCGTCACTTCGACAGTATTTCAGTCATATAGCAACGTCCAGCTAATTACAGGTGGAAGACCCGAATGCACAGAGGCATCCGGGTAAAACCACCGACCTACCGCAAGCCAGCTGGAAGGCTTTCTAACATGAAAATCTTAATGACCCTGCAGGGTTTTTTCTCGAAAGAGTATATAAGGTTAAGCTAGAGGACACAAAAGGAGCCTCATTTTTCAAATGATTAACTTTGTTTAAATAATTTTGGTAGACAGCAATGAGGTGACTAAATGTGCAAAAATAAATTCTGACCATTAGTTTCAAAGATGGAATTTGAACTTTTCTATATATTGTATATGAGGAAACTAGCTCAACCTGTAGGGGTCTCAATTTTGAAGAGATGAACTTCATTTTAGCAATTATCACAGAGGCTATAAGGTGACCATTGGTGCCAAATGAAATCAAATTCTGACCATTGGTTTCAAAGAAGATTTTTTTTTTTAAATAAACTTTGTTGTCATGCCAACCTGAGTTCTGCACGATCAAGTTTATATAACCCACTTTTGTGATGGGCTATCAAAGAATCATTCATACCAAGTTTCATAAATTTCTACCAAGTAGTTTCAGAGGAGATGTATTTAAAGCAAGCAGCTGTATTTAAAGCAAGCAGCTGGCAATGCACAGCAACAGACACAGGGTGATCAAAATAGCTAACCTTGAGCATGTGCTCTAGTGAGCTTTATAATGATGAAGCATAAGCAAAAGATAATAAAAATAAAAAAATTAAATTTATACATAAAGGATAATGTAATAGGCCATAAACATCAGTCAAAATTATTTTTATAATTCAAAGAAAGTAAACTTTCAATAAGAAACAAAACAAAAACAAAACCTAAAATCATGATCGTCTATTCATAGAGTCAATATAGATTAGTTTTACTCATATATTTAATAACAACATTCTCAATCAGATAGAAATAAAACAATTAACTAAAAGATTTAATCTTCTTACACTTTCATTTAACTGCTCCCAAGCAACAGGCCTGTTGTTAGAGCTACCATTTGTTACACTTATTAAATCTTTGGTTCAAAAAGTCATAGATTCCTTAAACACTTCTGTAATGTGTCATTTATTTTCTTCAAATTGTTTAGAAATGAATCCTTTTCCTCATATGTTCTGATACCTTGGCACACAGAGCAAACCCAGATCAGACAGCTACATATTGCTGTCTGGTCAGGGTCCACTCTGTTTGGTCATACAATATTGTAGTCGCATGGCAAAGAAAAATATGTGTACATTGTTTCATATATCATTTAAGTTCAGTAAGTTTAAGCTAATAAAATTATAATTTGTACATGAATATTCATGGGGTAAAGGATTCTGTTTAAACCAGGGCTAAAGAAAAAGCATCAGCAAGCATCAGCAAGCAACTGTATGCAGCCTGACAAATAACGGGGAAAAAAGAAGAATCTCATGTCATGAATATTAATGTACAAATTTATGACTTCATGAATATTTATTTACTGAACATTGCTAGATGAAGCATCCAATTTTTCTTTGCAATTCAGATTATGTATTATCTGAGCTACAATACTGTTTGAACAAACAGAGAAAAGCCTGAACAGACAACTCCTATAGGAACTTTTTGATCTGGGTCTGCTCTGTTTGCCAACTATATTAAGTATAGGGTTAAATTTTAAAACCGAATGTCAAACACAATTCAAGATGCAATTACTTTATCTTCATTCTTTTTATGTACCTCTATGAATCAAATATAATATTTTAAAAGTGAAAATAAAATAAAAGAAATGCAAAAATATAGCATTTTCACACTGCTAAAATGTTAATTAAAAATTCCTATCAAATAAAATGTATATAGATAAAAGCACCATTAGAAAATGACTAGCATTGTCTCTACATAACAAGTGAAAGCCCATAGTAAACACAAGGATCACTCTGAAAGACATGCACCTATGTAAATTTAAATTCATTTATTTTATGTAGCTTTAGAACACAGTATTTACAACATACATGTACACCTATCCCAGCAGACAGTTTCTGGAGATTGTGCCAGTGCCCTTTGCCTGGAAATAAATTCTTCCACACCCCTTTTCCCTGTGGACATTGAAATCACAATTGGTAACACAGTCAATGAATACTACCACAGACCTACGGCACCAGATAAGGATAATGTGAAGATATGCCCCTATCAGAACCATAGGGATTCGGCACATAGTATTTCGAAAAAAAAAATATTGGTTAGTCTCTCTCTCTATCTCTCTCTCTCTATATATATGTTTAAATATAAACACACTGATTTTTTTCCCAAATACTATGTGCTGAATCCCTGTGATCAGAACATTTATCTGAAAATTAGGTCAGATACCTTTAAATTCATGACTTAAATGTGGATTTAGTCTTAAGTTTTGACAGTCCTACATCAACTCATCATGAAAATTACTGTTACAACCCGGCTCAAACTACACCAACAATACTTTGCGCCAAGAAACACTAAAAAACTAAAGACAGTGCAAGATCACATCCCACAATTCTTGTCTTGTCTAGGTAAATGACTAAGATGAAGGTAGTTTTATAAGAGAATGTGCATCACATCTTTAGATTTTTATATTACTTTGTACCAGTAATTAAAACTGGTGGATACATGATTAAGATAAAATCAACCAATACATATTTGTGAAGTAATGAAACGATAGTGTAGATCCATTATACTGTACTCCATACAACACGAAATCCAATCACGGTATTTCTTTCAGGCATAGTAATCCAATTAAGCAACCATACCAACATTGAAATAATATGAAAAAAAAACCTTCTTATTCAGTAAACTGAAAAATAATCAGACACTGTAAGCTGACCATTACTGACACCCCTGAGTTTGATGGTCTACAAGTTATTTTACCCGCTAATTTAATGTAATCAAATGTGTAAACTCACGCTAATGGTATTCTAAACACGCATCCTAGTGGATGAAGAAGTATTGAAAATTTATTTACAGGCTCAAATTCCACCAACAATACTTAGTGCTTAGTAATACTTCAATTCTTAAACAAGGTAGATACACATTCCACCATTGCTATTTTATAAAATATTCAAGAACATGACTAAGCCAAAATGAATAATTTCCTTAATAACTAAAAATAATTGTTAAGAAATGGAATATTTGGATATTTTTATTATAGAAACAAGACTAATGAAAATCGCCGCAAAGTATTTAAGTACTGTATTACTAAGTGCTAAGTATTGTTGGTGGAATTCAACCCTGATCTGATTTCAGCTCCCTAGTAACTACATCTTCACTATTAGTCCATACCAAAACAAATTAAACATTCCTCCTTAATACTGTGTATCTAGAGATGGTGGCAGTCCCTTTAATACAGATTTTTTCAAGATTTTGATCATGCATATGGACATTTTATTATTTAATACTCACTGAATGGCCTTTTTGTTTATATGGAAGTCATAGCATGGCCTTTTCTTGAAATTATTTCAGAATGAAGTTTAAAATCAAAGGGCATATTAAAATGCCAAACAAAGTGAAACTTTTCAATGATTTCACAAGATTGAATTAAATACAATGTATTGAAACTATCCAAACAAAAAAAAATAATGGCAAGGATGTGTGCTTGGAAATAGATGATACACGTTTAAAACAAGTGAGAGGTATTTATAAATTAAAATCATGGTTTGCAATATCTTGAGGTATATGGTCTTGTGGAAAATTACTGAACTCAAAATATCTGAAACTTGTTAAATTATCCACCACTTTATAGAATGAATATATTTAAGTGAAACCTTACAACATAATCTTGCCTGTGTTTGAATATAAAAGTGTATATAGCTTCCATTTCATGCTATCATGTACCTTGAAATGTATGAAAGAAGTATGGCAAGTTATAAAACATGTTACTTAAAAATTAAAATAAAGGAATAAAATGATTTTTAAAAATCTAGAAATTAAATGATATGAACTCTTTGAAAGACAAGACATTAAACTTGAATTCAAAATACAGTATAATATCTTAAATACTGGACCAATTCTACCCTGTTATGCAAATCCAGTACAGAGATTAAAAATAGACACAACAATCAGTGGAATACAAGTCATTAACTGTGGGTAAAAGGCCACTTAGGTCTGACTGACTAGCATTGCTAATACTGATCAACAGTTGTGAAGACTATGATAAAAGGGGGAAAAACCCTGTGTAACAAATGGAATGTGCTATCAAACTGGGGATTCCACATCATTTGAGGATGAAGGCAATGTCCCTCTTTTTCTGAAATAAATATCTTTCACAAGCATCGACATCAAGCATGGAGTCTGTTTCTTCCCTGAGATACTGAGTTTTGATGAGCGGGACTGGAACTCCTGACTGACATATTTCTGTACCAAGGTGAGCAGTCTAGTCAAGCTTATGCCATTAACCTCTGGTTGAGACAGCACTTCACACAGGCCTGTTATAAACCAGGATCCACTGTCCGGCCGCCGGAAGGCATAATACCCTGCAGACACAATAAAATTAATTCTGATTGAAATATTTCAAGGCACGAGAGAGAAATTGACACAGTGAGAAATGTACCAATCAACTAGAAATGTATCCACTGGACACAGATGCCCCCCATGAACCCAAACTCTTCTATGACTAAATGAATTTTGTAACAAAACCACAAATGCACAATTTACTATGCTGGTGAACATTCCTGTAAAGCTTTATTACTGTGGCTCATACAATTTTGAAGATTTGTGCAACACAAGATTTTGTGACAGACAGCCACAGAAGGGCAAATCCTTATACCCCACCAATCCTATTCAATGTAGGGACATAAAAATACATCATATGCTTATGATACAGTTAAGTAAAAAAAACATGAATGTCAGTGGGAAATTAAAAGTGTCTAGATAGTTTTACCCTATGTATCCATCAGAGATTACACAGAGAAAAAAAATCTAATCAAGTTGATGAAGTTTAGGCCAAAAATGTCATGAAGTCTGGGCCAAAAATGTGACCTCTAAAGTTTTCACAACTTATTTCTAAGATTTCCCCTGGTAACCTAGTTTCTGACTCATCAGAGATTTTATGTATACACACTTTATGCAGTGTCTATTCTAGGAGGCAGGATTCACACATTTTTTTTTCCAAAATCCCAAATGGATTACAATAATGTGCATGAAAATTCTGCATGATACCCAAAACTGATATTTGTCACAGCAAAGACAGATATGTTCATTTTGCCATATTGATTTATCGAAGTATTTATTATAATTATGTGCAGTGGGTGGAATAAGTTACCCTAATTTATATGAATACAAATATTTTATGAGCCCTACAATTGAATAAATGTTTTTTGTCTAGAAAATATGAATTAACCATTCTATGATCCAATATCAAAACTACAAATTACCAATTTATCAGATCTTCAGAAAAAGCAGCTTTAGTCAATCCTGACAGACAAAAAAATCTCCTCTTCCTAAAAGAGTGCAGATATTGAGAAAAACCAGCAGAATCAAACATAGGGAGTAACACTGCCAGTCAATTGAATGCCAAAAAGTAAAAACATTGTGTTTCCGAAAAATACCTAAAAAATACTACCCCCCCCCCCCCACCCCTGTTTGATTTGGGGGGAAATAACCCATGAATATCAAATCCTAGAATAGACACTAATTATGATCAATTTTCATGGTCAAAAATAAGGTTTCCCTTCATAAACTTTCTAAGATTTGACCTTGTGATCTATAAAAAATCTTGTCCAAGATATCATGAAGACTAACAATCTGATCAAGCATTATGAAGACTGGGCCAAAAAGTTTTCTCTAGAGTGTTTACATCCAACTGTTGATGACGAAGACTATCCTCAAAGTTCATCCTAAGCACAAATGCTCAGGTGAGATACAAAAAAAACAATAAGTAAACAATACATCATTATTATATTAATAAATTTTGTTTGTAGTCCTTGAATATTTGGCTTTAAACATTTGAATGATAAGAATAGAATCAATCAACATATCTCTAGTTTTCATAAACAAATGACTGAGCAAATAAGATAACTTACACTATCAATGATTTTCAAGTGATAAATAAATTATCAATGTTTCCATAAATAGATGTCACACTGAAAAAGTACATCACATGCATTGCTACACTTTATCAATGTCAGGGTTGCCACAGAGCTGAAGAAATAAAATTCCCTGACTATTCCCTGACTTTTCCCTGACTCAGCCCTACTTTTCACTGACCAATACAACCACAATTTTTCGGCCTCCTCCTCCCCTTCAGCCGTCCAATCCTCCCATCTACATTTTTATTGTTTTAGAATAATAACCTTAACAAATTTCAAATAAATCAGAATTCCTTTTCATGGTTATATTAGTCAGTGATAATAGTACAGATACTATTGAATGATTTTCTTACAAGGTAGTAATACTTCAGTCAATCTTACACATTAAGCAACATTTACATGTAAGCTATGGACACTATATCAACATAAATGGTCACAAAAGCATTTAAAATCATATGATTATACATGTACATACAGTCATGTCATACACCTCTAATGTTAAAACATTTAACTCAACAAAAATAACTCTGATAAACAGTGTGCACAATAAAATCTCAGTGAGTTGACTTAACCTATCAGTCTAACATCCCAAACCTTTTAAGGTTTCATGCTTATGTTTTTATATTATTAAATAATCAATGTTTGAAAGTAATACTTATAAATACTGTTTGAAGACTGCCATAGCCACTGAAAAATTCAAAACATCAACTCAGACTTTCATTTTTCCCTGACTTTTCCCGACTTTTCTAAAATGTATTTTTTCATGACCATTTTTAAAATTCCAATGTTTATGAAAATATGTCAATGTTTTGAAAAATAGGTATAATGCACAATTACAACATATAGATAATAGCCACTCTATCAAAACTGACATTTTGTCTTCTATTTACAAGACATGTATTAATATCTACAGTAACAACAGTAAGATATGTCACTGGTTCTAACTGACAATGGCACTTTTTTTTCAAACATGGCACATTTCCCAGGCATTTGATTTTTTAAATTTTGCAATTTACAACATATTAAATGTGATATTGAATATGACACATTCTTTGTGTAATTTTGGCTCAAATGTGACCATAGAGCAAAAAAAGTTTCCAATGTTGCACCATCTGGTGCATTACCTGGCTCAAAGAAAAAAAAAGTCTTAGTGTGAGACCTACATAAAATTGATTTCTACAAAATAAAAGCCACCATGGCTATGCAGTTGTTTTCTAGAATTCCTTTACCTGGTTGTTTTAGGTTTGACTATTAAAATATAACTTTTTGGTTTCAACCCATTTGGTTGTATGATTATTTTGGATATTTCATGACTTGCATTTTAAAATTAGGTTGCTTAAGACAAACATGAGAAGTGAGAGGTTTCTACCTGGTGGAGTGGCATACATGATCATAAAGTCCTTGTATATTGGGCAGGGATACACCTCCACCGGGCGGACAGGTTTGGCGTCCACCTCATCTTCACCCGTCACTCCGACATTCACACCTCCATCTAGCTTTGACCCGCGACAGGCCTGAAAGTCAGTAAAGTCAGCACAGTGCACTTTTCCAATCTTCAGCAGTGAAAATTTAAGCCCCATATTTACCCATTGTTAAAGGATTATTTGTGTTTCAAAACTAAGTAAACTGATCACAAAAACAGTATCACAAACAAAACCATGTGTTATTTTGTGTTAACTAGGTCAACCATGACTAACTATTATCCCAGAGTAGCTTATGAATAAAATGTAAGTCCATTATCTTCACTGAAATCTTATTATTATCTCACTTAAACAGACCCATTGTTTAGAATATTTAATTTATCTGAAACTCCATCCAATAAAAAAACTCCACTAAATGTGTTCTATCCTGCCTCTCTAAGAAACTTGGGGGTCCATCACTATCAAAATATTAGAACTCTTCGAGAAAAGTGTTTAAAATGTAAATAATTGTTTTAAAAAAAACCTAGGACTATAATGAAAATTAGAATCTCTTAACCCTTTCCCTCACAGAGGACACCATGAAAAGACTGAAAAGCGAGTAGGCTGATCAGGTTTTATGCTGTTCGCTGCTCCTCAGTGGTCTGGAAATGAGGATTTTGTAATTAAATTTGGTTGGGTTTAACTGTGGTTTTCTGCAGATCAGGCTTTATGTGGTACCTACTGAGTGCGTCAAAATGAGTCTATATGAGGGAAAGGGTTAATTCATAATGTCCAAGTATCTATGGTCAAATGCATAACAACAGTAATTCTAATCAAAATACAAAGCCAATTACAAGAATATCGGTACCTGTAGCAGTGAAAATCCTTTATAAGCTCCAAAATCAGTTATGCAATTTAAGACTATTTACCTGTATAAAAAACATTCTTGGTTTCCCTCGTAGACTTTGACACTTGGCGTCTATGAAGAGTCTCACAATTTCACTGGTAAGAATAATCTGGTCAGTAGCATATACAAGGTCTTCTCGTTCCCTTATGCCTGGCTTAGCCTTGTCCACTATGTGAACTTCATCCCCATGTGACAAGATAGCACATGCAAAGCAGTCAGCTTTACTGTGGTCTTCTTTGGCGACTGTAAAATAAGTAAACCAATTGATGTTTATTAAAACTGTGAAATGTTTACCTGACTGTGACTAATTGAACCAGATATGAAACTAAATCTATCACTGAAAGTGATAAAAAAGGGCTATAATTCTTGCAAAAACCTTAAAATCTGCACTTGTCTGCTGAATAGTCTAATCATGATATTATACCAAGTATGAAGGAATTATCAACATATACCAAACTTCATGTAATGTGAGACAAGGATGAGATGTGATGGGACGTGACTTGACATAACCTGAAGAGCCCTCTATTCATACCCACCTCTGTGAACTGGGGTCAGGGGAGGGAAATTACTACTTTAACAATAGTACAGTTTTTCAGCATAGGAGATATGGTGCAGACACTAAAGTTATGGACAGACAGACTGACAGATGGAGGGGTTTATTCGGATGGTTTATTCACCACAAAATCACAAACACAACATATGAATATCTGTTACCAGTACATTTAAATGCATCACAAAAGTTCAATTAGCATCTACATGTATATGAAATTTGATTTTACCAACTTCTTCATTTACCAGCTTAAGTGGATGGGGTATGTCAACTGGACTTACTCATTTATAAGACAAACTTGATACATTGGCAAAATCGAGATTTACAAACTCTGCCATTGTTTCAAGAGTTATCTGCATCATATTCATCTCCCTATTGAATTTAAAAGCTGTATTTTCAGTATGTGCAAAAAATCATACTTAAGACGTTAAGCACAGCACAATTTTTTCAGATTTTCTAAAAAAAACAATGTACTAACTTTTAACCTAGACAGGTAAAAATAAACATGTATATATTACCTTTCTTAAAAATGTATATAAATATTACCTTTTTTCAAAATAGACAGCATTTGGTCCCGTGTCTGATTATCATAACATCGAACATTAAATCCAAGGTCAGAAAATGTTTTCATCAGATTCATAGCATCTATACTGGAGCCAGGCCGAGAAGAGTGGGCCTTGAAAAACTCATTGTTGAAGATGACCATCGTCCCCCGGGTCTGATGGTTGAAGTCATACTCGTTTGATTCATCCCAAACCGGAGGGGAAGTTGACCCAGTACCACACATGAGCTCCTTAAACGGTCTGAAAAAGTAAGACAATATACTGTAAACATTCTCATTTTCTACACAACAAGTTTTCTTTTTTTATCGGGGAGCCTTTATAGTGGTTAATGTCACTGGTTTACTATCCTCTCATCTGTGGGTTTGAGTCCTGGTCTCAATTTTGACTCAAATCGTTCATGTGAGGAAGCCTTCTAACTTGGTAGTTCCACCTAGGTGCCTCTGTGCATTTGGGGTCTTCCTCCACCTGTAATTAGCTACACATTGCCACATAATGAAAATACTGTTTAGGCAACAATAAATTCATTTAATTGACTTATCACAGTAATTTCTCCGATACCAATCATGCAATATATATATACCTGTACTCAGATTTCCCTTCTGTTATACCAGTACTTTGATTCCTAGTGAAAGTATTATAACAGGGTATCAAAATAAAGCTGTGCCATTGAACTCCAGTCAAATTATGATTTTAATTTAAAGTGTGTTTGGTTTATATACAATCTTTATATTTGAAAGTTTAAAAATTGTCATAAAATTTGAGAGTTTGAGCATTGGTGTATTAAACTTGTTCATCAGTTTGTCTAGTAAATCTTTTTCTCCATGTTTTTTTGTTGGGTTAACGTCCCACAAACAGTATTTCAGTATTTAGAGTGATGTCTACTTGAGACAGATATACTGCTGCCACACTGCAGTATCACGCCATAGACATGTGGCATGATACCACACCCAGTCACATTATCCTGACACCAGGGCAACCAGTCCTGGAACTATCCTTATATGCTGAGTGCCAAGCAAGGGAGCTATAACAGTACCATTTTTACAACTTTGGTATGTCACATGACCTCCTGCTCCCGAGGCGGTTGCTCTAACCACTCGGCCACTGGGGACGGTTATTCCTCCATGAAGAATACCCTGATTAACAGGAGGACCAAATGGACATATGTATTTTATCATTGGTACTTACTTCTTAACAACATCCAGAATAGTTTTCAGACCAGGAAACTCAATTTCATCTGTAACAAAACAATCATGGATAACAAATCATGTCCTTCTAATCCTAAAATCTCTTACACACTTTAAAAAAACAAAAGGATACATATACTAATTGATTATGATAAAAAGATGTGATCTTCATATATCTGAAAGCTAAGTGTGATAAATAGAATGTTAATTCCTTCCCAATTATAAAAAGTGTCAATTGAGATGGTAGGCAAAAAGATTAACAAATCTTTTTTACAGGTTAGTTTACTTTTTTTTTTCATACTCAGTGAAATTTGATAATTGCTTTATCATGATAAAGAATGTAAAATCAGTAATCTTAGTATCAATAAATTGCCTGGTTGATTCACACAAAAAAACTGAACAAATACACATGTAGAGTAAATTCATTTCCAAAAGCACTTGAGCAATACAGATGGTAGAAAACAAGTAACATTTTGAGTATTCAGACATGCAAGTTAAACAGTACAAATTGTCAAATCATAACATTAATTCCTTATGATGAGTATTATTTATGTATTTCAAGATGTTTGATGGCCACATAATCTACACTAATATTGATCATGTGAGTCAACAGTAGGGCCTTTTTTTCCAGTTTTGGGGAAGTCACCCTAGCCCTTTTGTGGGGGAAAAAACAAGCAATTTTCACAATTTAAGGAGTTTTTTTTACCATGTTTATGAGAATTTGGTCTCTGCACTCTGGAAACCAGTTTCAATGTTGTAACATCTTACTTCATAAGTAAAATGTTTACAATGAAATAATCTATTGAATAACTATTAGAAAGTCAATAAATCAAAGTACATGTAAATAAGGTTACATTAGCTTCATGATTTTTGTCCTCTTGGTTTCTCCATAAGCAGCTGCCCCTCCTCCCATTTGATGGGGATTTTTATCTGAGGGAGGGGAAATTAGGAGGATATTTTTGGGAAAATAAGTGGTTACTTGGCTTGGGGAAGTAGCTATAACCAGCTACTGTAAAGAAGGGTAAAAATGCCCTGAACAGAACAGCAAACGTAAGTGATAATGTCAATAATATTATATAGACACACATGATGATGTTACCAACAATACAATAGCCATGACCATTTTTTGTTCTCCTTAAACCATTAAACTCAGTTACAAGTGCAAATTTTGATTAAATCATCTACAATATAAGCTAGCTAAAATTTCAACACTAAACTAAAAAGAAGCCAAAGCTTTAAGTATGTATATATAAATTGAGAAAAAAATTTCTTACCTTCTGTTTGCTGTGAGCAATCCATTTCTAGGATATTGTAATGGGACCACAGATCCTATTCTACCAACTTGATTTCCTACTTCTTTAGCTCTGTAGAGATATAATAATCATCAATTAAAAAAATTGCTGCCTGCTAACCTTAACTTTAATTGTAGATCTAAATGAAACCACTGTGATGTGTATTTATCTGTGACATATTAAACACGCAAAAAAGTCAGATAAACACTGATAAACTGGATAGTGTTTACAATTTAACAGACAATAAAGGTTATTTAGTATTTAGTAAGATAAACCTACCTCCAATTTAATCAAGTTAATGTTTCCATTTATATCATATCTAATTAATGGAATGGACTTTTCCAGTGTTTACTGATGTATTCAAACTGACAAAAAGGTGATCCAATGGCTACACCGGGGTAATAGGTAGACAATGGTTGACCTGCTTTATACAAAAGAACACATGGTTTTGTTTGTGATACTATTTGTGAGCAGATGACCTCCAGAAAGGTACATAGGTTAAACTAACAACTTTACAATCATAAATAAAACAAGAGGGCCAAGATGGCCCTATGTCGCTCATCTGAGTAAGATTGCTGGGTTAGGCATGATTACAAAAAAAAAGTGGCATCTAACGTGTTTTTAATGTTTTCTAACATTTGACTAAGTGACCTAGATTTTGATCCTACCTAAATTTGCACTCATCTGGGATTTCATGCAGTCAACATCTTATCAAGTTTAATAGAAGACTGGGACAAAAATGTAGCCTCTAGAGTGTTCATTAGGTTAAACAAACATTCTTTACAAGTTACATGAAGGTAGGCCAAAAACGTGGCATCAAGAGTGTTCACAAGGTTTTACTAAGATTTCCCCAGGTGACCTACTTTTTGACCCCATGTGACCCATTTTCAAAATCATCCGAGATTTCATGTAGACAAACAACCTGACCAATTTGCATTAAGATTGGGCCAAAACTGCAGCCTCAAGTGTGTTCTCAAGGTTTTTCCAAGATTTTCTAAGATTTGACCTAGTGACCTAGTTTTTGACCCAATATGACCTAATTTCAAACTATAGTATGAAGATAAACATCCTGACCAAGTTTCATAGATTGGGCCAAAAGTGTGGCCTCTAGCATGGTCACAAGGTTTTTCTAAGATTTGAGCTGATGACCTAGGTTTTGACCCCACATGACCCAATTTCAAATTCATCAAAGATATCATGTAAACAAACATCCAGACCAAATGTTATGAAGATTGGGATAAAACTGTGACCTCTTGAGTGTTAACTTTTTTTTTAAGATTTGACCTGGTGACCCAGTTTTTAACTCATCCAAGATATCATGTAGACAAACATCCTGACCAAATTTAATGAAGATTGGGTTTAAACTGTGGCCTCTAGAATGTTTACAAGGTTTTTTAAGATTTGATCTGGTTACCTAGTTTTTGACCTTATGTGACCCAATTTGAAACTCATCCAATATATTATTAGACAAACATCCTGACCAAATTTTATGAAGATTGGGCCAAAACTGTGGCCTCTTGAGTTTTCACAAGCAATTGTTGACGATGAACGTCGCACAACACATGACAGACAAAAGTCGGTCACAAAAGCTCATTCTGAGCACAAGTGTTCAGGTGAGCTAAAAATGCTTTGAGCTTTTGATTATAAGAAAATATCAAACATGAACAATAAAGACATAAAATGAAATACTTTGGCATGAGTTGCTAAAATAATAATGGTGTACTTACTTGTTAAAATTTAAAAGGCTGATGCCAGATTGTAAACATAGCGAAATTGTGTGCATTGCAAAATTTTGTATTTTTCTGATATTGCAAGGGTCATATTACTACTGACATCCCTGTCTGATATCAGCTATGGTTGAGCTTGAATGAGATATTCTGTATTCTCATTAACTTCTTTTTTGGAGTCCTGGACTCCAATGTTTGGCATAAGTCCCTATAGTATTTTAGCACTTCTTAAATGACTGTATGGTAGGGCTGCAACTTTTCAGCAATTATATTAAGAATCCTAGTGAGGACCCTAATATTAATAAAGGCCATATAATTAAGCACTGCCTTCTACTTTCAATAACAATAACCTTGATCAAGAAATGAAGGCGATGTACAATAATAAAATGTAGTGTAAATAAATGACCTGTAGATTGCAGGCTAATGGCCCCCTGAAATCCAATCCCCAAACGCAGCACAGATAAGCTAAAAATGCATAATATACATGTACTAGAGCGTAAACATGGCATTATTCTGGTTTTTAGTTGTGTGTGACGTCACACCAACTATAGTACTATGTTTTCAACCTAGGTTCTCCTAGATTTAAAACCGAATAACCTCTCAATAGTGTAAATATGATCGAACAATTTTGTATATCTCAACAACATAAGTATACTAAAATTAAGCAAAAATTTTGAAAAATTAATGCTATGTCAAAAATAAATACTTACAAGTTAAAAAAAATTGCATGTGACATGAAAACACCATAGGACTTATTTTTCTATGCTGATGTAACTGCAATCGATTGATGTAACTGTTTTTATTACGTGATCACTTCACCATGCGCACGAATATTGTTTATAGATATCAATGTAAATTTAGGCTGTTACAATAAGTTAAAACCCATGTGAAGTCCAAAACAAATCATTGTTTACTAATACTCACATCAAGCTATCGACCTCAGATATCTTTTGGGGTTATTTTTTACAATAAAAAATGACTGAAATCTGTATACATGTATATCTACTCTTCGAAATGAGTTTGGAGCCTCTGACCTGTAGAAGATTTGCATAACAACTTCAGTCTATAAAAAGAGACTTTTTTTTTGTTTATCAAAGTAAATTTAATTAACAGTGATAGACTTGCAGCTCTTCAAACACTCTTTCATTTGAGACACACACAACTTCAGTGCCTTCAGCGCTTTGATATAAAGAGTCATAACTCTCGACCTATTAGTCTTATCTGAGATATAAAGTTACATGTGACATAAACAAAGGGCTTTTGCTTACAAGGCAAAAGTTCCATTGAATTTGCTTGCTGAGCACTTACAAATTTAATTTGCTCCCCAGTTAATCTTCATACCTTAAAAATGTAAAAGATGCCTAGACCTTAAGCCAAGACCTAGCTTTGTAGGTGATGGGACACACCTGGTGGTTGATGGAAGCATGTTTGAGATTGTGAGCAAGCTTTGTTACCTAAGGAACAAACTGCATCAATCTGGGGAAGCTGAGACAGCTGCTTCAACTCCCATATAAAGGGGGTTGAAAGAGTCCAAAGACCCATTCCTCTCCTCAAGGAAGCCCTCCAAAAATTAAAGGGAAATTGAACAGAGCCTAGCCCACATTTGTGTTCCTGTAATTTGTGATATTGTTCTACTTTCTGAGACGTGGCGTCACAAATAATAAGCATGTCGCGCCAAGCGCTCGGGGATGGTACAAAATATCCAAATACTCCTAAATATAACCAAATACACAATTCATTTACCTACATACATTAAATTAACAGTTAAACTAATTAAATAAGTAACTGATTTAATTTTTACTTTTTACCTTTCAAGCTTCTTATTGTATTTCATGATAGTTTATTCTGACTTTGGTAACTCAACTCCTCACCGTTGAAGGTTCAAATCCCGGCAGAAAAAAAACCAACACTTTGTTAACATAACCAGGCAGATTAAAAAAATGGTTGTTTGTTTTGTTTAATGTCCCACTGACAGTATTTCAGTCATTTGGAGATGATGTCTACTTGAGACAGATATAGTGCTGCCACACTGCAGTTTCACGCCTTAGACATGTGGCATGATATCACACGCAGCCACATTATCCTGACACCAGACCAACCAGTCCTGCAACTACCCTTATATGCTGTGCGCTATAAGCAAGGGAGCAATAACAGTACCATTTTTGATGACTTTGACATGTCGCAGCCGGGGATTGAACCAACGACCTCCCGCTTCGGAAGCAGATGCTCTAACCACTTGTACACTGTAATTTAAAAAACAAAAAAATAAACGGTACCGTCTATCTTTTTCTTCATTTATTTTTATTGTCATTCCCCTGTAAATAACCCATATTGGTGAGAGCCAAAAGACTTAGTTGGTACAGTCGCCCTTTAAGCAGAATGTTCCGGGTTCCAGTCCGATGTTTCATATTTTTCAATTGAGATCTCAAAATACATAGAACTATATAATAGTTAAAAGAGATTTTTATTTAATACATATCCATAATGTAAGCAGCAGTTTTCGCAATTCCTTGTGACAATATGATCTCGTAAAGAAAGGTAAAAAACAGTATAAATTATTTACATTCATATAAATATTGTGTTAATTTGCATGAATTTAGGTGGGTTATTTCCTTTATTTTATCATTTATATGGTATATTTGTGTGTATTTGGATAAATTTGGAGTATTTGGGCATATTGGGTATATTTGGGTATTTCGTGTTGACGTTAATATAAACTTGGCCTTAATACAGATCCTTGGGGAACACCAGATTCAAATTAAGTCAACGCCTTCTATGGCTGGGTCACCTGGAAAGGAAACCGACTGGATCAGGAAGCTCTCGAATTAGTGAGAAGCAGCTGGCCGATGTCCCACAAGTCGACCCAGAAAGTCGGTAGACACGATTGACATCAAATGATATTCTTTATGCAGAACTTACCGAACTTCCAAAACAATTCATTTTCCTTTGTTATTCGTTATTCAGTTGTGTTTCTGGCGGTATCATGAGGTTTAACTCAATGCCTTCGTCATTCCATTCGTTCAGATCAAAAAGACAACAACTGATAACAAAATAAACAAACGAATATAATCAATATTAATATCCGGAAGTCATTTTTTCTCAACATTTGTGCTCGGACCAGGGAAATTTCGTAACTTGATTTAGTATTGCTAACCCGTATTCACAAAATACCGTACATGACTCCAATCCCCAAGCAGAGTTGTCGTTCTTTCCTCGCAAATTCGTGCATTTATCTCTGTATTTAGATCTGTATTTAGAGATTGTACCGTCACTCAGATCGTTCTGTTTACATTTTTATCTCAAGTGTTTCATTTATCTAAATCTGCGGATTGTTCCCATCTGCGTAATACTAATAAGGCAGGAAATAGTTCCCATAATAAAAAAAACTATTTCCAAACGTTTCATGATGATTCAAAAATTAATTCTTCAATGTTTCTATACTTTAGTTCATTAAAATACATCTCAATGGACGTTAAGTAATTGTTTTCCGTTTTGACAAGATTCTTGTCATTAAGCCCATTGCAAGGAACGAACGACAACTATGATTGGAGATGCCCGGAGTAATAATCTCTAGTCAGACCCGCTCTGGTTAATTTTTCGAATCTCAGTAGAGATTACCTGGATTAATTAAGGTATATGTACTCAGAGATGTGAATATCTATTCCAATCCTACATATAAGAGAATTACTGAGCAGCAAAATTCAATTTTATTGGGGAACCGATCAACAAGACGCTTTTGACAAGGTCAGGCGTATTTTGATGGAAGCTCCTGTTTTGGCACTGTATGAAAACATATTGAGACTACTCTTATGACAGACGGTTCAGGCTATGCTACTGGAAATGTAGTGCTTAAGAAACAAGCCAATAACCAGTTTCATGTGCTTCAAGGTCATTGACACCTACTGAACAAAGGTATTCAACCATAGAGAAAGAAGCTCTCGGGGTGTGAAAAACACAAAGATTTATTGATAGGAAAAGCCTTAAATATTGTGACCGATCATAAGCCCTTAGTACCACTCCTTGGTAAAAAAAGACTTGAGTGAGTTACCAGTACGAATACAGTGATTCAGATTGAGACTGATGCGATTCTCGCAAACAATTAGACATGTCCCTGGTAAACAATTAATCATACCAGACTTACTTAGCAGAAACCCAACGTGTGACAGTTTGACATTTGAGGATAGCCAAAATTGCACTGAAACTGAGATATGTGTTGATTCAGTTGTGCGTTCCTTGCCTGCTACAGAAAAAAGACTGCAGGAAATAATGTCAAAGCAAAGGTCAGGTTATGTCTGCAAAAAGTTAATAGACTTTACCCAACATGGGTGGCCTGATTCAAAGCTATGCGAAGTCTTGAAATTATATTGGAAATTTCAGCCAGAAATTACTCTAAATAATGGCCTGTTAATGAGAATGACAAATTAATTATCCCGGCAGAAATGAACACCGAGATTTCTTCTAGGTTACATGAAGCTAATCAGGGTGTCACCAATTAAGTGCAGACCAAGGGCGAAAGCTCGGAATAAGTGCCGACATTGAAAATCTCGTCAAGGCATGTGACATTTGCTCAAAAATGCAAAATGAGGAATAAAAAAAGAGCCAATGATAGCAACACCTTTTCCAGAAAGATGTGTTGGTCAAAGTTAGGTTCAGATTTACTTTACTGGCATGGTTGAGCGTATCTGCTTGTGGTAGATTATTATTCACGCAATATCGAATTAGCGAAACTCAGTTCTCTCTCATCCGCACTTCAAATGTATATTATCGCGCCACGGTCTGTGTGATACCATAGTCACAGATGGGGGGCTTCAGTATGCTTCAGATATTTTCAACAAGTCTTCTTCTGATTACGGTATCAAACACATAAACTCCAGCCCAAGATTCAGAAGCGGAACGCGCGGTACAGACTGTAAAACGTCTGTTGAATTCATGCAATGATCCATACCTAGCCATGTCGACTTATCGGGCAACGCCATTACAAAATGGGCTATCGCCAGGTCAATTATTATTGTGCGGCAAATAAAAAGTACGCTTCCTCAACCACCACGTAAGCTTGAACCAAAAAAAGATTAATTACAAACAGTTAAAACAAAAAGAGGAGAGTTACCGTACATACTCCAAAAAAAAAATTTGACAGTTCGAAATGCACTCAGTACCTTCCCCCACTGAGGAAAGGGGATGGGGTGTATATAAAAGATATAGACACTGAGGGCAAGATTATCAGCGAACATTCACAACCGAGATCCTTTGTAATAGAAACCCCCAAAAGTACAATCTCAAGAAGCCGTAGACATTCGGTGAAACGGAACACACAGGTGAATTTTCACAAGGAAATTGACATTCCTTTCGTCAGTGTCTAACTCTAAATCAGACTCACAAGGGTCTCAGAGTCAAAACAGTGCCAATGCTGAGAGGTCGCAAAGAGTTTATGTGACAAGATCTGGGAGAATCTCACAACCACCAGATAGTCTTAACTTATAATTGTTTACATAATTATATGGGAGATAAACTCAATTACATTATAATTTATATGTGACATTTCAATTACTTTTCAGTGTTTCAGTGACAAAGGAAGAGAGATAAGTAATTATACTTGTGATTAAACTGAAACAAAAATAATGTTATAGACGATCCTCGAGTTTATCTAAACAAAGGTTTAGAACTTTAGAAAAGGGGTGTTGTGTTAAGCATTATTATATGTTAAGGGAGACAACAACGATGTGCTTATATGTTCTGTTATTGTATTGTGTATAAATGCATGTACCATTGTTGTAGGCCAGTTAGTCTCTATCTTCTCACGTAAGAGTATGCTTGTGTTCTGTAGAATAAAACATTATAACTACGAATTTATTCGGTTATGCTGATACAACAAAGAGAAAACGCACTATGTCGCACTTTATCCAAACAAAGGTCATGTGATTCTCATCCCTGAATACAGGGATACTTGGGACCTGGAATTATTGGAGAAATGACACATGTGTGTTTAATTATCAGCAGTTCCATGGAGAATACCTTCAGCATCTTAGCAAGGTAGTAGTATTTGCTGACGACCATGCAAGTCAGTGCTCCCAGTGCTACCAGCATTGTTCAGGGTACCGTGTTGCTGCGTTTGCAACAAAATGCAAGGCAATCTCAATGTGTTCATGCTACTGCCGTGCAAGACTTTCTGACTTCTACCCAAGCCTGACACCCTGAGAATGTGTGTTGAAAAGTTTACACGCATATACATAGCTAAGATACTCTAATATTCCGTGCAATACTTAATATTGAGCAACTCAACTTTGAAAAGTGACCATTGGTATGTTTCTTTCCCTTCCGTCCAGCGTTTGCTAGTGTTTATGACAGAGAATGACCGGTGCGAACGCTGAGAGCCTGCCGATACAGCGATTTCCGCAGAGAGCCCGCCGATATGGTTATGCACCGTGAAACTGTTGATCTTTAAAAGAATACTGTCGTGTGTAATGAAAGGTAAATATTTTTACCGACGAGCGATATATTTAATCCGCCATTGTCAACTTTCAAGGTTAAACGTATTGTGTGTCACGATTAATGTTCTGATTTGTAATGACAAAAATAATTCATTTGAAATTGTATATTACATTTTGTTTTTCAAATTCGCAGAATTAAGAATGCGATCGCTCGAAATGTGTATGTTGTTGGCTTGCATCACTGCGGTGGCCGCTCTCTGTTGCCGTGGATAAAAATCTAACAACCTAAGGTGCTGTTTTAAGTGACGAGGAACTGAAAAACAAAGTGTGCCACCTTAGACGCCAAAGTACGCAAGAGAACATTGTGTTTATGTGCAAAAATGGCCCCAGAAACATCCAAAAAATTAAAATGTCCTATGTAGAGCTATAAAATTTAGGGTTTAAATGTTCAGACATTCTAACATAGTATTGCAGAAGATATTTTGAAACGCCCAATCATTACGACAGTTTTCATATTCTGTTCCATATAAGTTGGCCTTTTATTGCTAGAATAATAGATTTGAATAAACCTTTTTCTTGTTATGTTTTCATTTTCATATTTATTATATCTGTCCTTTTTACAGGAATGAAGGATTGGTTGGAAGACGCCATGTCACCTGAATCGAAGATGTGAAGCACAGATGTCAGTTAGAAGGACAGCTGAGAAATACAAGGTGTCCAAATCGACACCCTCAGACCTAGTCACCAGGCACGTTGCTGTTGGGAGTCAGTGGGGCAAAATGAGTAAATTGTAAGCCCTTAAAAACTGAGACAGGTGACAGCTGGGAAAGACTAGTAATTGGGTAAACTGTCCTAGCAAGTCAATTTACATTCTTTGTGAGAAGAAGCCCAATCCAAAGTCGTGCGAGATTCGGAGAGTATGATCGACCATTGAGCCAATTGGAATCGAACACACCCGATCAACCGACAATGGGACAGAACGCGGACTGGTCAAGAACATGTAGTTGTTGGAAAGTTTTGAAGAACAAGGTGGGGCTGAATTTTCACCGCACAAAGATGGGATGCCCGCCAATCTTGAATCTGGTGCAACGTGCAAGGCAACTTTGTGAGACGGAGGAGGAACTGGATCAGGAAGAACACCACAGTGTCCAGAGGAGGAACTGGATCAGGAAGAACACCACAGTGTATAGAGCTTCAATCATCAGGTGACGGAGAGGAGAGCACCGAGAGTACAGTGACGGCTAATTATACTAGTGGTCATCAGAGAGAAGCAAGAAAGTCAAGTGGCCCGCTAGTGCAGAAAAAGCAAAGTGGAAGACATTCGATGAGAAGTTGAATCTGATGATGGAGGTGTTCTGGTTGGGAAAGCTGACAACAAACTGCGCATTATGTCTGAGATCATCTACACATTTGGGAAGGAACGATTTGGTCTAGAACAGGCAAAGGGGAAGGAAGAGGTAGGCGGAAACAGAAGAGTGCAGACAATTTCCAAGCTTAGGGGAGAACTCAAACTCTTGAAAGACAGTTAAAAATGTGCTGAAGAAAGCGAAAAGCAAGCCATAAGGAAGGAGATACAGAAACTTCGTAGGGCGGAAAATCTGCACAGAAAGAGGCATGAGAGACAGCGAAAAAAAAGCTCAGTTCACCAGTAAACCCTTTCAGTTTATGAAACGCTTGCTTGGTGAAAAGAAGACAGGCGAGCTCCATTGCACAAAGAAAGAGGCAGACAAATACATCAAAGAGATACATAGTGACAGCAGTCGTCATGAGCAGATGGGTGAATGTGAAAAGTTGCTCATACCAAAGGAACCAGAGGAAGAGTTTGATTGTGCAGAACCAAGATTGAAGGAAGCCGGGGACATTGTAAAGAAGCCTGATCGTCTTCACTCTTCAGCACCAGTGCAATATGGGGTTCCGTACAGAGTATACAAGAATTGTTCCAAGATCTTGCTCTGGTTGTGAAAGCTGATACTTATATCTTTTTAAGAACAAGTACATTGATACGACTGTACAGAAAGGAGGAGTACCAGGTGTGTCAGGGTGTATCGAGCGTACCAGTTTCATCATCACCCAGATCATCGGTGAGGCACGGGAAAACAAAGGGGACATCGCCGTGATCTGGCTTGATTTAGCTGATACAAAAGACTCTGCAGCTCTATCATGTGCCTGTTAGGTTTCAAAAGATGCTGCAGCATAAATTTGATGGCTTTACATTGAGATTCTCTACAAGAGACATGACCATCGACTGGCATAGACTTGAAATAGGTATTGTGACCGGATGCACACAATCAGTCGTGTTGTTTGTCGCTGCTTTGAATCTGACTTACCTCCAGAGGACCAAAGATAGCTTAAGGTCTATCCAGCCTCCAGCAAGAGCATTTATGGACGATATGACCATAACCGCAAGGTCGTACATCGAAGGAAATTGGATGCTACAGGAATCATCCAGTGGGCTAGGATGAAGTTCAAACCCGAGATGTCAAGGAGTCTGGTCTTGAGGAAAGGGAGGATGCAAGAGAGCGCTAGTTAAAGCTAGTGGGCAAGGGTGGACTACCATGAAATTTCAAAGCCTGATCTACCAGCACGGCATCCTACCACGCTTACTGTCGCCGCTTCTGGTCTACAGTGTTTCATCATCAACGGTGGAAGCCATGGAGAGGACCATAACTAGCAGGCTAGGGTTTGGGTACATCACACGCTCCCGTTGGTGCAAAGCCGGTAAGAAGGAACGACGTACCCTAGTGCAGGACGAAGCCCGCTGAATGGACGAAGAAACCAGGCTCACAAAGGCTGAACTCTCAAAAAGCAGGGGAAATGGCTTAACTGGAAGGGCGCACAGCACAGTAAAAAAGGTTGTCATGGAATCTGGACGATGGAAGGCGACATACTTTTTTTTTTACTAAATATCTAAACTACTTTATGTCTATGATATGCCTCCAAGCCTAACAAATCTTAAGGCTTGGGGATTATCCGAGAGTCCAGACTGCAAACTTTGTGGCCGCCCATCGAACCTGGAACATGTGCTGAGTTCGTGCAGGACAGCCTTGTCAGATGGCCGGTACAGATGGCGTCACGACAAGGTATTGTCATCTGTAGCAGAACACTAGACCAGGCAAGACATACACAGAAGAAGTTAGTAAAGGCTCTTCACTCATTTCTTTTGTCAAAGCAGGGCAAGAGGATAAATATGCTAAAAGTGCTAATGGAATCCTAGGCACGGCCAATGACTGGAAACTGGAAGCAGATCTGAAAAACTCAAATTCCTACAGGAGATAACCGTTACCAACCTAAGACCAGATTTGGTATTGTGGTCACTTTCTACCTTCTACCAAACAAGTGGTCATGGTAGAACTTACAGTACCATGGGAAGAGAGGATTGAGGAGAGCTTTGAAAGAAAGCTTACAAAGTACCAGGCCCTCACCGAAAATAGTGTTGAAAGAGGTTAGAAGGCATGGTGTTTTCAGTGGAGGTGGACTGCAAAGGATTTCCAGCCTAGTCACTGTGGCGCATTTTCAGCAGACTAGGGATTAATGGATAGTCCCAGAAGAGAGGCCTATCGGCAATTGCTCGAGAGACAGAAGGCGCCTCATCAGGCGAAAGAGCGGGGAACAGTGGAACAGAGATAGATTGGTATGTGTGGAATGTGGCTCCTTGCTGACGCACTGTTGGCTCTTATCTGTCTGGACCCAGCAGGTGGCTAAAAAAGGTTTGAGGGGTTAGGTGAGTGTCATAAAGATAAATCACAATTAGTACTCAAATTATTGACAAAATAAGGGATAAGCAAACACATAGATTGTGATTGGATTTTTAGCTCACCAGAGCACAACGTGCTCAAGGTAAGCTATATGGATCACCCTCCGTCCGTCGCCCGTCGTCAACAATTTACTTTAAAAGACATCTCCTCTGAAACGGCCCAGTAGAAATTGATGAAACTTGGTATGAATGATCCTTGGGTGAACCTTCACAAAAAACTGCTAAAATAAACTTGATCCATGCAGAACTCTGGTTGCCATGGCAACCAACAACATTTTATTAAAAAATCATCTTCTCTGAAACCGATGGTCAGAATTTAATTTCCTTTGGCACGAATGGTCACCTCATAGTCATCTACCATAATTGCTAAAATGAAGTCGATCCCTTAAGAAATGATGCTTTTCAGGTTGGCAATTTTCCTTATATACTCTATATAGAAAATTTCAAAAATCATCTTCTCAATATCAATATTTTATATTGAAACTAATGAATACAGAATATTAATTAATTCCCCATATTGATTTCATTCTTTGTATTATTGTCATAAATATATTATGTAAATTGTTTCAAAGAGTTTCATTAAATTAATATATGGTATTAAATTGAATACATTGTTAATTATAGCGAAACCAGCAGTGTTGCTTTATTTATTATTCTTTTTTTTTTTTTCTTTTTTTTTTTTTTTTTGTTTGTTATTGTTGTTTGTTTGTTTTTGTTAACTTTAAACCAGGTCAAAAGATACAAACAACTATATAGGGTATATAATGTACTTCTCCGTTCAGAAGTTTCTCAGCTGAGTGTTGGAAGTGTCTTAATTATGTTTTGAAGTAATTTGGGTAATAATTGACTAAGTTCTAAGGTCTTCTGCTGTCATTTTTCTCTAAGAAATATGTCCTGCTAATGGTTGGCTAATAGTACTAATTTAGTCTGTATAGAAATTAGAAATTGTACTTTTCTATCTGGAATTTTAATCAAGGTTAAACTGAACTGTCTAATGAAGCGAAGTGATGGTACTCTGGTGAGCGTTCTAGGGCCATTATGACCCTCTTGTTCTTACTAAAGATGTGATATTTATACACCTTCATTGATGTTGTCATTTCAAATTAAATTATCGTTATAAATACAACAATATTTTGAGCTTTCTATAATTATGTTTTTTAGTATGCATGACAACAAAAGTGAATTGTTTTATTCAAAGGATGAATTAATTCAAATGACATGCTCTTTTTATCTCTGTCTCATACCACCATGCGCATAAGCATTTTCTATTTCTGTTCTTCCTGTTATTCTTTAGGACTTTGTGCATTGTATGAACTGGACAAATATCACAATATTCAGAAAAAACAACAACATCCTCATGTTGTATTTATTATACCTGAGCAAAATATTTTCTGTTCAGTATTTCTGATTAGAGAAATAGTAAAGGATTAAAAACTCAATGGTTTATATGATACATCATTTCAACATTGTTTGGAAAAAGTAAAAAGGTATATTAGTTTAATGGATAATTTTTAATATATAATGATAGCTTGAGACTATTATGCTAAAAAAGAGAAATGGATGAAAACATTGAAAGTAAAAAAAGTTATGGTGGTACATATTGTGAAAATCTTCAATAAATTGGTAAATATGTTTTAAAAAATGTGACTTTTTTATTCTTAACTGCCCATATTTTTTATAAAGATAATGATTAGGATTGTCTCATCTTTTTAATTACGAAAAATTTTGTCCTATCTGTCAATCTGTGCTTCTCTTAAAATCTACTTAAATTTAATATTTTTTTATCAATAAATTTAGATCCTTAATTTTTATACCATAGTAATACCCGAAATGTAACACACACACACGCATGCAAAATGATTAAAATTCATGTTAATTTATACTTTCATGGGCGCATTAAACTGTGACCAAGACTATGCTATCCATATATTGGCAATGAGCCAATGTGATCTGAGTGTGACATACACACTAACTGGTATACTTTGGATGCCCACTGTGAGCTCTCAGCCCGGATCGGGGGGGGGGGCTAAAGATGACATGATTGTGATGCCAGTGCTAGGGGGTCCGGGAAAAAAATGATTCTAGGATGATGGAGATGCATTCTAAGGGGTATCTGGGGGAGATATGGTAACTTTTTTTATAGTTAGATATACATGTATATGCTTTATATATTGAAATCTAAGCCTTGGGGTAAGAAGTTCTATTGCTTGGGGACGAAATTATTACATCAGCCTTTTTTTCATTCTTATGCTTTTTGTCCTTAAAATCAACTTCAATGCACCTTATTTTCTTCTGTTTTGACAAGATTCTTGACCCAGGCGGGCAGTTAACCTAACCATCGTTCTTGGGAAAGACATGTACTAGACTCACATCCTCCGTAAAGATTTCTCGCTTACAAAAACCATAGATGGTAGCTGGGGTCCGAACTCACAATATATCTAGATCCGTAAAAAATATTTTCATCTGTATGATTTATATTGCTACAAAAAATAATGGCACTGGCTGCAAAGCTAGGTTGCGTGTTTTAGTACAGCTGGGGATTTCTTTGGCTATATTAACTCTCATTAAGAATATAAAAAAAAAAGAAAAAAAAATGAAAATGAAAGTGATTGAAAAGGTTATTATTTTCTTTGCACAGTACAGTTTTACATATATTTTGGGCTCTTTTAAAAAAGCATAACTTGGTTACATTCTATTAAATTTATTAACACTGACATGTCTGTTATTGTCCATTTGTTGTTTTAAATATGATTCCTTTCTATTTAAATATATTTATGTTCACCTTATAATCTGTAAGATTGAGACATCACTAAAACCGTCTATAAAATCATAAAATAAATGTTAGATTTTTTTTCGTCACATTTCAAAAGTGTATATAACATTGAATTTGATCCTGGTTTATTAATTTTACTATAATATGCACAATAAATATGACTTAGAATTTATACTAATCGCTGTCAGTGCATTAATTGACGTCTGTGACATGGACACAAGCGTCTGACTGATTCAGATTAGAGCAGACAAAATGGCGTTGCCAAGGAGACAGCTAAGATAAGAGTAACAACGGATGCTCTCACAGCAGGTGTCGGCCTGGGTGACTGGTCATTTAGCTAACTTTTATTTCAGTAAGAGGCTCACAATGGGGATTTCCACTACTTACCACAAGCATTTACCCAATCAAGGCAATATCAGTCACCTTGGAAATTGTATGAGCCCCCCTACACACACACATACATCCTTACCCCGGTGAATCCGGGCCTGAGCAGGGTCATTTTTCTTATCTCCTTCTTATCTTATCTTGGGGTTTGTGCACCCACCGGTGAATGCACAACGGGACAGATTACACGGTGCATAACCATATCGGCAGGCTCTCTGCGGAAATCGCTATATCAGCAGACTCTCTGCGTTCGCACCGGTCATTCTCTGCCATAAACACTAGAAAACGCTGGACGGAAGGAAAAGAAACAGACCAATGGTCACTTTTCAAAGTTGAGTTGCTCAATATTATGTATTGCACGGAATATTAGAGTATCTTAGCTATGTATATGCGTGTAAACTTTTCAATTATCAGCGACTGCGACCTGAAACTCAGCAAAACAGTTAAGTGATGTACCAACATGAAACACAACCTCGGCACTTTCTACAGGCTTCAGCAGGTTATTGCTTTCATTATGTTTATAATATAACCATCGAATGAATGAGAAAAACACTGGAAGGGCAAGAAGCATGAAACTGTTATTTCACAACAATAAAACACAAAGTACGCTAGCAGTATGCTTTTAAAAAAACAATCGCTGGCAAAATGCAGAGAGCCTGTTTGTTGTAAATGCAGAGAGTCTGCCTGTGCTTCAAAAAGTGATTTGCAGAGAGACCTCCGGTGCACCAACAAAACCGAAAGTAGAGGGTTTTCAAGAAATTTACATTAAAATCGGCCAATTTATCGGAGTTTCAGGTCGCAGTCGCTGATAATTGAAAAGTTTACACGCATATGCATAGCTAAGATAATCTAATATTCCGTGCAATACATAATATTGAGCCACTCATCTTTGAAAAGTGACTATTGGTCTGTTTTTTTCCCTTCCGCCCAGCGTTTTCTAGTGTTTATGGCAGAGAATGACCGGTGCAAATGCAGAGAACCTGCCGATACAGCGATTTCCGCAGAGAGCCTGCCGATATGGTTATGCACCGTGGATTATATATTTGTATACTACATATTAGTGATTTTGTCCTCATTCCATGACATACGTATGTGACTCGATCTATAACACGTTTTACACTGCATAATTATGGCAGGTCAATGGATCGTTGGATTTTCTTCATGTGTATTATTTGTGCTCATGGATGGTACCCGGCTAGCCTTTGGGTTACTGCTCATTGAATTTGCCGATGCTTTTGGTAGTGGAAGAGGGGAAACAGCATGGATAGGTGCGATTTTGTATGGGGTGTATAATTTAGCAGGTATGTTAAAATCCAAGAGATTCCCTATGAAGGAAATCTCGTATATTCTCGCCGCGACTGTGGAAAAAGCGACGTAATTTTTTTCTCCACCTTTTTTTTCTTCTATTCTTTTTTTTTTTTTAAATAGGTCGTTATAGCTAGTCTATTATGATATGTATTTTAGCTCACCAGAGCACAATTAACATGCTCTCCCACCTTGAAAAGTGGGCTTTTGTGATCACCCGGCATTCGTCGTCGTCCGTCGTACATCGTCAAAAATTTTCCTTGAAATACTCCTCTGAAACCGCTTGGTAGAGATTGATGAAACTTGGCATAAATGATCCTAAGGTGACCCTTTAATAAACCTTAAGTTGTGTCCTCTTATGGTTGTCTGCAGTTGATCCCTTGAAAAATGAGGCCCAAGGGGGAAGGCTAGTTTCCTTATATACTCTATATGGAAAAATTCAAAATTCTTCTTCAATTAAGCCAGTGGTCAGAATTTAATTTCATTGGGTACAAATGTCTGCCTAATGGCTGTCTACTATAATTGCTCAAATAAAATTGGTCCTTTGAAAACTGAGACCACTAGGGGTTCAGCTAGTTTCCTTATATACTCAATATAGAAAAATTCCTCTTCTTTGAAACCAGTGGGTCAGAATTTAAATTTTCGTTCAGCGCAAATGGTCAGCTCATTGCAGTAAACCATAATTGCTAAAATAAAGCTGATCCTTTTAATAATGAGGCCCCTAGTGGGGTCGGCTAAATCTCTTCTCTGAAATCAGTGTTTAGATTTTTTTCGAGGTATGGTCACTTCATTGCTGTCTACCACAATTGCTGAAATAAATTTGATCCCTTTGAAAATGAGGCCCCTAGTGGGGTCGGCAAGTTTCTATATATTCTCCATAAATCTCTTCTCTGAAATCAATGTTTAGATTTTCTTTTTTGATTTTTTACAGGTATGGTCACTTCATTGCTGTCTACCACAATTGCTGAAATAAATTTGATTCCTATGAAAATGAGGTCCCTAGGGGGCTGGCTAGTTTCCTTATATTCTCTTTATAGAGAATGTCAAACTTCTATGTAACCGATTGTCAGAATTTAATTTCATCTTATGCTTATCTGCCATAATTGCTAAAGTTGACCCCTTGAAAAATGAGGCCCCAGCGGGTCGGCTAGTTTGCCTACATAATCTGTATAGAAACTTTAGAATTCTCTGTTTCTGAAATTTGAATTTGGTGATAATTTCAAGTTCTTCAACTCTCAAACTAATTCTCAGAATTAACTCTCGTTTTGTTATAATGATAACCTAATGGTCCTATACTATGATTCTGATCCCATGAAAAATTTAGGATTTTCTTTTTTCGGTATCTGAAACTTGAATCTGTTGCTGCTGGATTTAACCAGGTAAAATTAAGTAATATTAATGATTTTAATAAACTTATGTACTCTGGTGAGCGATCCAGGACCGAATGGTCCTCATATTTGAACATTTTTATCATTAAAACAGCATTTAACATTAGCTATATATTCATTCGGTATGTAGATAATCTTTGAGTAATGTATGAAGCGTTTGGAATGCATTTTCCTGGTGGATTATTATGGTAGCCACTAAAAGAACAAGTATTTTGAGACATTTCACAAAACTTTTTTTTATTGCAGTCAAATTTTGGTGCAACAAGCTTTCCCAAACCCAGGAATGGTGTCAGTATATGGTTACTCTCGTTCTAACTCGCACCTCCGAGAATTACGATATCTCGTCGAGCAGCGCTAGGTCTCTGGATGATGGCACAGTTTGCTTAAACTAGGATTGGGCACAAAACTTGAACCTGGCCAGTGATAGAATTTCACTCATGAACAAAATAGTACATTCTGTTACCCTGCTCTTCTTATTCCTTTCAGTACATACAGTTAATTTACCGGTACTCATTGTCGAAGGTCGTCTCATTTAATGTACATAACTCAGTGTCTGTCATTTTATTACATCAATCTTACTTTCATGCAATATATCATAACTTAAAGTGAAGGTGAAGTGTCTCAAATAGATGCAATCCATGAGCCGTCATGCTCTAGACCTGTTTCGTTATCGTATATATTTTAAATTTTATGGTATTTATCGCAAGCGAAACGGCGCGATGTGATGATTCCGTAAAATTCAAAACAAAAAGGATAACATATTTACAGTTTGTCACGTGCGCCATACAGCTTTGCCATGGACCCGCCTCCCGTTTGATTGATTGTTTCACGTGATTTTTCGGCGTAGCTGTATAATTTCGATTTCAACTCGCATCTTAAACCAATCAAATATACGCTAACAGCGGTAAATAATTCTAAGCTGAATAAAAGGACTCCTGTTATTGGTTAACGCATCGTTATGGACTATAAAATTACTGTAAATAAGGGGTGCACCTTGTATATATCATTCAGCTTGGTGTTATTACTTTTCTTTTTGATGTAAACATGAAAGTGATTTCAGTAAGTTAAATACAATCCTTTTCCATCAATTGAGGAATGCTACTTTGTGAAAATGATTTAAAACAACAAAAAAGAATCCACCGTGTTATGACATGAAACCCCTTAATTACTATGTATATTGAATTCTTCCAGCCTGCCGAGATGCTCTCATTGAAAATTAATTCGCCAAAACCAAAACAACTAATAACGCTTTTATATCATAATTGTCATATGCAATAATGATATGAACAAATATCAAACAAGCCTATTTACAGATATAATTTTTTGTATTACCGTCTATAAATAAGTATATTTTATAGAAAAAATACTGAACTATTTCTAGAGCGTACTAAATTTGTTGTGCGTCGGTCTTTCGCGCGCTTTTCCTCGGAATGTTCTAGAAGACTGGAAATCTCGTTTTTCTTTCATCCTACGCCGAATATCTTTTTTAAAGATATTTCTTGTTTAAGTACGATTCAGAGTCAGTGTCGCTGGTAATAGTTAAATTTTGAGCTAGCAAATAATGAATTTTTGAAAATATGCATGAATTGCATAGTTATTCAAAATTGAGGGTTGGATTAATGTCAACAATTAAAATAAACTTTAGCACATTTAGAAGGTATTGAGAAATACAATATAAAGCAGCTACAGTGACGATAGGAAGACATGTAGTAGGTTGATAGTAGATCAAACAGAAAGGGTTGGAATAAAACAATCATATGAAAAATAAAACAATCAAATACCTTTAACATATGTAATAGCAAACTATAGTAAAACATAAGCTAAGCAAATACTGGTATATATACATAAGCTGAGCTTGCATGACAGTAGGCTGGCAGCAGCAAAAAAAAAACTAAAAATGCACAAAAAACAATTATGAACAAGCATAGAAAAAAAAGCTACACAAAAATGAGCAAATAGACATCACAGAAAAGAACATTAGCAACGTTTGATAGTGGTAACTTTCTCTCTGCTAATGGTGTCGTACTCTTTTGTCCTTCTGAAAGAAGATATCCATTACTGCTTGTATTTTTACGCTCGCTTCGGTCTTCTTTTATCTGTAGAAAAGTCTTTATATACTCTTCCTATACATAGAAACCAAAGTTTTATTCATGTGTTGCGGTAATCGTGAAACACAGTAGTGATACACGCAATTTTATTTTCAGATGCTTATTTAAGAAAATCAGGATTCTGATTGAAAGTCTTCTGAATTTGGTTCTTGATACATAAAGATTTTTCTGCTTTTATTGTAACATATTCAAAATAAACACACTTTTACGAAGCCGATTCGTGTTCATGAAATGGCAGACACTGAAATCCAATCGCAATTTCCGGTTTGGGTTCAATGGATGGTTCCGCAATTTGTGTGTAACTCCTCCCCCTATTGATAATTTGACAATTTCTATTCATACCTAGGTCAAGTGCTCACAAACAGTATCACAAACAAAAAGCATATGTTCTTTTATGTAAAGTAGGTCAACCGTTCACTATGTGCTTCACAGTTACACTGGTTGGATAAGCCAGTTAATGTAAACATACCTGATTGACAGTTTAGGAACCACCCATTGGTATAGTCGCAGTGAATATTGTAAAACATATTGCAATATGTTACACACATTCTTACATGCAGTGATGCTTTCTTTGATAAGATACTTTGGCCAGGGGAATTTCGGAATCAATGTCTGAACAATACACGTGCATTAATTCTTTACGTGGAGGCTTACGTTTGATTTAGATTTTTCGTTTCTCTGTCCCGTAAAAAAAAGAAGTGATCCCCTGACCACGAAGAGATAAACTTACAGAGTCGTCCGTCCGTACGTCGTCCATAATAAATATGTTTACACTCTAGCATTTCCATCTTGATCAACAATGAACCACTGCTAATAGTAGAACATATATTCTCTGGGT
>CM037780.1:29614024-29664024 GCA_021229015.1 Solen grandis | reverse complement strand
TTTGTAAGTATTGCATTATGGGTAGCCATGCCACACAGCTACTCCTAAGGGGTGATTGCACATTTAACTGATGTCACGCTAATATACATGATGCGATAAGGCCGAAATGTACCCTAATGTTGGGAGAGAAAAAAACTTCACTCTTCTTAACGGCCATTAAGATTATTAATACATTCACAAAAATGGCTGTCCAATTAAAGTACACTGCTGACATGTGATATAGTTCCTTTTCCTGTGTGACTTTTCAGCCATGTTTCTCTTCTTCGTTCAAGCTATTCACAAAATCTAACATGACAGCATGGTGAATAAAACTTCAACAACATGATGGATGAACTTTTAGTCATAAAGTTGAGCAATTTGGAGAAGCTCAGGCAGGGATCAGTGGCTGTAGATGTGATGCTGCAACTTTTCTGTTATTGAATACTCAGTGGTGATCACAGAGCGATAACGTTAATGACGTTCTCTGATACCCTGTTGCCCAGGTGGCCCTCGTATCTTGGCGTACATTAAAACTACATTCCGCCACTCCAGTATTTCATTTTTCCTGCATTAAGTGCAATTTGAATCGTAAGACAATTTAACATTTGACATAAATTTACTTTTGGAATGATCGATCAAAGGAAATGCCTTAAATAGAAATGTAGGCCTGTGTTACAAAACAGAGACTAATTGACGTTCATGGCCTGGGAAAAATGCCGAAGACATGATGGCATAAAACAGCCAAAATATATATTTTTTTTAATTTGTTAAATGGATCACATGCAACCTTCTCTTTGTTCTATGTTTTTGATTAGAAAACAAATTCAGATTAATGCCTTCTTAAAAAAAAAAAATTTTTTTTTTATAAATTTAGAAAAAAAATTACCCATTACAAAAAGAAAAAAAAGAAAAGGCAATATCTCATTTTGAACATTTTCATTAATTCATAAATAAGCGGTGCCCTCTGCCAGGCACAATCAATATCTCACATTGGCCTTAAATCATCCCAGCCTTCTCTCAGATATTTGTTACATCACTCCAACCAGAAACTGTAATTTGCTGATTAATCTCTTGGCTATTTCAATTCCATGTCAGCATTCTTTAGACACAGCCCATCATGACTTCTGGTTGCCCATTCTTCAGACTGGTTCACTCTATTTATGCTAAATGGCCCTTGGTTCCAGGTCCAGCACAATGACTGGGTGGGGTACCTCTATAATTATGGTCAATGTATATTCAACAGTTCATAACGGCCAGCTGCGTACCTGGACTGCATTATGAATGATTTAAGGTAATAAGCAGAACCAACATAAAGCATTAAGTTTTATGAATCCAGATGCCCCTGGTTACAACCAGGACCTGGTTGCAGGCCCCCTCTTATCTCCCACCACTATCCCAGAGGTTAGCGATTCCGGCCTGCAACTGGCCACACTAGCCACACTGGACATTTATTTGCGGCACTGTTATTTGTTCCCTTTGAAACAGCATGAATGGGAGTGCTACATATTAAGTGCAATTTAGTCTAATGGCTTTCTAAGTATAACAGATTTATGATGTGTTGTAAACATAAATGACCACATGTCCCATCTCCTTTAAGCCCTATCATCCTTCAAACTCTTGAGAAAGATATCTCAGGATGAAGCCATCAATTTTTCTCTTGGTGCCCAGCAAAAGTCAAGTATCTCTGAAAACTGGAACCATACCTCAGGTAAATAATACAATCAGTAAATGGCCACTATAAAAATAATCACTTTCATGTTATCATTATAACTTCAAAACCAATATGAAAAGTAAACATGCTATTATTCTGTTCAGGAGAATAAATGTTAAGATTGGAAGGAAATTCAAATTTACTGAATTCTGTGATAAATATAGCTAAACATGTAGTCGAACCACTGACAAGAGAGTGGGGCTGGAAACTGAGGCATTGTGTTTTTTAAGGTCAATCACCGTATTCTCTTTCAATTACAATAGAAATACAAACCAACATCTTGACATGACAAGGGTCTCTGTCTGTACAATGTAGGACGACCCTAACACCAGGGGCTATTTATCTGTTTATAGAGTAAACATGGTGTTTTAACTGAGCTGTCATTACATTACCTTGCACCTCAATGGTAATCCAGTAAACAGATGACAGACTATGGACTGTACAGTCAACTAATCTGTTGATACTATACCTCAACTGCATACATAGGTCTTATCGTCCATAAAAAAGGCAAAAACTGTCAAGGCCTTTTTGTTAAATCTAACAAACCAGTCTATCAGGCGGTGATGGTTAATAGAGAACCCTTCTATTTACTCAGCCATTGTCACCCCCTTCACTCTTTGTTGTATTTATACAAGAATTGGTCACCCTTATTGAGGCACTCTGTTATTGAATGAGCGGAAGGGACTTCAAAAGGAATCTCTAAATCACACAACTTTACAACCATGAGTACACTGTAAGTTGGGTTTGTAAAAGTAGTTTTACACCCAGATGATGTTTACTCATGGAAAACACAAAGTTGACTTCATTTATCTGCAATTGCATTCATAAATCAGATGGGATCTTGTTCATCATGTCGATTACAGTGTGCTTACCCACAGGCTCCCCATCAACAAACCTAATAAAATAAAACTTACGAACAAAAATGATGCTTTGGTTTCTTCACCATGCATAATTACTCTAACAGACGATGAGATGGGGGAAGTCAAGATTCAAGATACTATCAAGAAAGATCGGTGTTCCACATCATAAAAATATGGCAGGTTTTACAAAAACATTCGTAAATTAGTGACAAATTATAAACCTCACACAGACATGCCAACTCATCAAAACTTAATCCAAGATGATTTCTTCACCCTGGAATCAATTTATTATTAATTGAGGACCTAGCTATAGACTTTCTGAACTATCCAATTTAAAACAGCAGATATGTCAAAGTTAGTTGTTTATTTGATATTCTTATAATTCTAATCAAATCAAGAATATGTAAGTGAACTGTAAAATTGACAAAATCCTTCAAATATGACTTTATTAAAAATATTCTCTAAGACAACAAAAATACAACAGGTTTAAGACTTGACGCTTTATTTCAGTCCCCAAAAAAGATTAAGATTAAGCTTTGATATACTATGATCAAAGAAAAAGCAGCACTTTCTTTCTATTTGATGTCCAGTTGGGCAGAAACTGAACAAAACAGTTAATTGACCAGTAAGAACACTGGCTGGGCTGTCCCCTAACATTGCCTTTATCTTCTGCTACATCAGGATCTGTTACATGTTTGTTTATGCCTTCTGGGTGATCCTGAGCAAGGGAAGAGTGTGATAAGTCCAAACATCCTTTCCTGATATCATCATCATCACAGGGTTAACAGTGATATATTGTGATAAGGACTATGCATGATTACAGCTTCTGTCTTCACTCTCTGTCCACTGATTGGCCATTGTAATCAAGCATTACAAATACAAGGGAATTACCAATGGTGAGTAACACTTCCTTTTCATTAGGGGACCTTTGATCTATGGGTTTAGGGACCTAAAAGGAACTCAAATATCTTAAAAAAAAAAAAAAATTCAGCCAATCTTCAAAATTTTCTTTACTGTTCTTGCATGCTTGTGTAACAGAAGTAAATCATTACTGAATCCTGAAAAACTGCCGCTCATATCTGTTTATCCTGTACCGTTGGTACCACCAACTTAATCTTGGTTCATCTAATTCTAACGCTGTATTTTTTACACAGTGCTAATGCAGTTAGAAACGAATATCCTCATGTTAAAACGATGAATCTCTATCTGCACCATCAGGTACTCTATAAACCAAATTCATTGAATATTAAAGTCATTTTTATTCTACCTTCTCATCTTTTTCATTGATGTTCCTCAGAAAACGAGTAAAAAAAAACTGAACATATTACGAAGAAGAATTTGAATTAAAAATCTTTGTCTGGCCTCAATCACTTTTAAACTTGATTTCCACTTTAAATTTTATTCCCTCTATGGTAATTGAGCTGCAACTCTTGTCTAGGAGGGGATGCAGTCAGAGAACAGCGTAATAAATTTTAATTCAAATTTTTTTTTTCTTAAATATGCTCTGTGATTCAATTATGAGAAAATAGCTACAGCAAAGTCTGCCAGTGCCTTCATATCATTCTGACTAGATAATATCAAAAACTTATTTTTGTATTCCTTTTGCTATATATCCAGCCCTACCTACTTTTTCACCCAACCTAGCCATGCCACATAACAATGGAAGAGTGATTTGTACCAGAAAACAATTTGCTGGATTTCTGTAGCTCTTCTATAATGGAGTCCAAGTTTATGCACTAGAGCTAACAAGACAAGACAAGCTTCAGATTACAAGACAAATGGCTAATCTACCTGTAACAAATTACACATGCCAATAATTATGATCATTTTAACCATAGAAAACCTAGACCAGAATGAAAGCATTACGAGAGTAGCAGAGGTTTAATATCTAGGTCAAAAATCCAGAAAAAGATGCAGAATCAAACCGTACAACATACCAATTAATAATCCTATTAAAAACTTCATTATGACCAAGCTGACTGACTCACGTTCTCATATTTTCCCGAGTGTTCATTCATTTTTCACTTTTCTACAAGGTGTGCACAAATTTAATCAGCTGTCCAAAAACAAAGAAAAACAATTATCATTAACTGCTAACTTATGCCAAGTTTTGGCAAAAGTGCAGTGAGAATAATTGTTTTCCTTTTTTTCCTAACACTTTTCTCCATGTTCTAGTGATAGGAGACGCTGACTAATTCAAAGGAAAAAAAATATTGAAACTGGATTTGCAATTATTTGGTGTCATTTTTTTTTCCTGAAGAGAGATTATTTAAGCAAACACCCTGAAGCCAATATTTAGCATGATCTAGGACATGTATTGCCATGGTACTAATAACATTCTGCTACAATATTAACTGTTAACAATTACTCATATTATTAATACAAGTGTGAGATGCAATTTTTAATGAAAAACAATTGAGTGAATAAAGAATTATTCTTAAATAGTACAGCAGTTATTGCTACTTTATATCATATCTAAAAATAATTAAGTTTGCACCTGAATAGAATAAATGACAAGTTTTCTTTAAGGACCCGCATAACACTTTAATAAGGAGGCAATTCACGAATGTTATGAACATCTTCAGAAAGTCCACAAAACATAAAAATTTTATCCAGAAAGTGTGAATAGCAGTACAAAAGCATCATGAAGTGAAATTGTATCAAATAACCCCTCGATAACCTAATAAATTAACAATATTGGGAGAACATACTCCTTCTTCCATATCAACACTTTGATTTACTTGTGGAATATCTCTAGCTAGGATACAAAACAACGATATATAAATCATTAAATTAAAATAATCCCTCACTCTGCGATGCTCACGCTGCATATCACATTATCCACTCTTCATTTCTAATAAATTAACAAATATACACACTTTCTCTCTGTGCACTACATCTAATTGACATTAAACTTCAGGTTTCCTTGCCACAGATACAACTGAACACCTGAACTCATATATTACTTCAGAAAAAAAAAATGGAATAAAAAACCAACAGCGACAGCAAAGAACAAGAGAATTACCTCTCAAGTATGATATTACAATTAATATGTATACAACTCCATGTTGTACTTTATACTTACTTCTATTAAGGCAAGCTGTTACCTGAATATCTTTGACATAGCAAATCAACTTCTGCCCCAGGCTAAAAACTATTAAAGTCCAGTTATTCTCTCAATCAAAGTTGTACTGTGTAACATTTATTTTCCCCAACAAATCCATGATGGTATTGCAAAACTTTGATTTGCATTTTGGACCATCCAGCTGTGTTATAGGGTTTTTGGGTGTTACAGTTTTTTTATGTTTTTTGAGTGCTATATGTTTTTTGGGTGTTATAGATTTTTGGGTGCTACAGGTTTTTGAACATTGCATGTTTTGGGGAAAAATATAAAAGATTTACCTCAAAACTTGTTGAAAACAAACATAACTTAAACAAAGCCATTTTCAGAAAAGTTAATGAAAAAGATATATACAATATACTTTCATTTTATAAGTTATAAAATCTGCCAAGTTTTGTTTTTATTGCACTGAAGACCTAAACCAACAGATTCGCTACTGAAATAAGCATGTGAAGGAAACCTCATCTACTCTCAGCGCGACTGCAATATTGTGAGAAAAAGCCAGCCATTCAAATAATATAAAGTAAGTAACTACTGCACAGAGTTGTGTAAACTGATTGACAACTTTCTTGCTATTTTTATCCATCAAAGTGTGTTTGCAGCCGAGTAACTCATTAGGTAGAGCATTTGCCCTGTAAGCAAAAGGCCCCGGGTTCAAGTCCCGGTCAAGCAGCACATTTTCTCACACTGTGACATTCATATTAAATACATTCCCAAATGCATCAAGGTATTCCCTTCAAACGTATTAAATCCTATTTATCATTATTTTGCTTTCGCTTTACACTGAACTCCTGTTCAGGCATGCACCTCCGAGTATTTGCGCCAAGAATATATGATATTTCCCTGAGTAGCGTATCTCTTTGACTGCACATTTTTCTGCTTGATATAAATTCAATGGCTATCTGTTTTACATACAACACTTTAATTAATATTCAATATTCTATAAGTTTTTTTTCAAGTCTATACACTGATTTACTTTTTTTAGTCTAAATACAACATTAACAAAATTCTGACAAAGTACATTGCGTATCACATATCGTGGGCAGGAATTGTTAGATATATGACAGCTCTTGACAACCTGACTTGCCAGTAATTCAGGCAACTGTCATTGGATCTCTCCATTTTCATATCAAACAAAATTTCACAAGTTCCATCTAATGCATCGCCATTATCAGTTTGAATCGTAAACTCGTTCCTGTAACCAAATTAAGCCACCAGGGACTTGATAGTATTCCAAGCTCTGATATCACAGCACACATGCATTGTGTCAGAATACTCGGAACATGGAATCGTGCTGATAGAATTGCTCTCCAAAGTTGCAATGAATCTGCACAGGATGCGAATGATGAGACGTTGGGAGTTGAATCGTCAGACACTTAACAATAGAGTCAAGATCAGTTTTCCCTGTAAAAAGGTCTTTTTTATGATTTCGACCTTTTCAAGAGGACTGAAACTCATTTTTGAGGGGGAAAAAGCCAAAAGTGTCAATAAAGGCAACAACTGAAGTGCTAAGGCATATGCAGCTCATAATTTCAAATGCACACTCAGATGATAAAGATAGAGGCAAGGATTGGATTTTTTTTTTTTTTGGACAATTTCACAAAAGCTGAATTTTTTAACAATTGACAGTTAAAATGTAGGTTATTCCTTTCATCTAGATTAGATTGTTAATATTTTATAAACTTTCACTTCTGATGCACGATTTTCAGCTTCAATTATTTACTCAAGATGGCATGTTAATTATAAATATTTCAAGGTCAAACAGTAATATCTTTAATGAAATAACAGGATTTCACTTTATTGACTTGACTAGATTTGACTTTTACTAAGCTGCCAATCTGAGCTAAAAGCAGCCATATTCATTAAAATTTAACCATTCACCCCAGGGTTATGTCATTACAGTAAACCATAAAAAAGTCAAAATCTTCAATCTAAAAAGTATTTCCAGTATTCATATACAGAAGGGTAGCTAATAGATGTTCAGGCTGTATGGGTTTCTAACTGGTAGCAGAGTTCATTTTCTTGTTAGCTCTTCTTTATATAGTCAGGTTTATATATATCTAGCTGAAGACTAGGATCTCAATAACGGGCCCCTCAGAAGGAGCCTCCAACCCTCCATTTAATAAATTCATGGGTCTCATGCGGGTTGGGGCCTTTTGCCATGCAGTGTTACATAATCCCTGGAATGCTAGGTATGACCTAATCCTGACAACAGTGGCACAGTTCAAGACCCAGTATCAACCACAGATAAACCTGTCCATCTACGCTAAGCCTTCCAGATAATGTCACTGGTCCCCCCACTCATTTCAATGTCACCACCATCCATTATCCCTTCTAGCTAACACCTCCTGCATAATATATCACCAAAATAGTATAAACTTCACTGTCTGTAACTCAATGCTCATGAATATTCAGATCAAGAAAACTCAGCTTTTACCTTGACACTGGCTGCCATCTTGAATAACTATAATGATGCAGATACCTGGACAGCAAATGGCTTTTCTTGACCATTTGGATGAAACAGGTGCAAATCTAGCCCATACAGGCCACTGTTGTAACACTATCACTATAAATCACTGGGCCATAGTATCCAATTAAAGCATACACAGGCATCCATTTGTACATACAGCTTCATCCAAAGGGGGGCAATAAAACATAATTAAACACCCTTCTTCTCTTCACTATCAAAGTATGTATCTAAATAATTGGAAATGGCAAACCATGGTCGCCATGGGAAGAGAGTATATCAGCTTATTTTATTTGTTATTTGTTGTCTATTATAAGTCATTAAAAGCAATGGGAAGTAGACGGTTCTTGAACATGCATTCACATATCTCCTTCAAGGGCTGGCCGATTGTAGTAGAAATAATCAGCTTGATTTGTAGAAAAAAATGAGGAACCACAAAAAAACTAATCAGCAAGGATCTGCTGAATTTTTCATGTATCAATTCATTACAATTCGCAGTGTAAAGCAAAAGAAGAAATTTACAACATGGCGTAATCTCTAACATGATAGTGTTATCTCAATTAAAATCATA
Organism: Solen grandis; assembly: GCA_021229015.1. Lineage (NCBI taxonomy): Eukaryota > Metazoa > Mollusca > Bivalvia > Adapedonta > Solenidae > Solen > Solen grandis. The sequence continues at coordinate 29,655,315 of CM037780.1, read as the reverse complement.
ATGAAATTTTAGAACAATGTCTGTTCAAGATATTGGCAAACACTCTTAATCTTGGACACACAAGATGTTGCTCTCCAAAGGAAAACACATGAGCTCTACTTTTCTGAAGGCTAAAATGTGACTAATGAAAAGCAGTGCTCTCCTTTCAAGGAGGTACAAACAGCCACAATTGAAGAGCAACTCTGGCCAAGATGATGGCAAATGTTTGTTACACTTGATTTAACTAACTTTGAGAGACTGCATACAATTTGTAAACAAACTTTATCTGCCTCAGACAGTTTCTGCTTCACTGGAGATTGCTCAAGAATTAAACAGTTTCATTCACAACTTCTGATCTGGCATGAAAAAGACTAATTTTGCAAGTGTGGTTCAGTTCACAAGATGAAAGGTCTGAAATATCCCAGGATTAGATGCATTAAAGTCATCTTTCATGACCTGAATGCAGCGTCCATTATCGTCAATTATCGCACTGTAGAAACCATAGACTTACACCTTTTTTCCCGGCGTAAACAAGTAAATGCATCCCAAAGATTTGTTTTGGCATACTCATGTAACTCCTACCAGATATCTTCCGAGACAAAAAAAGTAAAAATTTGGAGCGAAATCTAATCAAGCTTGAAGAGACCATTTCCGTTAAAACACTTGAGACTTTCATCACCCTGCTTTTACAATCTGTTAAAGATTCGACGATATCGATAAAAATTAATTGACAGACTATTCAGATGATTGCATAGTTTATTCAGTAAATGAAAGATAGCACTAAATCCTCTACAGATTTCTATCTATATATAAATCTGATGGAAGTTTATTAGAACTTCTCAGGGTTTCTCATATAATAAAACATGCAAACTGTGGCAAGCTCCAGAGGAGATATTATTGCCAAAAAAAAATGCAATGAAGCTCTATCAAATGAAGCAGCAATATTTATTGCATTAGAAATGGACAATTATATGCTCATAACATAGACCATAGACGATTACTTAAGAAATATTTAATATATTAGACGATTACTTAAGAAATATTTAATCATCTTCTCAGGTATTTCTTTAATAATAAATGTCAGAATATTCTTTTTGAACTATAAACACATCAAAAATAAAGGTTATTTCACGATAAACAAATGGAGTATAATATACCACCCCATAAGATAAAGGAAGTGTGTTGATTTAAAAACTGCTGATGAAAGAGAGTATTCTTTCCTCAATTCATCATAACATAAACAGTGTTTGTGCGGCCCTGGCAGATCACCTTGCCACTAGAAAAGTCTTTAGCAATGCCAAACATACTGAGCATGCTTTCCTCTTGCTCCTGAAGCACCTGTAACTTACCTCTGTCTAAACAAGCCATTCATTGGCCAACAAATTACAGGAGCAGGTCATAACTTACATCAACTTGGCATATAACTATCAAAACTTGCCTGAAACTATCCACAAGTTTGCCTGAAACTATCCACAAGTTTGGGATTTGAATCAGTGAGATGGAACCCTCCAGCAGGGTCTGAATTAAGAAAGTAAAACCTATAGGACATTAAATAGCAAATATAAAAACATGCCTGCAATAACAGAGAAGAACAAGCCTTGGATCTAAAGAGTACAAAAGGTTAAAGCCACTCTGTATCCCTTACAACTCTGGATGGAGAGTCAGAACTATCAACTGAATCAAAATATCCAAGAGTTAATCTGGACAAAGATCTGGTCAGTGCAGACAGCATGCCAGGCACAGGTCAAATGTTTGTTTAACAAGGCCCAGAGTGACATCAGTGGTACTCCTGAACAATTCAATATGACAGGCCAAAGGCCAGCTGGCTAACTGACCAGTCAGCCAAACACCAAAACAATATCTGTATCAAATAGATAAACAAGCTTTACAATGTGAAGCTCATATTTCTGCTCATGCATCAGTGGCAGGCTATAAACCCTTTCAAAGTAAAGTCAACTCATTTTTTAAAAGACTTTTGATGTTTGAAATACTAAAATAAAAAGTTGTACAGGATGGATTTAGAGGGAAGTATGGGTCAGTTAACACCATTGACCAGCTGTCGCAAATTGAGGGGCATACAAGGGTGAGGTAAATGAACTTGGTTTTAGTATGTTAAAAATTACTCACTGGGGCCTAGTGTGGATGCAAAATATTTATGTAATATTACAATATTAAATTTCTTCCATAAAAAGAAAAAAAAAACTGAGTACCATGACATTAGCTATAATCCAATTGGCGTCCCAAATTATAACAAAACCACAGAAACTATAATGTCAGGGGTTGATTTCTCATCCTTCACACTGGAAAGATATTTCTGTCATACCCATGTCAGCAAATGAAAACATTACAAAAACATTGGTATGGTGACATTTGCTTTTGAAGGAAACAGAAACAAACCTTTTTACAGACATGCATTAGCGGGCAGGGATTTGACGTGTGGGGCCACAAATGAGCATGACAACATTTCAACAGCATCCACCATTGTTTCTGTTTTGAGATGGCCTGTCAGCAGACATGGCATAATTGTGCTGTCAGGCACTGTCAGCCATTATACATCTGGAATTGTGGGTAAATATCAGCATGACAATCTAATTATGCAATCTGAAAAAAGTCGGCTAAAACAGTCTCTTTACTTCAGGATGTCTTCCTCTGTTTACGCCCAGATGTCTGTTGTTGCTTTTTTTCTTTTTAAACAATAATTCTCTATCTCAAAACATTTCTCTAAACTCTCAAACTAAAAAACTGTATATCTGCTTGAAGATTTTTCTACAATTAATCTCAAGTTCAAAATAAACTCCTGTTTATTTTATAAACATGTTCTTCACACAATCAAAGGACAATACATCTATTGTTTAGATTAGTAATTAATTCAAACAAAGAATAACCATGTTACAGTATTGTTCAGATGGACTTTTCTCCAACTCCTGGAACCTTAATGATACTGTTTCAAAGAACCACATATATATGTAATGTTACACATTATGCATTTCACTCTTGCCTTTTATTTCAATGCACCATGCAGCCAGCCATTATATCCTTGTGTCTCTCTTTTTTTATGATAGAGTGTAACGCGATAAAGGCTTCTTCTTGTGAGTTCTGAAATCTTTTATTTTGGAAAAACACAACTTTTTTACTCCAACATTTATATATGCTGGTACCATGCAGTGTCTGACTTAGAATTTTTCAGCATCATAAAACACGTTCTTTGTAAAATGAGATAATAGTGTTTATACATCTTAACAATCAGGGCAGCTTATTCCCACTAAAACCACATTAATTATTGGCTGATATTGCTACAAGCATATTCATCCAGACTTCTTGACAATATGGATCATTTCTCCAACTGTGACAAAAGTGTCAGGGGACACTCTTGAGAAAACTGGCTTCACATGGAGAAATCATATTGCTCCAGGTCCAAGGAAAGGAGCCAAATGAAATTACATTGCTCCATTTAATATCAAGGCTTGTCGTATATTTATGAAACTGGAGAGTTGACAAACAGCTGACGATGGTCTAACACACGTGTGTCCCTTCCTGGCAGCTGACCTTAGGTCATGTGACACACTGTCAGCAATGTCTATGAATACTAATCATCCAGCTTCAACATAAAAAGGTATCTTGTCAGATCAGCTATTCGGAATTCTGAACTGGTACTTTTATTATTAACTAGAGATATGGTACGGCCGTCCCCAATAAAAAAAAAGAAAAAAGAAGATAATTCTCATTGATAAACAGTTTATTCCCATAGCTTGCAGGAATTCTAATTAAATGCATATTTGAATTGTGTTACATCATTGACAGTAGCGATGAATTACTAGTCCAATTATGTTACCGACGACACAAAGTCCTTGTGAAATTACCAAATGCCACTGGAATTAAACAATTGACACGACAATCTCTCACGTTAACGACTACATGACAAGCACTGTCTCAGACAAATCTGAGCTAAATGTTAGACAAAAAATGTTGCCCATTCATCACATATACAGAGGTCTCAAGTGATGCTCCCCTCATTTTCCCACACCCGCATAAAGTTGGGTCATCCTGAATTCAATTGACAATCTTTTGTTTCTACTCAAGACATCAGAGAGACTTAAAACAGCAGACGAAATGGTGGGGAAATAATTAATGAGAAATTGTTCCATTTTTTTCTCTCTTGTAAGTTGATAAAAATCCTTGATGACAGCTCTGTGCAATGATGTATCAACACAGGATGAGGAATTTACATCATTTTGAAGAGTTTAAGAATACATTCTCAGTCATTTTTCAAAGGATTAAAATGTTTCCTTGTAAATCTGACATTTACATCAAAATGGCATTTGAATCATGAAGCAAACATTTTATGATCAGTTACTGTCTAAAATATAACATGAAGATTCAAACAAAGGAAATAAAGCATACAGAATCATCCATGTCAGGCAAGTTAATTGAACCCTGTTTTCTGTACTGCTGTTTCATTTTGTCCCGATTTTATTTTTCTATTTTTTCTAATCAATGCTTCACATCATATATGGCTAATCATGCCTAATGACAATTAAAATAAACAAATTTTTACCCCATTAAACAAAATATAAAAATGGCAAAAATGAAAAATATTAGAAATTACAAATATGTTCTTTCAGAATGTGATTTCATATTTGATTTTACTGTCTCTTTCTGTCAGTTCTGTAAACCACTAATTAGAGGTGTGTCTCATTTCCTGGTGATTAATCAGAGGAGTTGAAACTCGATCATACTTGTTTGTCTGTTAAGTCTGCCATCAGAACACTACTTTTCACAATGTTTCCTATTCGAAAAAACATAGTTATCTTACTTTGTGTTCATTACAGACTGGGATAGGTCTATTCTCCTGCTTGGCACCTGCTATGATACTTTGCTTTATTTTGTAACAATTAGTGAACACAACAATACATCGATCTGACACATTAGCCATGTTCATTCATAAGGGCTTTACAAAACCTGTCATCCATGATTGCTCTAGACAATTTACAACAGAAGTGTAACACTGGCAAAGTACTGATATTTGAAAGGTGAAGATAAATTGTTTTATCATTACCATTTGATACATTCTTCTGAAATTCAAGTTACAAAGTCTACCGCAGTTTTATGGCAATTAAATAGTAAAAACATTGGCCTATTTTATCCCTGTTATCATAAAAATGTCTAAAGAGCTAAAGGTTACAATCACATGTATTGTTTCATTCTTTACTGATAACACCCTTCTGAATGAACGAGCATAATCTGATATTGGCAAAAACTCATTAATTAACAATATCAAAAATAAACAAATCTTAATCTCTTGCAGAACATGAAATTTAAGATCATTTCTGAAGGAAAATCAGCAATATCTGACACCTTGGTTGATCAAGTACATATAACCCTTGACCCCATATTAGACTGCGTAGAAATATTTCACTTATCGTATCACTGGGAAAAGAGATATCAATAGAAAACTTGACATACATTCCATTATATTGTTCAATTCATGCCTCATGCCTAATTGTACCTGACAGTTACTCTGATGCGTGATTTTACAAACATTGAAATGGAACAATTCAACAAAGCTTTAAATTGGGTTTCAAGTTCACCTTTTGTTTGACCGACTCTGACATGTGAAAAGATTTTCATCAGGCTATTTGTACATGCAGTTTAAAACATGCACTCTTCAATGTGGAGGTTTCTTGCGTCTGCTGCTCCTTATTCTCCCGACAAACCTGAAGTTGATTTGATAACTGGAAACTAATTAATCTAAAAGACTTGTTTGATTGACACCTTCAACTTAATAAAGCATTTTACAAAATCCTAACACTGTGTAATCTTCCGTTTCTTTGCATAGACAGCCTCAATTTAATACTGTATAGTCACCAAACCGTGAGCAACATTAAACGCCTGAAAAATAATTTCATTTCAATTTTACCCACAATTCACAAGTGCAGGTTCGATTCATCTCTCTCCAATATTTTCCAGAAACAATCAATAGCATACAATCACCAATTCATTTAATAGTTTTGCTGACTAGATGATTCTAGAGCCCCATCAACAAGACTATGGGGGATGTGTTTGAAAAATGACTGGAAATAACAAGTAATTTCTGATGAGGGCACATGGGTAGAGTAACACAAAGTCCGGGAGTAACAGTTGGAATGCTCAGCAGAGAAAAAATGAAGAATGCTGGGAAACAGCTTTGAACATCAAAGGATATTAGGTCAAGGAAAACAAGATATATTCTATATCGACAACAAAACATTGGTGATGTGGATTTAATCATTATGGGACATCTTGAAAACGGCCCGGCCCCGTATGTTGTGCAGAGAAAGCTTGAACAAGGTTCAGGTAGTTAACTTGCAATGTAGAATTCAAAACAATATCTTTGAACAACTGATGTAAACTTGAGGGCATCTTAAAATGTAATTAAACAGTAATTGTAAGTCCCATTTAAAAATATTCTTATTTACATGAAAACTGAAGACATGGAAAAAAAAAAATTCAGCACAGGAAGTTTGGAAATTTTAAGACTGGTTCCAACATTAGAGCTGGTGCCCAGCTTCATGTGATCCATCATAGACTTGCTGTGCAAGCAGAACAGACCAGTCCCCCTATTTCCATTTTGTTAATAATCATAATTCATCTGTTTTCATAAACTCCTGAAATTGGAAACTTTTGTATGTGTGCATTTGCTATTTTCTCATCATTTGTTTCTCTACTGCATTTTGCTTAATAGCTTAATGTTTCTTGCCATTAAAAATGCAGAAGAATTAAATTAATCCTGTGCACAAGCTAACAACACATTTCTTTAATTTCCAAACATCATTTTCTTAAATTCATATTATTCCATTAAATTCATTGCATTTTTTTTTTTTTTTTTTTTAAATAAAACAAATGTTAGACAATTAAACATTATGTGTTTTTTAATGTTATCTGGTTAAATTGCTTGGAAAAAAAATTAAGGGGGGCTATGCATACCATAATTTCAGCCACAATAAACAATGACATCAACTAAAAAAAAATGTTTATTTCAGGAATTGCATTACTGTAAAATTTTGAGGTCTAATCTGTTTCAACTAAAATGCAAGCCGAAAAAAAAACAAAAAAAAACACAGCCAACAGGTTAAAGTTTTAAAGTTTTACCTCATTGGCATTATAAGCTTAACCCTTTGAAACTTGTATACTGCCTTGTGCCATGTTAAAGAGCTTACAAGGAGGTAGTCTGAACAGGACTTATATTGCTGCAAAGTGAACAGTAACAACCGTAATTATATTTCCAAAGGTAAACCCTGAGTCAAAGTGATAAGTTCCATAGGTGACCAAACTGACAATAAAGATGCTGTGCTAACTCAATTAAATCAATCAAATTAAGCAGCGATGGTGTGCGATCAGGCTATTGAACTTTTCAAACAAGACATATGTCTCATTAATTCTCGCCCCTTCACATGGTCTCACATGTTTGTTAAATTATGCATGAAATAAACACAATGGTACTTGCAGGCTGCGAGGCCCCTTCCACCCGGTTGTATCCATTTGTGAGGAGCAAGCTTTGGCAGATATATTGTGTGGCATGCAGATACAGCAATTCCGGTCCTGTCTTAATTGAAAGTTTTCAAATAGGTCTCCGATCAATTTTAAATCGATACTCTGCAAGAAATCTCCATCTCAGCCTAGATTATACAGGAGCTCAGTATGAATGCACCTGGGGGGGACTCTGCTTGCATTAGATAACAACAGTTTCACTTTAAGTTTATTAATGATGATAACAGTTATGTTCATGAAACAACTTTCACAATATCAACCAAATTAAGAATGGCAAGTGCAAAGTAATAACAAATGTCTTTTGGGTATTTAACCTACAGGACCAATGGAAACATTAATTCTCTAAATTGTCACTGATAAATGTTTCTTTACATCATAGTTCTATTCACTTTAGACCTTTAGATCTCCACAAAATTGATGTTGACATCAATGCATTTCTACACGAAAAATTGACAAAAGTCCGGAATCAATGATTTGATCAATTAATCAATCAATTATCTCGTGACTAAGGGCTGATAAAGCCAGGAAGTGAGAGTTTTTCCTGGCTTCCTAACAGAAACATTAATCAGTATGTTAAGATTGAAAAAGGCCACACATACAGCAGTCGGGCTACAATGTGAAGAGCTCAACGAGATAAATGGGAAAACAGTATCTATTAAAACCGGCATCAGCGTCAAAGATGTTATCATGCAATTTTAATCTTTTCTTCACATTTTTGTGTAATTGCCAAACAATCACTGCAACATCACTGTGTAAACTTCTATCCAATGGGTATGGATTTGCATTGGAATAATATAAATACTGTTTCCATTAAATCCTGCTTTTACACATTTGTCCAAAACATTCTTTTTATCAACCAACACACACATATTGATAATCTCAGTGTATATCCCAAAAAATAAGATGAAGATCATTCAGTCAATAAAAACATTACATGATGTTGGCATTTTAATTCAGACTTAGAGCAACCAATGATATAATGAGAGTTACGAAGACCAAACATATAACTTGGCCATGAACTGTACAGTATAAGTCTAGTTTTTCAGCTCTTTTATAAACTCATCTTTGGCATATTTTATAAGACACAAAACAGTAAGAGTATGCCACTAAGCACCATACCCCAGGGCCCCAAATTGCCCAGAAATACTGCTGGGGGTTGGGTCGAGGTTGGGATCCTACATTCCAGTTGGCCTTTTCGGTGATAATTTCTAGCCATTATCAGTAACTGCCTACAGCAATCAAAGTCATTCAGATTCCATTTACCACACAAATGGTCTTTTATTAATTTACAAATGTTGACAGGATGTCTACAGACCCTATTTAACTGGTTTGTTGCTAATTTAAAACAAAACCCATTTGTAATGATTATCCTTTTCTTCAGCCTCTATTCGATCCTACATTCAATTATTCATTCAGCCCCTTGGCCACTTAAAACAATTTAATGTAGATTTCTGCATGGATCTATGTAGACTTAAGCTAAGCCTACTTCTTGTAGTTGATCCGAGTCAAACAGATGTTTTACATTTCTGCTCTGCCTTGTGCACCTGCTTTATAATCCCTAACCCCATAACATCGGAGCTGGGGATTAGCTGCCTTACCCACGCGGCCAACAGTCGCCCATCTACACTGAAACTCAGACTCTGTTCTCCATCTTCTCTCCACAATTACGTCCGCGAATTATATTTTCATATCCTCTTTCCTTTAAATGTGTAAATTCAATAACAAAATATCATACATCCTTGCCGAAGTTCCTTACAAACTATAATATTATAATTACATAATTCACATGCCGGTACTCTCAAAAAACTCTTACTCAGAGGATTTTAAACAATATTATGTACCATGTTTATCAATTAACATAATGATTCTGTAATTAATCAATCAAGAGGCAGTTTCAGTATCAACATTAATATCTTCTTCAAGGCAATCCAGCTGCCTCACTTGTTGTTCTAGACGGCTCAGGACAAAAGGATGTTTGTTGTTTTTTTCCTCTGCTTTTGGTGCAATTAAACCAAACATTCCATCATGATGACAAAAAGATGTAAATAATCCACAATTTATAATAAATAAATATTTTTAAAATTTTGAAAACAAGATAAATCCACTGAGAGATGTTACTTAAAGAAATTCTGAGGTCACTAAGGGCTTGGGTATCTATGAGACATAAACCGTAACATGCGGCATGTGTATGAGAAAATCGCTGATAAGTAATTACTTAATTATATAACATAGCGGGGAAAATATCTCTAGACCTGGATTGTTTAAACAGGGGATATAAATAACCTGCCATTGGCAACAAATCAAGTTGAATCATGTATTGACACTTTCTACATAAATTTCTGCATCATCACATCATTTCCTCATAAAATGTATTTCTTATGAAGTTAAGGATACATATCCACTGTGTGGGAATGTGGGGTTTCTAAGCTTTCAGATATATATCAGCTGACAGGGCCCAGCAGATCAACTTCATGATCACTCCTGACTCCATTCCTGCATGCTAATGCCTTTTGCCACTAATCTACTGATAGGCCATGTGTCTGGATGGCACACTCAAGTACATACATCTTCTGCTCGTTAACTCTGACGCAAAAAAATCAATCGGATCATCTCAATGCTTTCAATATGGAGATTTAAGATGCTGATCCCGTCCCTTGATCTATTTTGCAGGTGGAGCGCTGCATATTACGACATCATCGTCATCGTAATCATCATCAGGATCTACCATCGTGATCTATGAATCACATGACAAAGAATGAGGTGCACACTGTAACAAAACTTGACAGCCTATTATTAAGCCTAATCATAACCAGTAAACAAAACCTCCATTGTGTTAATTAAACCAGTCATCAACCGAGACTTAAGCGTCCATATTGACGAGTTAATGTGTTAATTAATACCTAGTCAATGTGTCAGGATCACAATGGGTCGCAGCGATTACGATACCAAACTATTGAGGATTTTGCTAATTAAAGAAAAACGATCCTGCATCTGATTTCCAAGTCAAACAACAGGTGTAGAAATTGTTAGTCAGAATGCTAAAAACTGCAGATGTCTTTTGCAATGTCATCATGAATGTCAAAAATTACATCTAGTGCAATGTCAATGTATCAAGTACACAAGCAATTATTCCAATCAAAACAAAAGAATTCCATGTAATAAAAGCTTATCATAGATTTTATCCAGCCACGGAACTGACACCAGTCAGGCTTCAAACAAAAGATACAGGAATAACTTGGAAGTCTTCTGCTACTGAACCTCCCGGCAAGAAATGTGAAAGACAAGTATCCTTTACAGAAACCCGGAGACCCTAAATCTACAGGTATCCTTTTAATTAAATACGACTTCCACCAGTGATATGCTCGTGTCACCATGGCATTTCTGGACCCTCCCTGACTTTGACACCATTCTGTGAAAGACAGAAACAATGTTGCCATATCATAGATTTACTCAACTGTGGGGACATGAGGAAGCTACAATTCCAGAATCATCAGTCGTTATGGAGTTATCATGTTTGTTTCTGATGGCCAAACCTGTCAATAATTGGTATACTTTTAATACTGTTTACAGCTGGTGTCCACAGCTATCCAGCATGGTTGCCATGGTGATTTCACAACTAGCCCTACCAAAGGTGTCTGAAGCTCTGACCAGGTGACATATTTAATTATGCTCGTAATCACTTCTCTCAGTTCCGTCAATGTAGGGGTCAATTACGAAATAACAATACAACCCCCAGGGGTCTGATACCTCAGTGGTAGAATGACCAGCAGAAGACATCAGTCAAGTTTACTTATTAAGTGATAAGGTCTATTATACCAGCTATTCAACTGGTTCCTGGTAAAGCCTTAACCTCATGAATATTCATGTTAGAATTTATAAATATTAATTTACTGAATCATATATAGTACTTGAAACAATGGGTTTTTCTTTGCCTTGCAGACTAGAATCTGAAGTATTGTATGAGCAAACAGAGTAAACCCTGATCTGACAGCTCCTGCAATGGCATGAAAATGTGTCTATACCAGGTAAATGGTTAATACAATATAAAAGCAATACAATTTTCAGGCAGAAACTTCCAGAACAACATGAACTGATACAAATGAAACAGAAACCATTAGTACATTATAAATTGTTCTGTTTTTCCCCATTGCCTGTTTAAAACAGCAGAATCTGTTTACTTCCACACATGCATCTAAATGCAATTAACACATACAAGTGGTGACCCAGTATAATTCGAACATTACACTACAAAACAGCTTGCGTATTAAAACTGCCGAAATGCCACTGTCTATATTGTTCATGAACACAGACTCTTAATAAAATTTTCATTTCTACCTAGCATGCATTCAATTTATATCTTTCTTTTTTTCACCTTTTCCACATTAACTTTCAATAAATCTTCCAGTCTGACACGTCTATTTGTAACAGGCAGTTTGTGTCTGTTTCAAACACCACCTAATAAAACCACACCCTGAAATTTCCATTCTTTAAACAGTCAAATTAAAAACTTGCAGATATTGGTAACAAAAATACAAATTCCCAGAATTCCTATTAGACACTTAACTTATTGTGTAATGAAATTGTATAGGAAGAAGAATAAACTTTGCAGTATAACCAAAACAACATTATCAAGAGATCAAAGTGTTAGATAAATATATTTTAAACAATTCTTTTCAAGTTTATTTTTCCAAATCTCATTTAAAGTTGAATCTCAGTTCATGTAATGAGCCAAATGTCTTGTACAATTCCCATCATGCAACAATTAGCTGACACACTAAACCACTAGTGTATATATGCCCTAATTCTCCACAAGACTATGGCAAAATTCAAGAAAACCCTTACAAAATGATGCAGCAAAACTGTCTCCTGACATTTTGAGGTGACCAACCTCTATCTTATCTATATTTCATTCAAACCAGCATTGTTGATTTTCCCTTATCCATCAATTTTGTATGATTAAATGGGAATGAAAAATGACTATAAACAATTATGCAATTAAACAGTTAATTCACCAAGTATACAAGAGAATGTAACTCAAAGCTGTGACACCGAAACAATAGAAAAGAAACATGTAAACAGACAAATGGGATACAGCAGATTGGAAGAATAAACACTGAATCCCTGGATCAATAGCCTGCCTGACATAACCAACACAAGTTACGAGGATGCAGTAACTTCATTATCACCACAAGTGTCCTACTACTCCATATCCATATGGACAATGTTGTACCAACACTGGTCACATGGTCACCTGCACCGCCTACCAGAATAATGGTGGCAAATATATTTGCGCATTGGGACTTGCTTACTAGACTTGCTTACTAATCAGACCATTACTGTACAAAGACTGGTTTTAACGCCTTGGCAGATGGAGCAGACCCAGTTCAGACACGGTACCTTTCAGGAGCTGTCTGATCAAGGTCTCCCCTGTTTACCCATGCGATATTGTAGCCTCAATTCTGAACCGTTTGCATGGCAAAGAAAATCCATGGTTTCATAAATTATACCATCTTCAGTTCAGGAATATTAATATTTATCAAGTCATAAATGTGTCCATGAACAATCATGAGGTGAAGGGTTAATTCCAATACAAAAATGCATTATTTAACAGATATAAACCCCAATCTTCCAGACTCTCTCATTCTTATCAGGTTTCATATTTTTTTAGGTCATGAAATTAATCCCCCTGGGCAAAGAATACTACCATAATGTGTGAGAGACATAATACTAATGTTCAATCCTTTCCAAGAAAGCATTTCTGCAATTAAATAACTGAAACCTTCAGAGATTATTAAAATTAAATGATTTGTTTTCACGAAATACAAAGTAATTACAATTTTCTGAAGTCAGTATCGTCTAACTGTATATGTATAACACTCTGCATCGTAACTAGTCAATAATAGAAGCGCTGAAAGTGGCATTTACGTGTATTCATCCTAGACTTGAAAACATTGCATTACCATATCAAAATAAATTTTACATTTCCAAACACCAAGTCAAGTTTTTTTTTGGCTGATATCTTGACAGTTTCTTCTTAAAGTGTGCTTCACCCTTTTCTTGGGGGAATTTATCATATAAAATGAATTATTTAAATTTTCAACTTCTGAACCCTCTCTCTTAAGATCCAGTAGCATTGGTCTTCATTAACACAGGAACTTGGAAGTGAAATAGTAATTATTACAGCATACATGAGAGAGACAGACAGTGAGAGAGAGACAGTGACCCACCCTAACTTAATGGCTTCAGATTTGGAAAGCAAACTAGTAATGTTATGAAACTCCCCTATACTGTGTAATACTACAGAGATTGAGCTGGGAACCATGATCTTTCTAATGGAGGTAACATTTACCAAGAGTCGTTCCAGATCAGGGACCATGTCAGCATGACATTAAGATTGCATGTAAAAAAGGTGTCCATGTCTGCCTCTCTCATGAGATTCACCTGCATATCACATGACCACGCTTGAACAGTCCTCTCCAATAACCCAAATTGATTCGCAATTCAAGAAATTACAGCCATCCAGACACAGGCAGATCGAGCCATGTCCTCACATCGACAAAACAATTCAATTTGAAAATTGGAGATCTCAAAGACCGACATACACTGATAACTTGCCAAAGTAAACAAGCCAGAAAAATACAAAAGACATTTGTCTAATGATTCCTACTGATAATGCATTAGATAATCACAGATCTCCATGTTCCTGAAAACACTTGCATTTGTAAACAAATCATTTGAAATAACCTTAAGCAGAGAAAAAAAAGTCATAACTTCTGTATGTACTTAATTATGTTGGTTAACAAAGAGGAAATTGCAATAAATAAATCAATGTTAAAACACAAAAAAGTGAGCCCCGCATAAGAATTAAAACTTAAGGTTTTCTCACCAAAAACATGAAATTTGACAAACTAACAAAATATCACTTGAGTTTTCAGTCTTTTCACAGAGAGCAGCATGCTCACATGGAAAACTGATTTCTCAACAAACAGAAACAGATTAAACATTTTGCCTTAATTGGGAAAACTAGAATTGATTTCCAGAGCAGTACTTTCAGACTGCTTACAAACATTTGTTAATTATTTCCTTCGACTGGTTCTGAGACATTAAACTGCACGTTATGCAGAAACAAACTGACAGCCATTGCATGACTTTGTCACATATAAACCACTCAATGAATAATCTGGACTACTCACTCATGCTACTCCGATCTAAGAAGTTTCGGTACATCATCAATTACCTGAACTTTGTGGACTACATGTTTCTCAAATTATGCCTTAATATCAGGAAATGAGAGAAAATATATCATTTTGATCTAATTTCTGGTAATCACCATTTGTTAAACAGCTTCAAAGATGATCAGGAAACTTTCCCTGAAGATCTGCCCATTATAAAAAATGTGTTAAGAAACAAAACCACTAGAAAAAGATGCTGCTAAATAAATGACATAGCAGGGGGGGGGAAATCTGTAGGGAATTAACCAGACCTCATCTCAGATTTGATTTTGGAAAAATATTTTTTGGAAAATTTAGCTTTTACCTGACAAAGTGAACAAATATCTACCATTATAGATGTTTGTTGTTGTTTTTTTCCCAAAAGTTAAGGATGGTAAAGCAGAAACTCATCCATTCAGAAATAACCAACGTTTGACAAAAGTAAACAAGAGGGCCTTAGAGGCCCTGGATCACTCACCTGAGTATAGGGTTACCCAAGGAACATATGCACTAAAACATTTTGAAATCTGGCTAGTAGTTTTGAAGGAGAAGATTTTTAAAGTTTTCATATTTATTTTTCTTACTGTTGCCATGGCAACTAGAGTTCTACATGGATCAAGTTTATTTTAGCAACTTTTGTGGAGGTTCACCCAAGGATTGTCTCTGCCAAGTTTAATCAAATTCTGCCCAGCAGTTTCAGAGGAGATGTCTTAAGTTTTCACTAAATACATTGAAGGCAAATAGCCACGCCCCTGGTGGTCATGGTTTTTTTTATGCATCAGTAAGATTTTAGCAATCTTGGTAAAGGGTTAGCCAGGGAACATCTATACTAAAACATTCTGAAATCTGGTCAGTAATTTGAAGGAGATGTTTTTTAATGTTTTCATATTTTTTCCTTTCCATTGCCATGGCAACCAGAGTTCTACATGTATCAAGTTTATTCTAGCAACTTTTATGAAGGTTCACCTAAGGATCATCCCTGCCAAGTTTAATCAAATTCTGTCCAGGGGTTTCAGAGGAGATGTCGTTTAAAGCAAATTGTTGACGACGCAAGACAGACAATGAAGGATAACTAAAGCAGGGTGATCAGAAAAACTCACCTTGAGCACACTGTGCTCTGATGAGCTAAAAAAATCACTTAAGTTGCTTTGTGAATTACCTTGATCTTATATATATATTACATATAATTATATCTAGGACAAGTGAAAGTCTAGCAAAACAGAAGTTTTCCTTGAATTTATTTCTGCTAAAATGAATAATAACTTGTGTATATCATTTGACCATATTTCTTATACAAATACACTGACTGGAAAAAAAAAACAGTTTACAACTGATACTAATTCATCTTGACAATTTTGGGTTTAAATAAGACTTTCCATTTGAAAAAGTCTTCAAATACTCTTGGATCAAATGGGAATCAATATCAGAAACTTCAGATCACAACCACTGGTTGATGATGCCCACAAATAACCTGTTCCATTAAGAATTAAGCATCATGATTTGTCTCTTGTAGGATATTTAGCATCATCACCTTCAACCTGGACTGTGTCCTTAATTTGTTAACTGGCTGTAAAAGCCAATAAGACTTCCAGCCTTCCAATAGTGAACAAGCCACCTTATCCAGGTCAGAGCTGGCAGCTGGAAAACCTCAAAAAATCCTTTCTTGCCTCAACCCTGTGTAAGCTACCAGAAAAAAAAATCATCAATCTACCCTTAAGACAAAATTTACCAGGCCCAAGATTCTCTTGCCCCTAATGTTTATCTGTTGAGATCTAAGATAAAGTAACTGAGGATTTGACATGATGGATTATCTGGCCTCTTTATCTCTTCCACTGCTAGCCATGTGCACTGTTTCTGCTCACAGAAATTTGTAAACAGCATATATATACTTGGGTCAGTCCTATCTCTCTTGCTCACATCTTTCATTTTACCATTCATCATATTCAGGAGTCAGAAAATCCCAGCCAAAACAGTAATTCCATGACTAGTGGCAGGCCAAAACTATTAAGATCAGATGCTTTTTGTTCCTTACTTTCCATCCACCTGGGACAAGAGTTTGTCCGGTGGCAGCCATAGCAACTATAGGAGGGATGGGAACTAGATGCACCATTACTCACAATCATCGCCCAAGACATCCCCAAGAGCCCATTTCTGGGATTTATAGTCCCATTAGGAGCTTCCGAGTAAATCTTATCACCAATATGTGTGTTCTAGATCTGAGAACAAGTCACTTAGACACATGTGTTTTCAGAACCCATGTGACCATCACAAACAGGAAATGACATCATTTTACCCAGAAGACACAAAGGAAGTGACCTCATTTTATGCTCCATTACATAATATTTTTCCTCTGATAGTAACATAAAAGCAGCACAATCAAATAAAAGGCCCTCAGCCGGTCTGGTACAACACCTGTCCAAAGGTGATTCTAACCTCATTAGACAGCGACCAAGGTTATCAGGGAAAGGTCAGGAGAAATAAATACTGATAGATTGGTAGTCATTCTCTTCCTTAGTAACCATAACACTGAAATCGGAGACTAACAAGGTTACAGATAAGGTGTATGAATGTTTATACATCAGGCCCTGCCGATCTGACATCCCTAAAGCCTGTGGAACCACAACCCCAAAATAAGTGTCTTCTGAAATCTATTTTGTGTCAATTTCAGGGTGGCATTACTCTGTTACAATTTAGTACAACTGATAATCTATTACAGGAGATAACTTAAAATGAACAAAATCTTAACAAAGGTCATTTTCAGGAAAGCTGTGTGTGTGATTTAGTCACGGGAGATCACGAAATTGTCCTGGAACAAGTAAGCCCATCTCGATGGGCACATGTCCATCATTAACTGACCATTCCGGCTCTGTTATTTCTGGACAATCAGTGAGTGAATATGGGTGTTTAAGGGCCTCCAGAGGGTCCCTAATTATATAGTAATCATCATTTAATGAGAGTCCTGACACTGGACTGGTAACGCCTGCATTCCAGGAAATGGTCACATGACTCAGACAGATCACATGATCAATGGTCATGGATCAAAAAAGATTAATTTCTTGCAGTAAATCCATCTTTCCAAATACATCATTTGGATTAAGTTTCTGATGAGAAAATGATTGGTATTTAATATTTATTTCTGGCTCATTTCTACGAGAACTAAAAAGGTAATAACACACTATTCAATAATCCAGCTGATTAAAATATTTTTCCCAAATTAATTCTCAGGCATTTTTATGAAAACCAAATAAATAATTAATTTGAAGATAATTTTCTTCAAGTGCATATCAATTAAAGGAAGCACAACCATAAATATAAATGTGTCTAATTAAATAATTTAGCTCAGAAAAATATTCTCAAAGAGAAGTACTAATTTTAAATTGCCATTAAAATCAATGAACCTTAAAAGTCAGCTGAGCCCTATCTTTCATAGTAACACTAACAATTTTAATTAGTGTTTGCCCAAACTCTTAATTGTGCAAGAGTACCGTGGAAATGGCAATAAAAACTTATTAAAAATAACTGAGACCATGCCCAGTAAACTGGGCTTCATGTCTTTTTTATAGTGCTTTGTTCGGTGTTATCAGCTCATTGGAGAGCAACATCCCGATATGACAATCTGGTAAAGTTAACAAAGTCCAACTGTGAGTTTTATACCTTGGAGAGTCATGAAATAAGCTGATGGTAACCGATAGCAACCTGTCAATTTGGCAGGGATGCAAGACTTAAACTGTGGCCCATGGAGGAGGGAATTGTACCATGGCCTGTGCCAAATGCGTTAGTCCAGAAACATTGCACACACCAGGTGGTGAGATTATTGCTAAAGCCACAATTATTTTCTTCAAGCCTGGCAAAATTTCGAGTGATTTGGTACAATAGGATGCCCCATTTGACACTATGTGTTCTCTAAAACATAAGCAACATAAGTGAATTCTCAATTTTAAGTGCTATCAATTTCTAGATCTGGGACAAACGTTTAAGTCATTAAATGCAATAAAGTCAGTTACATAAATGAAATTAAGACAAATGGCAATATATAAATGAATTTTAGTTACAATAAAGGTGCCAGGGGAACCTTGCTTCATCTTATCAATGATATTGCAATTGCTTTTAATCTTCTTCAAATATTGTAAGATTACAGAAACAGCCTGGCCCATGTCTTAATGTAAATATTTGTACAGGCTTTAACTAGACATACTTCTGCATCACCCAATCCTACTTTCTCTTCCATGTTTCTAACAGAGGCTCCCCTTATGCACTTATGCAGAAGTATAAACAATGTACCAATATCTCCTACAAACAGCCAGAAGTTGGGTAATTAAGACAGAAAACAGCAACGGATAATGTGAGTATGATTCCGGACAATTAGCAAGCAGGTCAGTCAAGAGTTGCTGAGGCAAATACTGTGGTCAGCCTGCTCACATATCTCAAATATCTTGGCCGCATTAATGTAAATATTATTGCTTTCTTTCCTCATTAGTTGAGATCTGGTCAAGATTTTCCTGACAGCAATATCCCCGAAGGAATACTTTGTCTGCTGCTAACAGAAGGCCAAAATCAACAGAAACTGCAGACATGGCACAGAAAAGGACCCCAAGGAAATAATGCATGCGAGGCACACTCACTGACATTATGCAACGTGGAAGATTTGAAGGAAATGAACCCACTAGTCAATCCACATCTCAGCCACTTGATGTGTAATTACTGATGATTATGATGTATATTTATACAGCTCTTAAAAAACTCAGCCTTCTTGGCATCTTTTTGCACCCAAAACATCAAAATGAGCCCCAAGGAATACAATTGTGCCATACAGAACTCAAAACACTAAAGAATCGTATAATGCAAAGGAAAACTGGAGAATTTAGCAGTTGCTAGGAGACCTAATGAGGTAGAAAATTTTCATCGTCATCTTTTTTCCCTCTTTCATCTGGTGAACACTGAATATAAATGACTTTCATTATAACTATGTTAATCAAGAGTACAAATACCTTCAATGGAACAGTAAAAAGTGACTAACGGGATCATCAAGATATGCTTGGTATTCCGATATCATAGGTTTGCACTGTCACATCATTTCAAGGGCTAAAAAACTCTTCCTTGAAACACTGGATAACAGGAATTTGTAAGTGATGAATTCATCAAAAGATGCTCTTGTATTTCTTGATTTTCCATGAACCAGGTCAAGCAAGTCATGTAATAAATGTATTAAAGATGGAAGCATCTGATTCTGGCAAATTCTCTAGTGAAAAAAGGGCAGCATCTAATTCCCCCATAAAAAAGTATAATCAATGTAATATCTTCTCATGTCAAACTGGTCAAGACCAAAGTTCTCGTAAACCTTCCCTTCAGGACAAAGAGAACTCCACCATGTGAATTTTATTGGACCAACTAAACAGAACAGCCATGAAAGTGAAACATAACTTGCCAATCTTATATTGTTTTATCAGTATTGTGCCACTGTGCCGAGGAGGTTATCTTATGATGAAACTTTCTCCCGAAGAGTAGCCATAAATAACTGATATTCCTATTTATTTAGCAGATGCTGTAAGGGAAAATCTAGAAGTTACAAATGATTCACATCCACAACAGAGACTATCTGCTAAATATAAACATAATTATATAACAATACAAGCATAAGTTGCTTTAATGAAAACTTAACTGTGTGGTTGGAATCATTAAGCTAGGTTAGCTTTCATTATTTTGGTGGTGTGAGAAATTAAAAAGATTAGACCATGCAGACAGATCCTTGTATAAGAGCTGTCTGATCTTCTGTTTTTCAAACAGTACTGTAGCTGAATTTCAATGCACAGTCAGTATGTCAAACAAAAAAAAACCTTGCATAATATGCAAGATATTAATATCCATTAAATAAATTTGGACATGAATATTCATGAGGTAAAGGGTAAATGAAGACAGTGGTAACAAGCAGCGGTGGGATCAGACAATTCATGATTACATGGAATGCAGAGAATTTCCAAGCTTACGCTACTCATCACTAGTAAGATAGGCAGTGAATTATCTGTCTGCTTAAGTTTGGTAGGACACCGATGTTAAAACAGGTGCTTATCTTGGAAGTCCTGCTATGGCCCAGTATTTGCTATCATGAGTATTTTATATATATAGCTTATAACTGTTATAGCAAACTTTTTTATTATCAAAATTTTCTGTAATGTAAATCTACATTTATCCACATGAATCTGAATCTATACTTTATTGCTTTTGTAAGTCAAAAATATATAATCCAAAGGATTTATTTATACCTCTTTCCATGGAGAGTAGCGTGCAAGAGGCTGTTTTGAACCATTTGCGACCTGTACACACTTAAATAGCTTTCAGTCTGATCTGGCTTTTGTATGATATTCATTGCTACAATGAATGTATGAGTCATGGTAGATCAAACAATCAAAGAACAGATAATTCCTTGAGCTACCTTAAAATTCAAAAGAAACACAGCAAATCAAATATAGAACAACCTTAGATATGTCTTACAACAAACAGCTACTAAGCAGATGAAAAGTGACATTATCTAAAGGAAAAAACAAGGAACCCTGACTTAATCCTTTGGATTTAACAGTCTTCAGTTTAGAAGCCGGCTTAAACTATTCAGCTTCGGAGAAAGAAGATTCATTACCTACCCATCATCCGTGATGATGTTAGATTCATCAATCGCCCTCATGAAGGATGTTCTCATATACATAACCGATAAAATTTTATGAAGTGAGCAGAAAAAAGCCATAAATTATGGTCTAACTCCTCACCCATTTGTACAAGGATGATACAAGTCTGTGAACTCCTGCCATAAAACTCTGGGCTTAATCTGTTTTCAGTCTTATCTCCAACAGCTTATCTTGCTCAGAATTGATAGTGTCTGTTCAACTGTGTGTCTGTTTACTTCAATTGAAAGAAATGCGCAATAGTGTGTTTTTTATTCAAAGTATTATCTGGCGTACAAGAGATTTTACTACTTTTGTTCTAGCATTTCTCGGCAAACAAGCAATAAATATAATAAGTCCTTTTTATTTTTGGCAAGAATTGCACGCTTTGAGTGTTTGTTGATTTAATGAACACTGTAAAAATAACAACAGGGAATTAAGGACTACACCTTTTCAGTTCTAAATACAACTGATGAGGACAGAAAGTTTGCCAAAAATCAGCTGCTGTTGCAAAAAAATACAATATAAGAACAAACAATTCATGAACAGTTAGCTGACAAGAGGAAGTCAGTGAAGCTGACTTAGTGACTTCATTTACCTCTGTCTACTCAAAGTTTTCATCCATTTTTTATCAGGATAATGACCCATTTATAAGGTTTACTAATAATAAATACTGTTTGTGAAAGCTCGCAGTTAAAATCCTGATCAACCCTAAACCTATTGAAAGTGTCTATTTTCCCCAAGGTCTTAAAATAAGCACCTTAATAAGCACTAAGAGTTGTGACAGCGTTCCCAGCACTTCAAAAATAATCACACGCGACACAATTTCCAGAGTGTTTTCTCTACATTAATAACACTATGAATTATGCAACAGCCTGGTTGTGACGATATATTCGCTAATCTTGTATATGAAAACTGATTGTTTTAATTATGATTCAACTTGCTGCAATCCTCACATCTCAACGAGCGATAACAACGCAATAATGTAATTATGTAATGTTCTCATGGAAATAAATGGGAACTATCAGAAGCAAGGCCAGAGTGAAAAAAAAAATTACATACATTGAAATTGAAAGCTGGAAGTTTTATGGCAAAATAATGAAGTCATCTCTAATATGCTATATATTACACACATTTTGAATTAAATTGATTTTGTTACTTGTTTAACCCTTTCCCTCATATAGACTCATTTTGACACTCAATAGGTACCACATAAAGCCTGATCTGCAGAAAACCACAGTTAAACCTTACCAAATTTATTTATAAAGTCCTCATTTCCAGACCACTGAGGAGCAGCGAATAGCATAAAACCTGATCAGCCTGCGAGTTACTCGCAGGCTGATCTGGTTTTATGTTGTTTGCATAGGTCTTTTCATGGTTTCCTCTATGAGGGAAAGGGTTAAAAAAAAAATTCTTTGACAGGATCATGTATAAAAAAAACTGGGAAGACTTATAAATATACGAAGGAGCCAACCAAAACCTATATAGCAAAATGCACATTAAGTCATGTAAACCAATCACAAAATAAAAATAAAGAAATTTGATGCTTTATGCTGGATCTTGCTATATTGTGTTGAAATGGATCTACTCTGTAAATCAGAATAAGTTTAGTCCATGGGACTCTGGTGTTGGAAACCAGTGATAGTAAATATAAAAACAGATTATACATGTATGTATTTTTTATTCTACTAAAACAATATGATAAAGATGAACAATATTTGCTGAACCTATGCCCATACCGGTAACTGGAATTAAATTTTATGACATAAAAAAAAACATCAGCAATTATATGCTTCATGACTTTTATTCAGGTGCCAATGCTCTGTTATTTACTGTTAAAAACACATTTCGCATAATACCAGATAATCAACAACTTCTGTTCAGAATCACCCCTACATATTATGGTTGTCAAACTAGATTTTCCTTAGTAACCATTTTCTCCAGCAGTCGCCATTTTATATACTCTCATTGATTCAAATCTTGAAACTTAAAACTTAGTAGCAAAAAAAAAAAAAAAAAGAACAAAATGGTTATTTCAGTATCGTCTTGTCTTCTCCACTATATCACGCTAATCTCGACTATATCATGACAACCTTACTCACAAAACTTTTTATTCTTTCCAGATAGCAGACAGAATTACAAAAAAATAACTAGCCAATATCCAATCTTTTACAAGACCTTGAGCACAATACATACGAATATGGAAACAAAAGCTATGAAAGCTACAATCCATATATTGCGGGATGTAGCAGAAGATATTGCCTTTAATTTATTTCACAGTAACATCTCTATAAATATTTAAGGTGTCATTAATATGATTTATGGTGACTTTGTCTGCAAACAAGATTTTCGTATCAGAAGTTAAAAACTTTCCCACACTTTGCTTCGCTAGCTTTTTCATTTAAGACCTATGAATAATTATTTCAACTTAAATCATACTGATATAATGGACCTGATTTTTTTCTTCTAGTATTTGCTGAACACAGAAACAAAGGTCGGAACTCCTTTGAAATTTGGTGGATTTTCGTAATATTGGTCTTAATTTGCATGGAAGGGATGAATAAAGACAATCGGGTACAAAAAGCACCTCCTTGCCAAAGGAATTGTGCTACAACAGTTCTCGAAGTTGAAAACGTGTTTGGTCGGAAAAGATTGGACCGACGGAATCTTGCCAATCTCTCCCGTGTAAAACTAAAAAAAAAAAAAGCTACAATATCAGTATTAATTTGTAGGAACAGATACTGATAAAAGAAACAAACAAATCAAAAATGAATACTTGTTATTTCACTTTTCATCTTATTCAGCCTCTATTATCTGCCTTTTTAAAAACTCATTCGACTCGACCTTGACTGATAATCAGCTACGTTTAAACTGCGGATTCTCTACAGTTTCTATCAAGTGTCTCGGTGACATTGCTGATATAATTTTGTTTTTATTTTGTAATTGTGATTTAGTCACTAATCTTCTTAAAACAATGGATTTCAAGTCAGCACAAGTCTTTATTTCAGATATACTTGTTTCTTTCATCAGTATCTGTCCATACAATTCAACACTGATATTGTGGCTTTAGTTTTTCTATAGTTTTAAACGGGAGAAATTGGCGAGATTCTGTCGGTCAGATCTCTTCTGACCAAACGTGTTTTTGAATTCACAAACATTTTTAGAGCGAATTTTTAGACAAGGGGGTGTTTTTTGTCCCTGTATGTCTTTATTCATCCCTTCCACACAAAATAAGACCAATTTTATGAAAATCTATCAATAATCAAAGGAGTTACGGCAATTGAAACGACATACTGTACGATTTCAATGAAGAGTTACCTACCCTCTCAACATATATAAGGTTTGTTTGTTTTTTTAATGTGGCAGTTTTCCGGTCAGATCAACGTACCGAAAACCTTTGTATAAAACCACTCTCCTTGAAGCAAAACCCCTTTAAATACAAACCAAAATCTACTTACAAACCAAATTTCTGATGGTTCAATCATTCATTAAAATGTTGACATAAAATTCACTGAAACTGAAAGTAAAAGGCAAGCAATAAAAAAGGAGCACAATCTAAATTATAAATTTATTTGGATTTAACCTTAAGTATTATATTTCTGACTCATGACAACTGTTAACTACTGCTGGAACTGTAAGTGCTAACCTTTGCCACCAGTAAAGAGCCAGGCCAGCCTGCACATCTGTGCAAGCTGGCCTGGCTTGATCTTTACTGTTGGCTGACCATTTACAAGTTTTCATCTTGTTATCCCTAAAATTGATAATGGACAGTTCCAAAAAAGATGCTGGCTAAGTCCATTTAAGAAATTCAGCAGGTTAAGGGTTAACATATATTTTGTGGGTGCAAGATGAAAGAATGAACTGATATTGGAAACTTCCAAAGCAGATCTTTACTTCTACTTTTGTAAAGAATATAAAAAACTACATGATGCTTATCTAGGAAAAGATTTTTATTTCATGCCTGTAGTGTTGACAAGTCTGAGTGATTGATTAATTGATTGACTGGTAATCTCTACATCTAGCAGACAGATTAATCACTAGGATACTAATTATGAATGTATCTTTCAGTTAATCTCCTAAACGACTTTCAGGAATGCATTCAAGGTCTCGGGTCAAGGTTGATGCAAATATATAGCGGTGTCACATAAAATATGCAAATGAGACTGCATCACTTATGATCAACATCCTGGTTGTCATAGTGATCACCCTGTGGGAGGGGCAATCAATTATCACCTTCAAAAAAATGCTTAAGGCATTAAATCTTAACCATAAATTTCTTTTAACCCTTTCCCTCATAGAGGACACCATGAAAAGACCTATGCGAACAGCATAAAACCATAACCATGTATGAACCATATCTGCATGCTCATACTTAGTGACCACTAATTTGTGCTTTCCAGGCAGCCCAAGGTTACTTCCAACATAACTTCTGGGAAAAAGAATGAGATCCTTATTAATATGAATGTCACAGTTATACTAATTGATAATTAATTATAATGAGTACAAATTCCTTGTGAAGTCCCAAGTCCAGAAAAAATGAATGATGTAATAAACACCCGTAATTACTTAGTTGTAGTGAATCAAGCTCTCTATATGAGAGGTCCCTCACCCCCCAAAAATCAAAAAATAATAATATATGGATATAAGGATTATATAACCAGGAAAATTGGATGCACATGAACTATGATGTCAGAATATCTTAAAGAATACTAAAGAGTTATTTTGAGTCTCCTGAATGGAGTTTTCTGTGAATGAATACGGACTAACAGTTGTTTGGCAAAGATGAAAATCTATTGTTTTCTCAAGAAAATATGCGATAAAATATATTTTAAGTATGATGATGTGACTAAACAATTTGATACTTTTAAATATCTAAAAAAAAAATAAAAAAAATAATAATAATTGTTTGCTTTTAAGTTAAAACATTTCATTAACAGACACTCGACATTCTTGCTATGGAGACTAAATAGGTGTTAACAAAAATGCTTGTTTTCTGAATTTGAATGTCACCATTATCCCATTTGCAGTGGACGGTGTCATTTCAGGTGACCAGCATGCTTATCATCGCTATGGCAGTAATCACAGTGTTGCCATGTCGACAAGACTGGACAGTGGGCAGTTGGAGGGCCTAATGATTTCTGCCATTATATTCTCTATTACAGATTTCGTCTAAACTTGGTGTAAGGTCGACAATGGACACCGGATTCCTATCTGGATCTCAATGAATGTTGTGAACAATTCAACAATGTCATTAGTGGCCTCCAATATCCCAAATTGGACAAGATGATTGACGGGATGGTGTTTTACTATCCACCCCTGTGCCAGGAAACTACACTGACCATACAATGGTCACCTGAGTCCGGCAGCTTAACACCTTCCAGGTTCAAAAGGTCCCAGACGAAGTACTGATTAATAGTGAAGGTCATTCATCCATCAATACATGTTATCCATATATAGCTCTTTTAGGTGGAGGTAATGCAAAAGGTTAACTACATAGAATTACTTCACTTTAGATCTGTTCAGAGACCATGTCACAGGGACTGGCCCAGTAACCCCATTCTAATCGTTCACAGGGTGTTTTTTCATTGTCAGTTTGTCATAACAGCGTAGAACCTTAATAATCTGATTTACTTGCGAGCTGATCTGGTTTCATAATGGTCACTGACACTTTCAGTCCCTGATAATGTCAGAGGTTTATATGACAATGACTTGTTTGGTCAAATGATTATAGTTAGTAACTAGCTTTAATGTTGCTAAGCAACACCATCAGTAGCAACAATATCAACAGGAATTGTGGGGACAGAGCAAGTCAGATCTAACCTGAGCAGGACTGGCTGGAAAACTCACCTGGAAATAGAAAAAGAGGAAAATGTAATATTTGTTTATTTTGATACAAAACATAATTATTATATACATGTATGCAATATATACTAAGTCTTAAATCCATAAACATTTACTATTGTTCAGAAAATAGAGATACATTTTGAGTTATTTTCAGGATATTTTGACAATAAATACTTGTGGACTATACAGACCTACAAAATTTGATCGGAAAAGACACATGACAAAACCTAGTGGTTGAGAACATACTTATGTCTTATGCCTAAACAGTAGCACAGGTGGTCTAACATGAGACCAGTCCACCTGTTGGCCCTATCTAGCCTGTATATGCAAGGGGTGGCATTTAGCACCTCTGTATCTGGTACGCCACTCTTGCATGCTTTACACCCCTCCCTCCCCATAAACAATACCCGATAATGGGGAGATACAGGGAGGAGGCCAGATCCCCAGCCCAGCAGATAACTGATAAGCCCAAAGCTTCAAGAGCACTTCACTCTGCCTATGAAGCTTATTTAAAAATACTTACAGACCTCAGAAGGGAGTATATCCACTCAGAAAATTTTAATTTATTTCACATTATTTTACAAATTGTTATCTTGATGAGATAAGAAAATACCTCAATATAACATTTGGTTAAATTCTGCTTGCCTAGGCATATTGTGTAATTTCTTTCATCAAGGGGTAGGAAATTACAGCTGCTGTTATTACAATTTTTTTTTTTTAAATTGCTGTGTAACAAAAGTCTGCAACGGAACCAGTTTTATTTTTTAAGGACCTCATCACCTGGTATACTATAAAAGAAAAAATACCTCCCTAGCATAGAGTAAAACAATATAAGCTTTTAAAAGCCATTAAGAATGCATAATACGGAAAAGCCCAACATTGGATTAGCTTCATAAAATAGTTTGATGAGCAAAAATACATAAAGATATACAATATGCAAGTTAAGACTAGTAAATCAAGACACCTCTCAGCGCTTGCCGCATTATCAGGTGTATGAAGGGTTCCTGACACACGATGCAAACTGGAGATAATTATTTAATTTACCTGCGTATCATCTAAACTTCACTATCTACACTTTAATCATCACTTTTGCTTATACAAACAACTCCTGCACATAAAATACTAATAAAAACCTTATCACAGACATGGACTACCTATAACCACTTCCATCTTTATTACAGGTCTAATAATATATTTTGAAACATACAGAAAAAGCTAAATCATTTCGATGGAAATAGATTTTTAAGCAAGTCTATATTTTGATTTATAGATGCTCAATTTTCATAACAGTAGCATGTCTTGCACTATATCTTCATTAACAAAATAATCAATTCCAGCTACATTTGAGGAACATATTACGCTTTTCCTCAATCAATCTCAATAGGTATTGCTTTAAATCCGGCAATATTTGAGCAATTTTTTTTTTTTCTCCCTGGCAGACGGAATGTGTTAGATATAAAATAGATAAGGTGGGAAACCAGCAAAGACTTGAACAAAATTATGTAAAATTGCCTCATTTGAATTCATCTCTTATTAAACAGTGATATATAACCATTCTTCAAAAAGCATTCATTCCTAACACTTAATGTCATTAAATCCATACTCTTTTAATTAGCGGAATAATTTGCAATTTCAGTACACCAATTAATTAACAATTCTTTTTTCTCATGGTAATTGCTTTCTGTGCCTGGAGAATAAGAGAAATATAAATTCATGTGCACCAAACGTCTCTTGATAAGTAAGATATATTTTTCTTCTATCTTTGAAGAAAAAAAAAGATAATTGCTCACTCTGTATTTCAAACCCACAAAAAAGCAAATCTGATCTTGATTACTCAAATAAAGAGGCAGAGTAATTAGCAATGAAAATGTTGCCCACCAAGTCATTCCAACATGATGGCTCTTAACTCCATGACAGCATGGGTTGTTTTTGAGATAATCAGAATACCAAAACTCAGTTACATCATGTGACCTATGCACTCTTAAATAAAAGATAAAGAATTAAAAATATGTACAAGAGGGCCATGATGGCCCTGAATCGCTCACCTGATTATAAATGAGCAACATATGTTGGATTTTTCATATTGACCTACTTTTTGACCCCACATGACCCACTTTCAAGCTTGTCCAAGATTTTATGGAAACAGACAATCTGACCAAGTTTCATGAAGATATGGCCAAAAATGTGGCCTCTAGAGTGTTTACAAGGTTTTTCTAAGATTTGACCTCATAACCTACTTTTTGACCCCATATGACCCAATTTCGAACTTGTCCAAGATTTTATGGAGAGAAACATTCTGACCAAGTTTCATAAATATTGGGCCAAAAATGTTTCCTCTAGAGTGTATACAAGGTTTTTCTAAGATTTGACCTCATGACCTACTTTTTGACCCCACATGACCCAATTTCGAACTTGTCCAAGATTTTATGGAGACAAACATTCTGATCAAGTTTCATGAAGATTGGGCCTAAAAATATGGCGTCTAGCCAAATTACAAGGTTTTATAAGATTTGACCTAGTGACCTTCTTTTTGACCCCACATGACCCAATTTCGAACTTGTCCAAGATTTTATGGAGACAAACATTCTGATCAAGTTTCATGAAGATTGGCCTAAAAATATGGCGTCTAGCCAAATTGTTGACGGCGCACGTCGCACGACGGACGCCGGATGAAGGGCGATCACAAAAAATTACCTTGAGCACGTGCTCAGGTGAGCTAAAAAAGATGTAAAGCAATTTTCAAGTGATCAGGTTTTTATGGTCATTATATCAAAATAATTGATACACAGTGAACAGGAAACAAGCAGAATATGTATTCATTTTTCATTCTGGACAAGTTAGAACCCTTTATCTCATGAATATTCATGTACAAATTTATAACTTTAAGAATATTAAAATACATTTTTAATTGGTATACGAATCAATGGATTTTTACTTTGCCAAGGTTGACATCCCACCAACAGTATTTCAATTTTGCAGACAATGTATACATGTAATATAGTCCTGCCAGACTACAGTATCAGGACATAAGCATGTGGCATGATACCAATCCTGGCACCGGACCAACCAGCCCTGGAACTACCCTGGATGCCTGTCACGTATGTGAGAGGGTACAGTGGTCGCCTGTCCAGACACGTGTGTTTTCTCCGGGTTCCCCGGTTTCCTCCCACTACCAGAGCCATTGAGAGTGATTAATATAAATTGTGATAACTTGTTTCATAATCAATGTAAAATAAATATATCTTAAAATTTACCCTGTGTATATATTGAACACCAAGCACCATTATTTTTTTTTTTTAATTTGATATGTATAGATCAGAGATTGAACCCACAGCCTCCCGCCATGAGGTGGACACTCTTACCCCTCAGTCACGGAAGATGAAAACACAAATTCAAAATGTTCAATCATATGTTTTTAGATGAATTTCCATCATAAAACAATACTTAATAAATCCTATACACACACTGCCATATATCGAAACTCAGAAAAAAAGAAAATCCTGTCACTGACAGGTACTCTGTATTTATATTTAATCATCTTCATAGAAACCTGAAATATCCGCCTTATCTTGCCTTGAAGTAATTAAGCTAACTCTCTCCTTTTTTTCTCAACTGATTGCATGTATTTCATAAACAGTAAGTATGTCTCTATTTTCAGAGTGATACAGTAATTCTCTCCAAACTCGGCAGTGAGCTTCCGACATCCCTCTCTCTGTCACGCACACTCTCCCTGGTATACAGTTTCCAATCAGACTGAAGTCATTGCAAGAAAATATTAAATTACTCAGTTAATACAGTCATCAAGGGACATTCCACTTAAGTATGAGGGACATAACGGATTGCTTCTATTGGATAGCAATTCTTCTTGTTGCCATGGCGATGAAAAGATCTAGTCCATGAATTACAGTGCAGAAATGCACAGAAATTATAGATACATAAATGGATTTAAACAGTCATGAAAGTTATATATTCATGCTTTGTTTTGTTTTGTTTTTTAAATATTTTAACTTTTTCTCTAATATATTAAGAAGAATCTTTATTCTGTTGTTGTTGTTGTTGTATTGGGGTTTACCGTCGCTGCGATAGTATTTCAATCATATAGCGACGTCCAGCTAATTACAGGTGGAGGAAGACCCCGAGTACACAGAGGTACCCGGGTAGAACCACCGACCTACCGCAAGCCAGCTGGAAGGCTTCCTCACATGAAAAATCCGAAGTCCCTACCGGGATTCGAACCCACAGCGGTGAGGGGCTGAGAGATTTGTAGTCCACGACTGTAACCGCTCGGCCACGGCGGCCCCCTTTATTCTGTTGTCAAGTGTTTAAGTTAAAGGGACTGAGGGACATACAGCTGCTTACTGCAGGTAGGTAGCTGACTTGACTATTTGAGTTTACCGTCTCTTCGATAGTATTCAGTCATATAGCGACGTCCAGCTAATTACAGGAGGAGGAAGACCCCGAAAGCACAGAGGCATCCGGGTAGGGTAAGTATCTGCTAAGTAATCAGTGATAAATGTGAAATAAAATGTCCTTTTTTTCTTTTTTTTTAAATTAGAATCTTAGAGCTGGCTGTTTTGACCCTTATAATGTGACTGCCTTTGTGACCATTGCAGGCCTGCACTGTTCACTTTCAGTCAATAAATTTTCAGACAGCACCCTAATGAACAACTAATGCTCCTGTCCAAAACATAAAAAGAAGACATGTCCAATTAAGAAATTTAGCATAGTAAGTGTTAAAACAGGTAAGCTGCGAATACTAGTGTTCATCTGTCAAACAATTTACGGGCATATATGGGTATTATATTGGCAAATCTGATACTAGGAATATAACACTGAACAATAAATTGAAAATTTGAATAACAATAGCAAGATAATTTATCTGAAAGTTACAGAAAAGCGTGTTGGCATATTTCAAAGTCTGCTTCTCATTAAACAAACTGATGCTCGCAGATTTCAAAATTTGTTTTTCATGTAACAAACTGATTTCCTGTCATCATACAAACCATGCCATTTTGTTTATCAAGCAGCCATAAATGGCAAACATTGCATCATTACAGGTTAACAATAAAGCAGACAGAAAATCTTTATTGTACAGTAGGACTGACAAACATGAATTAATCAAGAAATCATATTTGACGAAGAACCTGTACAGATGGACTCAACAGGTCCTCAAAGTCTGACAGGTATGACACAACCAAATCTTTCCAAAAAATATCTCTGACAAGCTGACACCACCAAATTCTCCTAACATCAGCAGTCTACTGGTGGATGTGTGGGAAGTCACAACAAGACCATATTTATGACAGAACTGCAAATAAACACTGTCAGAATGTTTCCGTAACTTGCCCTTCTCAGTCATTCATACTTCATCAGTTCCATCTGCAACCAGACATTGCAGCACAGACATGCTCCTGTCAAGCAACTCTGTCCAACACTCTCCTTTATCTGGACAGAAACAATACCTTTACCCTTTTCTCCATGGAAACATTATTATATTTGTATTGTGAGCTCCTGATCAGCCAAAAAATGTTTGATTCCTTATAGGTGATTTCACAAAATATCCTCATTATTGGGATATTGTTGAGAGACTGAAAAAAATACCAAAAGTCATTCAAGGTATAGGGAAGGTCATAATGAACACTGTAATATGTAATGACACAAATTCTGACCTAAAACAATCCTAGAGATTATAATTCATTACTTGAAGTCTCAAGGTCCATCATCACAAAGAGCATGAAACAGAATAAAGCTTGTGAACGTAAAAACATCCTCCAGAATCCTTACCAGGTTATTAAATACCCATAGATCTGACATATTCTGACTATTTCTTCAAAGCAGAAACCTCTCTTAGATCTAACAATAAAAGAAATTGAGAACCGTTGGAGCACATTTTCAGGTATGAGCATGCATGTGCATATGCATGCATACAAGGTATTTCTGAAGTGGAACATGGTTTTTATTGTCATCGGATTCCCTCCACTGAGTAACCAGACCCTCGCCAGCCGTGTATTGTTTGACGGGAGGCCAGCATTTTTTATTTTATTTGAGGTTTTCTAAATCAGGGGTCGTTAACACGCCCCAACAATCTACCTTTCACAATAACTTATCCCTATGAATGCTACAGCTTGACTCCACTGCGGTTGACTGCAACAAAAAACCTGAAATGATATGTTTTGACTGCGGTAAAAAAAGCACAAGCAAGAGAAATTGTCATGTTGTAACAAAACTACAACAGATGTTAACAAGCAATTGGGGGAGGATTTAATCGCTAATGCGCAATAATCCTACGATATACAGTCATGCCTGAAATTTTCATCCCTACAATTAATTCTTCTCGACATGATGTTTATTTAAGAAATGAGCAAAGAAATCCCATTATGAATTTCATTTTTTTGGTGTTTCTGTAATTGATTCTTATTTATGCCTAGCGATTCCTCTAAAAGCATTCCTCACAACTCCCAGTGACAAGAACAGCCTGTACTGTTGTAACTGACGCAACAATCTGACAGGTGATTTTCATTATGGGGGCGGGGTAATGTCATACGATTCCATCGCTAGCTTACTATGAAAACACACACAGACAGGTAGAAAGTCTGCCTTGTATGCAAAACCAAGTGAATTGTCTCAATTTGTAACTAATTTGCACCCTTTTTTTTTTTTTTTTGAAGAGAGAGATCATTTCCAAAGACGTTTGGTTTATGAAAAGAATGCTTCTCCATCACTTGGACTGGATTCCAAACAGGATGGAAGTCATCATCTACAAAAAGCACCTACCACACTCTGATTTTTTCATTAGAAGATAGAAGAGTTATCATAATGAAGTTATCTGTTTCAGGAAATATAACTGCCATCTTCTGTGGCAATATTCCAGATATAAAGCAGTTTGTTTTTCCTGTATGTTTTATTGCGGTCTTTTATTGTTTTTCTTAATTCTGACCCAGTTAATCCAGTGGCCTTCATAACCATTATTCATGGGCTAGAGAAATCATCAAAATCCTAACACATTTTTTATGTGCTTAAAATCTTTACCTCACATTAACCTGTTTTGATGCCTTGGCAAACAGCTGACCTAAATCAGACAACCCTTGAAAGGAACTATCTGATCAGGGTCTCCATGTTGACCTTATACAATATTGTACTAAGTTTCAACAGAAACTGCACCCTTTGTTTGAAGTTAAATTAATTAATATGCAATGGGTCATAAATTTGTAGATGAATATTCATGAAGTAAAAGGCTAACCAGCATTTAAATGAAGAGAAAAAGGTCACATGCTGTGCCTGTGTTTAACATCACTCCAACAGTAATTCAGTCAGTTGGGAAAGCTATATTTTAACTAATCATTTATTTCCACCAACATTAGGTTTAAGTTCTATTAAAATTATTTTCAATTAGTGTAAGTGTTTTTCACTCTCTTTCATTGTGTAATATAAAAGTTGCTGAAATTCCATGAAATTCAAAGTATGGACTCCCTTAGCATGCATGTCACCAGGTTCTGACGGAAACTTTCTCATACAAAGAGCAGGTTCCTATCTCACAGCCATATCAAGCTGCCTCATATGACCCTGAGAAATGATTTATTAATGAGTTTGCACCCATTTAGCAACCAATAAGTTCATTTAATTACCCCTCCACACACGTTGTGGTGAAAAAAAAAGGGAAGGAAAATTAAAATTGAAGTCACAGATGACTTATGACAAAAGCCTCCAAGAATCAATCCTAACTTTAATAAAATGCTATTAATCAAGCCTGGATTCAAACAGTCTGCTATAAAGGAGACTATTTAACCATTATAATCATGAATAATTTCACAAATGTATAGTTCTATATAGTATGACCACCCACCCAAATCAGCCATTTAACTGGCCCATTGACACTACTTAATTACTCCTGTTTTCCACAAAAGACTTTTTTTGTGAAGTCAACATTAGGTATATATTCAATTGATAATTGAGCTTTTTGTGCAAACTTTTGCTCTTGCCATGTTCAATCTGGGTGGGATTTTTTTAAATCTCAACAAAACAGAAAGATGAATAAGACCTGAAAATGGTATTTCAATACACAACTAAACACCTCTATGACATGAATGAAATTCATTACGAAAATAAAAAGGATTAAAAACAGAAATAATATCTCGCATTAAATTTTTTTTTTAAACTCTGGAGCATGGTGTCATTTGTCGTCACTAGAGGGAGTCACCTGTAGATGGTGACAGGCAGGCAGACCACACTGTCTACCTGCTCCCGACTGGGATATAATTTAAGAAAATGTCCTTTTGAGCAATCGGGTAATAATGAGTTTTAATTTCAAGAGATATGATGACAATATTCACTATCATAATAGTTTATCAGAGTAGAAAGAGATTTAACCTTCCGATTGTTTAATGTTTTCGTACCCCTTAATACCTCGTTTTAAGCGCTTGTGCTAAGTGAACTATGACATTACAACAATAGATCATTCAAACAAAAAAAAAAGATTTTTTTTTCAAATCCCATCTGTTCTCTCTCCTTAAAAATTTGTAAAAAAATTGTATAAAAAGCAAACGATCAAGGTAACGTTCTTCAATGAATCGGGGTTACTGTTTTACATTTTACCTCTCCAAGTACTCCCGAGTTCGCTTAAGTGTCCTTCAATGCATCAGGACCACTTGAAAACTTACTCTTTAAAGCTAATCCTTTTATTGTCAGAGAAATAAATTGATCACAAGTCATACTTGTTATGTGTTAACAGTTTTAGGGGGAGCCTCAAGTGGTCTTTGCGTAGGAATAATAGCAACTCCAAGGGATCTATTTAACCGACGGCCGCTCTATAATTTGTTGGGGAGGGGAAGCGAAGTGCAAGCAGGCAGCACCTGGCGTTACTGTCCAATGTGAGAAAAGTGAGTGGTGTGTCCTCACTGCAGGGCGGCTTGCATCGGCACTGGACTGGCGCAACACTTGTAATGGACGGACAAAGGGGGCGCAATGTTTGTAACGGGCAGACAAAGGGGATTATAATGTTAGTTCATAAAGTGCTTGCAAGATTTAATGGATTACCAGTAGGTGTTTTACATGCATGTGGACTGTCAACGTGTCAGTTGCTGATAGAAGGTGACATTCAGATTTTCCTGATCAGATTTTAAAATCATTTCTTTCTTTTCTTATTAATGAAATTTGGAGTATAATTCTAAAGCACTATAATCCTTATTTTCAAATATATACAATGTACAATGACCGACCAAATTTTTTTAAATATATCACTTACTGGGGACTCTATACAATAATGTCAAGTTTATTTTTTGATAAATGCTCACTATGGCATTTTCTTAATTTATTGTCTAAAATATATCAATGGCAATTCAGCCAAGCTGGAAAAATGTTTGTATTACATAGAAGACAGCAGAACAAAGCACCAGTCCTATCTGACCAAGGTCCTATTTCATGTCTAACACTGTTCTAAGGTCATCTGAGTAGTTAAAGAATGATACCTTTTATACCACAACAGTGGTGTTATTGCCCAAAATTGAAAAGGTATTAAAGTGAAAATTTGTTAAAATACCTAGCTGATTTTAATCAGATCTGGATATTTGTCATGTTTGTCAGGAAGCCATTAGTAGCAGTATATTTACCTGTCACACCCCTCAATGCCATAGGTGTCATACCTGGCATATGACACCAAGAGGTCAATGTCAGTCTTCCAAACTAGAAATTGTGGGCATCAAACAAAATATTCTGTTTGCTTCCAAAAATCCTGCAACTGACTGTTTTAGGCAGGTTGGCTCTAGGTAAAATTAAAGACTGACAATGAAACATTTTAAAAAATCAAACAAGAAGTAGACATCAGAAGTTCCCACATCTAGGACTTCGACTGCGGGCGTTTCTGTATCAATATCTGTGCTATATGCAGTAATCAGGGAGTCTAAATATGTTTCTCACTTAAAAGGACCAAAGGTTGACATGGTGAGGTAAGAATAGCTGTCCAGCCTGTCACAAGAACTGACCAGTGTACCTGTAATCACCTGCGGGGAAGCATGCCGTGCCACCTCCACTGAGGCTGGACAATGGTCACTAGGGTCATTAGGGCAGTCAGGAGGTGACCAGCTGCTACCAGTCCTGTTTGAAGACCAAATACTAGAGTGGTCAAGAGATCATTAAATACTTGTAAACCACTGATACGACAGCCTTTGATCCCTGATTATTATTCAACACTGAACAAGTCCAAGGGTGACTTGATTTCAATTAAAGACCTACTCATTGGACAGAAATCTAAACAGCTTAAAAAGTCACCTATAACCACAGAAAGCTAATTCAACCATATAAAACCAGATATTGATACTTCTTTTTTTACTTACACACAACTGGCTTTATTTTGATCTAATCTTACAAAAAAGCAAGCAATGACCTTATGCAAACAATAAACTAAGATTTAATATGGTATAATGTAAACTTTGTGGCTGGTGAATTTAGGAAAGGTCAGCTGTGTGTATTGCTACCCATAATTCTATGCGACTCTAAAATTATTAAGGGGTAAATTTTAAACCTATGTGACACCTGGGTGATTTCGTGAAGTCACCCTGATAATCCTGTCTATAATGGACTGTGGTAGACTTGACTTCTCCAGTTTGAAAACAAATTTACCCTAATCAGTATATATCTGCAGATGTTGACAGCAGAAATGTTTTGTGTTCTAATCCAAACATTTCAGGTCATTGAGCAATGTCCCAGAACACAAAAAGTGCAATGCAATGTGACCTTCTACCTGTAAAAATATTATGACAGGCCCAATACCAGCATGTCGTCTGCCCTCCATCTTGTGTCCTCTGCTCTCCTTACCTTGCACAAGTGTAAGCTGTGACCTTGATATCCTCAAGCTATCTATCCAGTATTGGATATCAATAAGCCTTGCAACTGCTAAGTGAATAAAAATGACAACAGATATCCCCAACCCTTTCTGCAATAAAACAACTTCATTACTCTCACATAGAAATGCTTCAAGATACTGTATAACCACTGTCAACATCATTACCAAACATGTAGATCATGCTGACTTTAAAATACTGAACACATTCAGTAACCTTAATTTGTCTTTTTCCTTTTTCCTCTCTTATCTTGCTAACTAACCTGAGTACTTTTCAATTTTTCAAGTTACTCTCAAATTTTATTTAAATTTAATCAAAACAAAGGAAATAAATTTGATCATTTCTTTCTTAACCTAATTAAGCCAAAACAAAGAAAATAAAATGTTCAAACTTGGGACCAGGCTATTGTTCCAAGAAAAACATTCAGTGCCTGCCCTAGGAAAACGCACCTTTTTACCATCTGTCTGGATGCCGAGGGTCCTTCCTTTATAGTCGCTGTCCTCAATATAGACTAATAAATTTTATGATTATTTGACATTGAAGTGCCATCACAAGCCAAAGATGTCACACTGTGACCTCCCCTATGACTCGTACATTTTTTAAACGATTGGTTAATTCCTGAAAGGGCCAGTCGCTGATTACTTTCAATGGGGCCTAATAAGATTACTCTGAGACGCTATGACAAGAGTTAAGCTTTAATTGACACGGGATGTCCTGCATCTTGCCGCCTTGCTAATCCATCAAAACACAATCTCTTGTCAAAGGGAAATGAAAACCAGTCTATATTACCTATGGCTGAATTACTGTTTACGACCTAAGCTCATTCCCAGCTGATTGTTATACAGGGACTTTAGATGGCAATCAGATGGCACACAAACAACGGTCCCCGAGTCTCCCCTTATCCATGCTCCCATCTTAAACCAACAAAATCAAGCCCATATCAATACTGGCCACACCGCTGGCCCCGGGGTGATCATGCTGGGAGTGGATTATATAAGTTTAACTAAACTAAATCTAGTATTATTTTCTTACGGATTCTAAAGTAATGGCCCTTCACAATCTTGAACATAAATTTTTTGATGTTCGCCCCTTCCTTTTGTGTGGTATCATTTCACTATTGTATTTATTCACACAGGGTGCGGCAATAAAAATGTGAATATGACTTATTACCGGTCTGACACTACCGGTGGCCTCATATTAAATCATGCTTTGTTAGCAAAGGCTTGTTTATAAAGTTTGAAAGTGTCCGACATAAAAATCTAGATAAATACTGTATTTTCTTCTTTCCTTTTTCAGCTAATCTGAAAAATTACAGGGAAACTTATTTCCTCATTTGTCACAGCTTTAACTATGTTATGTACAATTTTAAAATCGCTGCTATAAGGTCGCCACATCAAAGCATAGAGAATGAAACACCATATCTTGTTCTTCTTGTATACCTGCTTATTAAATCATCTAAACTGGTAATTGTATGTCAAAGGGTTACCACATCCTTGACAAAGAGTTTACAGAATTAAATTGGTCCGGAAATGAGTTATGCTTTCGTTACCTGCAATTCAAATGGTAATGAAAAATAAAAGTCTGGTTTTATGGTAATAAATAAACAGTGTGGACACTGACATAAAATCTACGAATGCCGGAATAAAAGGGGAACCCAAGATGAAAACTGATTACGAGTCAAAAATAATCCTTTCTATTTGACATTTAAGCAGAATATAGAATTACGTCAGACTGTGTTTAATTTCTTTTTCATTTGATCGTCCTATTGATAGAATGACGACCAGTGCCCCTGCAGCTTGTAGGATGATACTCCCTTTTCATAGCCGTACCAGAAAGTTCAAGATAACCTATCATTTTGGTCAAAACAAAACTAATGGAGTCTCAAATTATTTGTAAACAAGTAAAATGTATCCAATTAAACCACATTGTATTCAATCTACAAAAATCATTTAAGTTCTTTTTATCCTGCAGGTAAGCAAAAATGAAAAGAAGTGCCTGAAAAATAGTGCAATTACCAAAAGCAACAATTCTGTTGTCAACAAGTTTTGTGTGTGGCGATGGGGGTTACATAGTCATTTAGATAAAGGATTTTGTATAAAAAGCCTTTTGTTCAAGCAATATGAAATATTTGAATATCTAAAGGCATTTACCATAAACATACAAAGATATTTAAATGACAGAATGATGGAATTTCTTTGCATTGTTTTTCTTCAAATTTGACCACATGAAAAAAGGGATATTACAGCTTCTTTATTTTTCAATATACAAAAAAAAAAAAAATGAAGTTTGAAAAAAGGTTATAATCATTCTTTTGTCACTTTAGAAAAAAACAAGGTTAAAAACAAACATTCTGTAAAATATGACTAAGTGATAAAAGTTGATACAAGATATATCTTAGTATTAATGATAAATCTTAAATCTTTGAAAACCAATTAATGACCTTCCAATAAAAAATACTGAACCATGCTAAACTTATTTCCTAGATCAGTCATCTTGAACATTGGTGTTTTGATAGCATTTTTGGAGAACAAAGACAAAATATAATTCAAACATGCTCCTAGTGAAGATCCACAATTAACATGACAGATGAAAGTCTGCCTGACTTATGAGACAATGCAGTGGACAGTAAAATGGCCACTGACCCCCTATCTGCTGGACACGGGGACCCAATCAGGAACTGCGACCCCTAGAAATGGCCTGCACCATTATTCAGGGACCATAAACTGCATGATTCATGCATCAGATCAGAACATGCAATTGCCACACTGTACACTGCTGCTGATAAGCTAATGTGGTCATCTGGTCAAGCGCTGACCCCTGCACACCTCTGGCCAGAAGGGACTGACCCTTTGATGATTAAATGGCTCCTAGACATGATAGGATCCCCATTTTGTCCATGACCACATCGGGGTTTTCCATACATTTCAACAGAAGACAATTACAGTTATGGTTTTATCAATACTAATATCCTGTCACAGGGGGCTGAGACAGAGATCCTGAGTCATTCCCTGAAATAAAAGTTCTCACCGTAGTAATTTGTATTTCACAAGTCAAGCCAAATGTCTGCAGACGGAAAATTTGAAAACACATAAAATCATCCCTCTCTGACATATAGTGCTAGTATCTTTTTCCAGTCAGGGAATTTTCACTTTACACTTGTGTTTATTCTGATTTAGCCAGACAAAACTTATTCAGCAGAAAATGTAATTTGACATTTGGTGGTTTAAAACAGAACTTCTCTG
>CM037780.1:29563924-29613924 GCA_021229015.1 Solen grandis | reverse complement strand
GTAAAACTAAATATGTCCTATTTTTTATTAAACAATTCACTAGCATGTTAGACAGTTTATTTCACAGTCAGGTTTCCTTCAGTGGTAGACACTTTAATTGAACATTTAATTTTGATCAATAAAATGACTGCTTAAAGTACTTTGAGGTCTGATATTACTACTAAGGAAATCAACATTTTCCACTTCATAAACCAGATTATTCTAATGTATAACAGTAAAGACTTTGCTCCCTCAGAACCTCCAAGACGATGCTAGACCAATAACTCAGACTATTTCATCAAGTTTGTCTACTGAATTCCATTCAACAACAAATCAATTGTAGCGGCCTTAATTTTCTGTGTTTCTTGGATCCGTCAGACATATACTTACAATCTGCATGAATAATGATCCCCCAATAAGTAAATTGGACATATACGAGTCCTCAACATCTCTAAGGGAACCCAACGTTAAATACATCGCATAATCTGGCGGTCACTAAAATTGTCTGGTCAGCCAATCAATTAACCTCTTGGGACCGGACATTTCATGTTCCATGTCAGCGATGGACAATAAAATTCAGAAGTGACAAGTTAAGCTCTCATGGAAGAGAGCCAATTTGTTGCAGCAAAAGTCTGATGACAGAGTTCTGAAGACTTCTCCAATTTTTCTATCCTCTTCATATCCCCTACCATAACAGACATATGTAAGAAAAGGGAAAAAAACTCAAGACAGTAATGTCTGCGATATTATCAGAGAATTATGGGAGGATGTCTGCAGGCAATGTCTAATAGCGCCACATTGTCTTAAACACATCTTAATATTTTATCTCAGTGAAGCCATTAGGAAAATAACCAATGCAACCAGTATACAACCAGAAAAGCCTGTTGGGGTATCATATTGGTCATCTTGCAAGCTGATCAGGATTAAAAATGTTTGATCTTCCTCCACCCCATGAGATACCAAGGTAATACCGTTATAGAACTGCATTCAGACTGATCCTGGCCCCGTATTCTCAAAAAAAAAAAAAAAATGGCATTTATGCATGGTTTTCCTTCTAAGACCAAATATGCCCACCAGGTTTGATAGGGATTTGAGTATGATACTCAAATTTGAGCATGAGATCATACTGAGAAAACGGGCCTGTAAATGGTCCAAAACCATATAGAATCAAGCATCTTGGTTGTAAAGGAGTTACTATAGCAACAAAAAGGAAAAAGAGCTTCAATTTGTTATCATAACTAGAAAAAGACCATAAGAATAAACTTACTTCTGATCATTATGGTAATGGAAATGAAAAATAAAGTGCAGTCAATGAAGTACCGATCTCACTAACTTAGTAAAAAATTAAAGCAATCTTTTTAAGTTGGGGACATTAATATAATCTTGTTTCCATTTAGAAGTCTCTCCTTTAGGAGACTCTTCTTCTGATTTACAGCAGGAAAAGGAAACACACAAAAAAACTCCCGACATAATGGGGGAATTTATCCCGTGAATGGAGAAATTGAAATCAATACAACGGCAGTTAATAAGACAAGCAGCAATCATAGTAACCAAATTTATGTAGAGTACTGGTATTAAGTCGACAGTGAATTTATGAGGCAGATTATTAAGGTATTATGATGGGGAACGCTGTTTTTTCCTGCTTCAAATTTCAATAAACTTTAAATATTTCGTAATTTCTCACTAAAAATAAGCGTTGTGGAGCCAGTGCTCCCTCTGAAAATCCATGATAAATTCCTTTCTACTTCCTGGTTGAACTCTTGCTCCGTCCTTCCAGCCAGTGTCTAATTAAGCAATTAATCATTTATTGATTGCTTTGTTAATCAATGATTGGAGTTTGGGCTGCATTTTCCATATAAGTAAGAAACTGCTATGCCAGTAAGGAGCAGGTTCACGCAAACAGCCCATAGTTTCCGACAGTGATACATCTGTGGTCTGATGAATCTGACGACCTTTGCTTTACACTCGGCCCTTCTCCATGACATCCTGGACACGTTCATTGATTTTGCCCAATTACTCAGTCAAGGACGAGGATGCTGCGTTTCAGGCCCTGTCTTCCAACATTTGCATTTTTCTTATGTTTTTATGTTTTGTTTTTATACATGGTTTTATGGAGCTGTCAACAGTATGGGGCAATGATAGAAGAGTTTGCTGGATTCTGTCCAATTTCCATCATTAATCAAGTCCCGCTGTCATGATCGGGCCATTTCTTTGGTTCTATATGGATCACTTCCTATCATGATATGGTCGCAACGTTCCTATTAAAGAACACACTTTTTTGTTTTCTGAATATAAATATCTATAAAAAGAAAAATATGATGCAAAAAAGGCGGAAGAAAAAGACTTAAGCTGTGAATAAAATTGGCCTCTTACTGGAAGGGCTTTAAAACAACACTTACCCGGGGTTGAAAGGGAGTCAAAATATCTTTTACAATACCGTTTACTTAAAACTCTCCAGGGGAAAATAACTATTAGTTCATTGCACAACTTTATAGAATACATAGCGTGTCTATTTAAAGAGGATAAACCACAATATCAAAACTTTGTGTGGAGTTCCCACAAGTCTATGATAGAACATGACACACTGGAGAAACTCTTCTTGAAGGAGATAAAATACTCTTCACAGTTTATTAAACATATCCAGTTCACTTTGCTTCCTCGTCCAAAATTAGTTTTGACGATAAAACATGCCTTCTCCAATGCTTCTACTCCATGCTGCATCTTCCAAAA
The DNA here is from genome assembly GCA_021229015.1 of Solen grandis. NCBI lineage: Eukaryota > Metazoa > Mollusca > Bivalvia > Adapedonta > Solenidae > Solen > Solen grandis. Next base: position 29,611,215 of record CM037780.1, on the reverse strand, counting down.
ACCGACATTTTTATCTTTGCAACATAAACATCAATAAACTTCAGAAGAAGTGTTATTACAGGGAGTAAAATGAAATATTCACTAATGGCACTTATAACTCATTTATTTTTCTCTTTTTCTCTCACTTATGATTTTTATTACGGAATAATGTTTGAGACCAATGATTGCAGGACAGGAAGAGGGCAGGATAATCTTGCCCAAGCTTGAGCTGATCTGAGAACTGATTGCACAAGAAGGTTAAGATAAAGGAGATAGGTGGGCAATAATTTCTGGCTTTTTTGGCACTGACTGATGAACTCTGCTAATCCACAGCCTGTACCTCTCAGCCCAGGCAGTCTAATTTTCATCAAGGAGGCTTGGGCTGCTAACAACTCTGATTTATTGGGCTTTAAATTCTAGATTTACTGCTTAGAAGAAAACGATACAAAACTGCAGCATGTTGAATGCTTAACGAGACCAGATAGGTTTGTATTGTATACATTTTACTGGTGATTGGTGTTTGTGCTGACAGAGACGGCAAGATTGGAATAACTGTCGGAAACATGCTGTTCTTTTACCCTTCCTGTGTTTTCTTTCCTGTCTTTCTTCCCTTTTTAATACCATTCTTTCTACCTTCTTTTTCTCAAACTTTCTCTTCATTATGAACTTCATTCAATTTTTTTGTTCCTATCAGCTGCTGAATATATGTTTTTTTTTTTTTTTCAAAAATGATAAGTGTTTTTTGATGTGTTTTATTTTTAGCCAACAACCTTTCTCATCATGGAGATATGGCAGTCATCAACAAACAATAATACCCATCCACAGTGACTGTAATTTACTCTTACTGGACACTTACAGAATCTGTTACAAGACCTGGGGACCTGACTCGATATATTGGTACATCATTACTGAGTAGATCATTTGTCATGTTTTTCATATCTATGTCCTACGAGGTCAGTGCTGGGTCCATCGTATATTGTCTCCTGTTGTTACTATAGTGATGGGTAACAAATGAAGCGGTTGATTCACAATGGCACCATTGTCATCTTGCCAGGAGCCTGTCCAAATCTCTGAGAATCTCTCCTGCCTTGTCAGTAAGTATTCAATATCATCAGGTTTCTGATGAAATGGCCTGGGATGCTATGTGGAAATTTCCCATGACTTAGGCGCTATCAAATAATTCAGCATGACAGAAATACTTATATTCAACACAGCTAGTTTTGATTCAAGATTAACTCCAAAGAAGAGGTTAACACTGTATACATCTATCATTCCCCCCCTTAACACCACCGCAATATGCACAACTTTATGTTCCTACCTTGCACTGCCAGAAAGAAAATGGAGAGGGGGAAAAAATAACGAATGATAAAATCTGACCAATGCACGAAACTGCAGATGCCATATGTTATCCTCCCATAACGCAAGGATCATTAATACCCCAAATTAAGCCTGGTGCTTCTGGATTGACATTCATCCACCCACTGCAACCACAGGCCACCAACATGATGAGGTGCAAACCCATACCAACGTAAGTACTGATGAACCCGCAGAAGGCTGCTCATGACGTCTGTAAATATGAGGTAAGTTCAAGAGAAATGTGATCAGACCATGTGAACACTTCACATCCTAATATCGAAAGATGAGTACGGATGAGTACTGATAGTTGTATTCACCTCATTAAATATCAAGCCTCACAAATTGACAATGTGAGCAGTAATTATGATATTAATTAACAAGACAAATACTAAGTTGAGTAAACAGGATACAGATAAAAAAAAAAATAGGATATACACTCCTTATGATCAATGTCTAGAAATGCTGGTCCCTCATGAAGATTTTGAAAGTTTTGATCAACTAGAATAAAACTAGATATTGTGAAATCATTAATTTTCATGGGACACTTATTTTTGGTGGATTATGCGAAAAAAAAATTTTACACGAATATTAACCCCCACGAAAACCATTCATTTCATGGATCAAACGTTTTCTAGGACATGAATCCATGAATAATTGTGCCCACAATTCCTTAAATACATGATCAACACAATTTAATGTCAACGAAAATTAATGATTTTACAGTACTACTTTTCCCCCCTTCCTCCCAACCCCACACTACACTTCACCCCTACATTGGCCCATCCCCAGGGGACGTTTCATGTGATCACAGCAGGGAAATCACAACCTGAGGGGGTATAAGTAAGTCCAGCACCCTCTAGGCAAGTTTCACAACACTTACTAATTACTTCAACACCTCATTTGTACCAATCAACTTAATTAGCATCTTTCTGTTTAACGATCTTCTAGTAATTTCAAAGTCTTGATTTTGGACAACTACTCTGATGGGATAGTGGCAATACATCAACACTTTGCTTCAAAGAATATAAAATGATTCAACAATCAGCTGCTCCTAGACAAAAAGAAAATGCCCCTTCTTTTTCACTGAGACAATCACACAGAGAGGCAAAGGCTTTCAAATCTCCTCAAACATAAAAGGTACCACTGAACATTCCCTGCTGGCATTCCAGCAACAGCGCCCTCTAGTGGATTGTGATTCATCCCTAATTTAGCTCTTAATTGTTCTAGTTTCATTTAAACTAATCCAATCAACTGCTTCACTATTAGCTTGTTTCCTGTGTAACAGATACAGAAGACCCTTCAATCACCATGTAATAGATGCTGATAGAACAACATTCCCTTGCTTCAGGCAAAGTTCACTTTGTAATCAACATGTTTCAGTCTTAAACAAGATCAACCTGCAAGTCATTCTAATTCTGACCAAGTTTAAATCTTTAGACTTTTCCAGAAATCATTGAGAGACAGTAAACATAATGAGTGGCCATGTTTTCATGCAAACTGATCAGGTTTTACTTAAATTGCTGAAAACGATCACCTTTAATAGCCTTGTCACAAAATAATGTCATTTCTGAATACATTATGTTTCAAGTAAGATTTCTGAAACTAAAATCATAGTTTCATTAAATTAAGAACAATGAATTACATGCAAGCCTTGTATATCTGAATTTGTAATATGATTAAAAGAAACATATTTCTTCTGACCAAAGAAGCACTCTTCTTAATGATTTCTTCAAATGATCTCCATGACAAAATAGCATTAACAGAAGTACCAAACTGAGAGGGATGGCCATTTGGTTTCACACACACATCACACTCAATAAAAGCAGTGTTTTTCACATCACCTCTAGATTTGAGAGAGGTGATTATTAACTAGAGAATACAACTCTAATGATTTATATAAGCCTGGATTCTCTCCCTCTGCGCTTCACAAGGAAACAAGCTCTTCAGGAAGTGAGGAGAGAAAGACAACAAATTTATCATCTTTCAAAATTTCACGGACTGCTGAAATCTGCAATATGGCTTCTGTAAAGCTGATGATTTATCTAACATTATTTTCTGAGAAACAGTAAACTAAGACCCTTATGCATGAAGCATCTGCTGAGCCAAGGTCAAAGTGCAACATTTTTACCGCCCTGGTATATTGCAAAGTTTCACCATTTTGACGCACTGTTGAGTCCAACTGTGTGCACCTTGTCTGTTATGTAACAGAGGCTGAATGATAATGAACCATGTTTGTGGCAGAGTACACATTCTGGGAGAGGTGATGTGATGTGAATCATGACATATCCCAAAACATTCCTTGATAGAAATAATTGGAATGAGCATGAAAAAAAGCGTGTTATCAGTAATATGAGAATTTTGAGAATTTGAAACATAACTTTGTCCTGTTCTAAAAACAAAGGGTGTGATCTAAAAAATTGTTTTATGTCCTGCTGTGTAGTTGTTGTTGTTTTTTTTCTTTAAAAAAAAAAGCTGGGTACTATATGAAGCATTTACTGGTTGACTTTGATCTTGTCAGGGACCTTTCTCTAGAGAGGTTTATGATAGCTGCAACAGTTGTGTGGGTCTTTCACAGTAGATACTGAAGTAACAAAAGTTATACAAACTTCTCTGATCTAGACTTCTTTGTTTAAAAAAAAATATTTTTATGATTCTTTCAGCTCTTTGATAAATTTCCAGGCAATATTATCAACTTTTTTTTTTTTTTTTTTTTTTTAATTTTATTATTATATGTCTATTATAGTGCAGTTATGTATATTCAAAAGGTCCCCTTGAATTTTAAAAGAAAACACCCAATTAACCCTTTCCCTCATAGAGGAAACCATGAAAAGACCTATGCGAACAACATAAAACCAGATCAGCCTGAGAGTAACTCGCAGACTGATCAGGTGTTATGCTGTTCGCTGCTCCTCAGTGGTCTGGAAATGAGGACTTTATAATTAAATTTGGTAAGGTATAACTGTGGTTTTCTGCAGATCAGGCTTTATGTGGTACCTATTGAGTGCGTCAAAATGAGTCTTTATGAGGGAAAGGGTTAAGACATGGTAAATGTCTGGCACTTGCCACACCAGTGCCACATTACCCCTGACAGAATTCCCAAGCACATGAGAGAAATTTGGGCGACATGCAGCATTATAGACCTGTGCTCTGTACACAAATAAACATGGATGTCTAAGGGCAGGTAACTCTGTAAACACAGAGAGACTCTTCTGACTTCTCTAAACATTGGACTGTTAAAAGACATACACCAGGATTCCCCTGGCATTCTGGGTAAATGACATGCTGAAAGATAAACACCAGCCAAAACAGTTTACAGAGTGTAAATACAGCCACAGTTGAAAATAAAAAACATGAAACTCATACTTAGCTTACATGGCTTTAGATAATAAACTGCAGTGGTTCTATGGTATATAATAGGACTTCATATAAGAACCTTAAGGGCGAGGGTCCAATCCTCTCTGGAAAAAAGTCTCACAATAGAATGGAAGAAGTATAAACTCCAGACTATTGTATAAGATATAAAATTGATTTTGAAATCCCAGGGTTAAATTCCACCGACAATACTTAGAGATTACTTTAAATTTAGTGGTGAATTCCATTTTCTTGTTTCTCTTTTAAAAAATACCTTAATATTTCATTTCTTAACAAATATTGTTAGTTTTAAAGGTAATTATTGATGTTGGCTTAGTCATTTACTAATTATTTTATAAAACAGGAAGGTGGAATGTGTATCTAACTAAATTAAGAATTTAAGTATTACTTAGTGCTAAGTATTGTTTGTGGAATTTGAGCCAGATCTAGATATGACCAAGGAATTCCTTCACTATTTTCTGAGGTCATAATAAAGGACAAAAGTATGGCTAAAAATGTGTTATTCAAAGTATTGTTAAACAAATGCTACTGAACCAAAAACAGTGAATAATGGAATCTTTACAAGGCTGAAAATAGATCTTCCCAAAAACAAAATACATTTGAATAATGATCTCAAGCCTAATTTATCCAGAAATATTTTCAAAGAGATTAGGAAAAAAACATTTCCCTTTAACATCCATACCTGTTACAAATTCATTTCAAATTAAATAGATTTTTTTATTCAAGGCATGACAGTTGAACAAAACATACCCAAAATATTTGTCACAAAATTTGTCACAAGGAAAACAACACTTGGAAAATGCCAATAAAATCTGAATAAATGATTTTCTATTGGTGCAATAAATATAAACAATAATTCCTTTAAGGAAATCCTCAAGACTGACAGACCTAAAAAAACATCTTCTGCTTTTATGAATCAAAAACCCATAACTAAGATATTTTTCAATGACTCTAATATTCCAATTAAGACGCTGTGGATATAAATCAACCTCCATGAAAGAAGAGTATTTATTTTTAATGTCCTTTTTGAAAACTGATTGATTTTCTGTGGCATTTGTTGGCTGGAATGAGATTGCTTTTTTTCCATAACTCAAAAAAGAACAAAATTAGTTACTCAATGCACTTGCCATAGCATTTCATTTTCATTTAGGGTGAAAAAGGATAAAATATTTTTTTTCTGTTTGTAATTTTCTTGCATAAATACCCTGAGTTGATTGATTCTTCAAGAAATTGTATTTGCCAATATAAAACCATAAAACTATGACATGCTTTTCTCTTCAGCAAATATTGACCATTCCATAATACTATCAGTGGTGTTCAATGCCGTCTTGCGGCCTCAAAAATTGTGTTTGCCCAATACAAAATACCCTAATCATAATTTTGAGCACTGTCAATTGCAAATATCAACTCGACATGAAGGGAGAAAAAAGCAATCAAATATTTTCAATCTGGCCAGGTGTACGGGTCTTTCTGCAATTAAATGTCGGTGAACAAAAGCTCAGTGTATTCAAACAGTGTAAGAAGGGAGGCACTACAATTTCAATACTTTCATAAAAACCGTCATGACAGTACGCTCACAAAATGTAAAAGCAGTGGGAGGGGTAATGTTGCAAGTTCATCTACGATTTTACTCAGAGAAAGCAACAGGTGGCAAAGACTTTCCGAAGCCTATTTATTAAATAACACCCCTACTGTATGTTCAATATCATTCTGGCTCTGGTACAAATAAGCATTATTAAAAGGAGAAAGAAAAATCAACCATCATCTTTCGCACGCTTCTTTTATGTAACAATAATAAACTCCACAGATTATTATTTTCAAATCAAAACCCTTAATGCATTTGTGACAACAGAAATGTGGTATTTTCGATTTCAAGCATATGCCATTAGCTCAGGTCAAAGTATACGAGTACAAAAACTAACAAGACCGCAGTTAATGTACCCTCCCTTCTGCCTACCTGATATAAATCTGTTAACCATGATTAACAATGACTATTATGTGACTCAGTCCAATGACCACTCGTCTGATTTTTCCACTTGGCTGTTTCATTTCGATATTTTTTTACACCACACGCACCCAAAATGTTTGCGGTGGAAAATGATTTTAAAAAAAAAAGAAAAAAAAGAGAAAAAGATCAACAAGATTGGCAGGTGTTCAGAATAAGCCTTGTAATTGGCAGTAATTACGAACATGGGGACCTTCACAGGTGACTATCTCGATACAAATCACTGTGAAAAATTACCACTGACTACCCCTAATTACATAAACCCATCAATAAGTACTTCCGAGGGAGACACTTTAAAGTTTTCATTAAAGGGCGATACTTAGTTTTCAAAATGGGGCATACTTGGTTTTCAAAATAGGGGGATACTTTAGTTTTCAAAACTGGTGTATACACTAGTGTGTACTTAGTTTTCAAAACGAGGGGATACTTAGTTTTCAAAACAGGGGCATACTAAGTTTTCAAAGGGGATACTAAGTCACAGTTCATCTTTTTTTTTTCTTTTTCTTTTATTTTGATAATTTCTGGTCTATAAAATTTACCTTAAAATCAAAGACTTCTTGACAGTCTAACACAAATGACAACAAAGAAGGAGCATTCAATGATGTTTTATTTTCTTGGTTTCAGGGCAGTTCAGGTAGACTGATAGAGGAGGGATGATCCTCTCATTTTCCATGCCATCTGTTTCAGAGAGCAACATCAAACACAGTGATGCCAACTTCCAACAAGGGTCAAGCTTTACAACCCGCAGAAGCCACTTCAGGCTCCCCATCACTACCAGACTGGTGTATCTCACCTGCATCATTAGAACTACTTACAACTTCCTTATCTTCACCCTCGATTAGTCACATTACATAATAGGCGCTCCTTACGTACATTAAACTGAATTGAACAACTTAGCTTCCAAATCTGCAATTACACCAATTATTATGTAAATTGGTAATTGGCTCACCCCTTTAATGTTGGATACTTTCCCCAGTGAAATGTCTGGGGAAAAAATCCTTCAATCATGTACTTCAAGAGTTTGCACTAAGTAAGCTACGTTAAGCATGACAGCAGTCAAGTTCCCATCCTGGAGCCTTTTTCAGGTCTGGCGTAGTTTGCACAAGACAAGTCAGTCCATCTAAATCGCAGCTCTCTAATTGGGTATACATGTTCTGCAAGTACTTGCTTGATTTGATCTCAAGTAAAATCAGATTACAGAAATTCAATCCAATCCAAGTTACAGAGTTACACGTGCCATTTCTCTCTTTCCTGATTCAAAAGAATGTGAAATGGCCAATAAAAAAAGAGTAAAATAATAATTACCCCTATTTTTTTTTTATAATTTCTTCCAATGTTATCCAAGCAGCGCTGTCCAGCTAAATTCACAAATACTGGAATGGTGGTGAGTTTAAAACCCCCAGCAGGCAAGATTCTTGAAAAAATCCTATCAGGCAGATAAAACTGCTCTTAACCCTTTCCCTCATATAGACTTATTTTGACGCACTCAATAGGCACCACATAAAGCCTGATCTGCAGAAAACCACAGTTAAACCTTACCAAATTTAATTATAAAGTCCTCATTTCCAGACCACTGAGGAGCAGCGAACAGCATAAAACCTGATCAGCCTGCGAGTAACTCGCAGGCTGATCTGGTTTTATGCTGTTCGCATAGGTCTTTTCATGGTTTCCTCTATGAGGGAAAGGGTTAACCAAGAACAGGGTCAGGTTTTGATTTTATATTTTGTTTTTAAAAGCAAGAAAAGGGAGATAAAATAACTAAGAAATCCAAAATTCTGCACTTGCAGGTCATATAACTTCTCCAGTTACATTCCAGTGGTCAAGCCAACAGTCAGGACATGTAAAATAAATTGGTAATATAAATATTGCTAGGAGATCCCAAGACACATTACTGGTTTCAATATCTTGTTCCGTTTGACCTTATTAACTAAGGCCATCCCATAGAACTTGTTTGTTACTGAGCTCTTCTTTCTCTGAAAGCTTTCCTCTCAATATTTCTTATCATTACCCTCAGCCAGTTTTCCTGGGTGAACCAGTGCAGGATCCTCTGCAGGTAGGTTGACTATCAGATATTACACAAACTGTTCAGTCTCCAAACTGCACTAATGATTCAAGAATATGAAAAAAGTACCTGATGCAATTAACCCTTTTGCAGGATTGGCCTTATCTACATAGACTGCATGTTTGACATACGCCCATCTCAAAACCTTGCCACTGCCACATCCTGTTGAGCTTCCCCACTGTTGTGCCTGTACTGTGTCAATCTGTGACCTCTGCCCCTTGATCTCTTGTATTCGTTGAGTCATGTGCACCACAAATATCAGATTAATCAAATACTGTTACTCATCAATAAAATTCAATTTTCAATAGACCCCATATTTTCTAATCAGAGACTGGCACTGATCCTCCTTCAACAAATTATGCAAGATTTTATAGTATTTTAATGTTCTGGGACATTTTTAAAAGCTCAACATGGCCAAATACAGCTATCTGTGGGCCCTAAATTGTCGTTGGAGACCCCCCGTTACAGCAAGCATCTGCGATCACAAATCAACCATTTAAGGCTGTAAAAACAATGAAATGTTAATTCAGAACTGGAAATTATCTAAAATGGAATGAGGTGTTTTCAAACAGATCACAATGCACTGAATTTTTTATCTCCCAGAAGGCCAAATATGAATATGTGAAAGGAAATTCATTGATCATGCTAAGATGCAAAAAAAAGAGAGAGAAAGTGGGGAAAGAAATACAGCGAAAAATGCAGCATTAAATTTCAATTTCGGAGCATACTGTTGGATGAATCATATTTAAACTGAAAGTGCTTCAAGACTTAAAACTACCACTGCTCCATTACTCTTGGGACAAAATGTTCTCTCGCATAGTCGAGTGAGACCTTCGTTAGACACTTGTTTCCTCAGCATTAGTCTGCATTAAGCTCATAATAAGAGCTGACAATAAGCTCCAAGAAAAAAAAAAGCTCTTTGTTTTTTATTGGTATCCTCTAGGTTTCTGACCCTCTTGTTTACTTTGGGACCTGCATCTTTTCAACAGAGAACAGCGTATGATTCATGTGTACCATAAAAACGCGCTGTGACATAAACAAGGAGCCTTAGGGTGTGAGAGGAACTATTTATTGCGAAATTAAAGGATTCCTCTCAATCTTTTTTTAAAAGAAAATCAAGATGGGTTTCTCTTCTAAATTTAAATCCTCTTTTTTTTTTTTCAAACAGAAATGGAATGAGTAATTAGTCATAGGTCTTGAAAATCATATGTCTGAACTATGGGATAAGTTAGATAGTGAGTTTGTTTAAATATAATGTTATGATTGCATTGCCTTAATAAACACTTAACCCTTTCCCTCATAGAGGAAACCATGAAAAGACCTATGCAAACAACATAAAACCAGATCAGCCTGCGAGTAACTCACAGGCTGATCAGGTTTTATGCTGTTTGCTGCTCCTCAGTGGTCTGGAAATGAGGACTTTATAATTAAATTTGGTAAGGTTTAACTGTGGTTTTCTGCAGATCAGGCTTTATGTGGTACCTACTGAGTGCATCAAAATGAGTCTATATGAGGAAAAGGGTTAAACTGAATTTGGCTTATCCATATGGTACCATGCCCCGTGTTCTTGAATATCAAAATGGTACTTCAGTATCAGACTCAAACTATGCCTATAAGTTTCAATAGGGATTTGGGAATGATATTCAACTTTGAGCTTGAGATTGTACTTGTGTCGTTTCGAAAACATGGGACCAGTCAGAAATTCTGTTTCACACCACACTGGGAACATGAAGAAGCCAGATCAGATTGATTAATTCTCAATTTTGCCTAGTTTTCAAAAGAGTTACTTTTAGTGCCCCAGTACTCATTGCATAACAAACAGTATAAATTACAGACTTGAATTTTCCCGAAACATATCAAATTGATATTTTCTTCAACTCAAAAGAACATCCTTATCTACTGACCAAGAGACTAGATGCGTTATAAATACTGCCATCTTACACCCTTATCTACTGACCAAGAGACTAGATATGTTATAAATACTGCCATCTTACACCCTTATCTACTGACCAAGAGACTAGATGCGTTATAAATACTGCCAACTTACACCCTTATCTACTGACCAAGAGACTAGATATGTTATAAATACTGCCATTTTACACCCTTATCTACTGACCAAGAGACTAGATATGTTATAAATACTGCCATCTTACACCCTTATCTACTGACCAAGAGACTAGATATGTTATAAATACTGCCAACTTACACCCTTATCTACTGACCAAGAGACTAGATATGTTATAAATACTGCCATCTTACACCCTTATCTACTGACCAAGAGACTAGATATGTTATAAATACTGCCAACTTACACCCTTATCTACTGACCAAGAGACTAGATATGTTATAAATACTGCCAACTTACACCCTTATCTACTGACCAAGAGACTAGATATGTTATAAATACTGCCAACTTACACCCTTATCTACTGACCAAGAGACTAGATATGTTATAAATACTGCCATCTTACACCCTTATCTACTGACCAAGAGACTAGATATGTTATAAATACTGCAAACTTACACCCTTATCTACTGACCAAGAGACTAGATATGTTATAAATACTGCCAACTTACACCCTTATCTACTGACCAAGAGACTAGATATGTTATAAATACTGCCAACTTACACCCTTATCTACTGACCAAGAGACTAGATATGTTATAAATACTGCCAACTTACACCCTTATCTACTGACCAAGAGACTAGATATGTTATAAATACTGCCATTTTACACCCTTATCTACTGACCAAGAGACTAGATATGTTATAAATACTAACTTACACCCTTATCTACTGACCAAGAGACTAGATATGTTATAAATACTGCCAACTTACACCCTTATCTACTGACCAAGAGACTAGATATGTTATAAATACTGCCATCTTACACCCTTATCTACTGACCAAGAGACTAGATATGTTATAAATACTGCCATCTTACACCCTTATCTACTGACCAAGAGACTAGATATGTTATAAATACATGAACAGCATTTCATGCAACATAGACCTGGAATAGGAAAGACAAAGGAGAATAGTGGGGCAGCACTGTGTTCATCTACAAACAAAACAGATCCACCATGTCTGCCAACCATCTAGTTGCTACCTTTACGGTTATTCTTATAACCTATTCTAAAGACCCTGCAGATGATTTAAGAGGCATTACTGTGGGGTCATTCAACACCTTCTCATAATGCTGACAACAACATGAAAACACAATTACAATTCCACTTGTTCTCAAGGCCTTCAGCCTATCATCACCTTTCACTCTAGCCTTCCTCGCCAAGTGGTGAGAGGAAGGAATAAATATGGGAGTCAAACGGCAGGAATATTGCGGTCACTTCTCCCATGAGAAAACTGGAGCTGGAACCACCATTTATTCATTAATGAACAATGCAATAATTAGCTTGAACTTCACATGTAACTGCTTCTCTCCCTTCTGATGATGACTATAGAGTCAAAAACAAGAACACTAAAAATTCAACAGAACAATCATAAAGTACAGACACTTGGCTTAATATAATCCTTTCTTTTTTCCAAATAGAACTTGATACTGTGTCACTTTTTTCTTTCCTTAACGGTGACATTTCAAGTTGTAAAGAAAAACACTGTTTATTTTTTATTTTTTTTTCTACAAATGCAATGCACTAGACATTTTGTTCACGTATCGGCCATACGTGAGACAGCACAAAACACTCAATACCTGTATCTTTGGTGAATAATATTCTTTCATATAAGATACATTCTCAAGGTTCAACTTCATTATTCTCGCAATAGAAACCTAATAATTGTTGAGGAGATTTTCAGTGCACAAATGGCTGACCCCTGTCACATTTCTATAAATATGTCTCCAGTTTCAATAGGAGCTCAACTATTTGTATCAAACATTCAATCTAACCCCCTGTTGTCAATCTCCTCACCTCTAAAATCGCTCTGTTTAAACACAGAATTTTTATTCAATATAAAATACATTCATATCACAACGTTGTAAACTTTATTTAAAGGTGGATTTACCTGATTTCTTCCAAATTGTGATTTTTTTTCTTGAAAAGCAGTTTTACTTTTTTAACTAAGTTTTAAAAAGGAAAATCAAAGCAAAACTTTTGTCAAAATCTATTTCAAAACCAGGAAAATTCAAAGATTTAAAGATTCAAAGTTTTTAAGGAATTTAAGTCTTAAACCAAAAAAGCTTCCAAAAGAAATATAGTGTTAAACTGAATACAACCATTCATGTTGTATATATTTATTAAAAAAAAAAAAAAAAAAAAAAAAAACCACACACAACAAATATATATATATATTGTAGCATGGCATGAGTATGCAAATAATAAAGATATAATAATTTCATGCTTTAAAAATGTTTGTGATATTTGTTAGTCTACCTTTAATATTGACTTCATTGGACTGGAGTTTTTTACGAGGCATTGCCTTCTTATTGTCTACCTTTAGCCCCCTCTTGACGGACAATAAAACTTGACACAGTCAAAAACTTATGTGAACATGCCAAAAATGCCCACTTTAAAACTCTACTTCTTCAATCCATAAATTTGTTGACCAGGTTTAAAGCTTTCTTCCCCATGACCCCATGTGGCATTTATAAGGCCTTTAAAAATGACCAGCCAGCAAATATCTGGAAAAGTCATAGATACAACAGAGTGGTCGATGATGAAGAATTATTTTATCTGTTTCATGAGGATTTTACAGGACTTTAAAATGTGATCAGTCATCCAACACTGGTCAATCTACTTTCATCTAGTATATTTGAAGATTCAAAATATTCGAGACTTCGATGATTTTCCCACCAGTAATTAAGTATGATGAAACAAGCTAAAAAAAAAAGACATTTGTGATCTTTCAACAACTAGGTGGGGAGGAGATTTGTTTCACAGGCAAAAAATAAACACAATGCACGGTAAGAGTGTTTATTACAATGTAAGAGACCTTTGCTCATGGTCATACAGCAAATTTAAACCATTCTGACATGTCTGGCCTGACCCTGGATCTTCTTTCTAACAAAGACACGCCCCTTTGACTCTAAATTGGTAGCCAGACTGCGTCTCAGTTTTCCATGGTTTTTAAAAGTAAATGGGGCATTTGACAGCAATGCCAGTCCATGAGAAAGTGTTTTGGTACATAACATGTGCTCCCTAATTAGGGAACTCACAAAGGGTCATTGGGCACCTGGAATCCACCACCCGGAGATCTTGAGGCAAATTGAGAACAAAAATAAGCAACCAGGTGTAGCCATCTATGGTCAAAATTGTGACCTTATTTCACCTGGTGACAAAGAGGTCACAACTAATGACTGGACAGTACACTACTGCATTACTGCCACGAAATTCTTAATTTTTTCTCCCTTGAAATTTCTCTGGTTAGTTACCAATTGTTGAAAAATATCTTATCAACCACAGCTTGTTTCAGTTTTTTTTCTCAGCCCCTCCCCTCTGTAATTAATTTAATAGCGTCTAACTGTATAACCAGCTGTTCCATAGAGGTCTAGATAAAAGGAAAAAACTGGAATGCAAAATAATTTATATTTTTGTCTTTGGTTCGATCAAAGTTTCTTTGATTACTTGATACCAGCCATATCAGACTTACTTTAAGATTTCAATCTTTAGGTGGAAGAAAGGTCTATCTTTAAGTATCTTCTAGATGCCTGACAGTTATTTATTTTCCTGGGGGGCAGGGTTTTATTCAATCCAAATGTGCATTACTGCACTGTGTGATATACAGATTTCGCTAAGTGCCTGATTTAAACGTCTCTCCGAATTCGCTTTCCCTGGCCTTTGTATGATCTCTGATTGACTTTATGATAACGGTCAGAATTAATTACAGATATACAAATTGATATACAAGTAGCCAATCAAAACTAAGTACAGGTAATAGTTGATATCAAGAAAAGAAATCATAAAGTCGAGATAGCAGGGAGAGAGGGTCAGTATTGTTAATTGGCGGGGAATCAACTCGTCCCTAGCCTCAGGGGGTCATGCACTTACTGTCAAGAAGAAGTTTTAATGACAAACAAATATCTAATTATGATGTCCTGTCAAGATAGGAAATTTATGGTTGGACATGATGGTATATCCCTCCTAACCCCCACCCACATTGCAATTGCCTTAAATTAAACTGGAGCATTTGAAATTACCGTAATTGGTTTACCCATATTCTATCCATGATCTGGCCAATTAGACAGAAATGTTAATCTTCTTGTCTTGGAATGAAGTAGCTAAATTTGGAATTCCTTGGCAAAATGACAAAAAAAAACATAATGACTTTGAATTAGGAAAGATAGACTGATACTTTTAAGAATTCTGAGAAATTTCTTCAGCACTATTTTAACTTGGGTGTAAGGTCAACTTTGCTAAAAATAAACCTGTTTTAAAGGGACTGCCTCCCAATTGCATTCAAAATGACCGTAAAAAATATTATGTAAATCAAATTTTGGACGTAAATGTTATTTTGTCATTAAAATTGTTTCAGATCTTGCTCAATAAGGAAGTTTCCCATTTATAATAGAAGTTGGATTATGTTATACGGGCACTTCACATAGATCAAATGATTGATAATAAGATGTAAACAAAATGTCGGACGACCAGGACTCAAACCCAGGGCCTCAGGAATACTCTTCCTGCGCTCTACCAAGTGTCTTCTTGCCTATTGATGTATAACCAAATACCTGTACCCGCCTACAATACATCTGGATTTCAATCACAGTACATCAATACTGATCAAAGTCTACATAAAGGTTAAATCTCTTAGCTGTCGCAAAGTCGTTTGCTATTGTCAGAAATTTAAATGCGCCTGTGCGAACCAGCACTTCTGATGTCACATTATTTTTCAGAAATCTATTTTTAAAACTTATGTGTGTTTGTAAGACCTTTAAATTTGCCATGGAAAAAACTGCGAAAACAGCAATATATCAGGACTTCAAACAATCTGTTATTAAATTTCAATGCCTCACATACAATTATAACATTGATTTTCTTGAAATTGGAAGGGTTTTTTTTTTTCATCATTTAAGCATCTGGGGGAGAGTCCTTTTGGAGTCCGAAAGTGTATTTTTTTATACAGTACACTTAATTTGTATTAACCCTTTCCCTCATAAAGGACACCATGAAAAGATCTATGCGAACAGCATAAAACCAGATCAGCCTGCGAGTTACTTGCAGGCTGATCAGGTTTTATGCTGTTCGCTGCTCCTCAGTGGTCTGGAAATGAGGATTTTGTAATTAAATTTGGTAAGGTTTAACTGTGGTCTTCTGCAGATCAGGCTTTATGTGGTACCTATTGAGTGCGTCAAAATGAGTCTATATGAGGGAAAGGGTTAAACAACCACCTCACTATAGCACCCCTTTGACAGACTGCTGGAGAGAGGATTAATTGGTTGGTAGTTGGTTCCATTCCCAGTCACAACTGAAACTGTTAAAAATTGTTCTGGTATAATCAATGTTTAAGAGAAGTTCAGACTGGTTGGTTTGGTGTCAAGATAATCTGGACAATACCAGACAGGCTGTCATTTATCCATGGTAAAATACCACTTATCTGTGTGATGGGACCTTTTCTTGTTTTTGAGCTGTGGTATCAAACCACTTGTATGGGGCATGATAACACAGTGAGGCAGCAATTTATCCATCTCATAGAAACAAAGTCAACGAATGACAAAGAAACTAAAATGAACAATTATAAAAGCTTTAGTTATAGTACTTCATTTTTCAAAATAAAAGAATATCTCTGTGGAAATTACACTGTAAGAGACTGATCAATTTGAGAGCATGCTCTTAAATACAATGTCTTAACAAGTAATTATTATGTTTACCCAGTTCATGTTAGTGCAGCCAGGAAAATATTTTGAAAATCTTAAATATCTGATCTGACAGCTGCCAGTGTAAACCACCTGTTAATATGCAAAAAATGGCCGAAATAAACCAATTTACAAGGCTATTCAGTCTAATTATGGCCACAGGTAATCCATTTTAACTTTTGTTTTCTGTCCATGTACAAACATAAACGGGAACTTGGGTCACCAGAGGACTTGAGACAATATTTATTTTGAGTTTATATCAATATTTCCATTCTATGACTGTGTAAACAGTTATGCCAGACAGTTTAGGGCATTGGATTGAATCTCCAAATGGTTCACCAGTCTAGCAAATGAGAGACTTTCTGAACCAAGTCCAGTTTATCTAGTGGGGAAACCCAGTTCACCAAAATCCGGAAATAGCTACTGCCGCTGTTGCGCTGATATAATTTTACCTATGCTGCCAGTTGTACAATCTAGAATATGCTTCAAGTTAACCCTGGTTCACATCAAAACTCAAAATGAGAGTAAAAATATCTTGCAGTTTCTTAAATTCAGGAGTAACTCAACTATTACATGCAGAAAACAGGAATGCAAGGAAATAACATTTCCAGCACCAATTAAATCTGCCTGAATATCTCACTGAACAGGAGACAAGTCCTGATAGTTAAATAGCTGTAGGAATACATTTTCCATTCATCTTTCAGCAACAAAAGGTTTCAAAAGGATCAAAATCAGCTCAAGATTGTATTTGTTTTATGGAAGCAGCTTTCTTGTACTTCAGGGTTTGATGCAAGGAGTAATTCAAGGAAATTGCGCAATTGGCAATGATCATATGGCAGCATCTAAGATGCTATCTTCACTGAGAGGCTTGTTTAGATACATGCAATTAACATTAAATGCTTGAATATGGCCATCTTACTTCTTCTGATGTGAATATTCACAGCGTATTAATACTCACTCTTCTAATGATTTGCAGCAACATGTGGAAGCTGATCTTTCCTTAATACCAAACTGCACTGCCGGGCTTCCTTCTGTATTGGTCTAAGCCTGTCAGATTCCATTTTAAATCCATTCAGCTGTTTTGCATATAACCTAAGTAATTCTATCACTATTTGACATACTTCTATTAAGTCAAAGCCAACCTTAACCATAAAATTTTATCCAAATTTAATTCTTAATGTCAAATAACAAAGATATCAACAGAACTTTTCATAATAAAAAAAAAATGCAGTGCACATTAACCGCAAACTCGGCACTTTTACCATACTGTTTCAATTGCAACCAAAATTAATTAACAGCAATAATGATAAAATTGACTCCAGTAAATCTTGCAGTTCTGACTTTATGGCTGGCCTTAACAATCAACACATTTCCATGCTTATTTAAATGACAAATATTGAAACATATGAAACTGGTAAAAACTCATCTTCCACAAACCATTTGCCTAGGTATTTTCAAATTAAAAGGATGATAATAATATATTAGGGTTTTGTTTCCCAGCTGTTTGTTTAACCAGCATTAAACTATATTTTCTTATGATGCCAGAAAGTAAATATTTCCCAATTAAAATGCAAAAATACCCAGTGAATATTAAGAAGAAGAAAAACTGGTTTGATTTGATAAAAAAAAAAAACAAAATTAAAGACTTTTCCATACAAAAAAAAAAAAAAAAAGCAACTAGTGATACAGTAATCCATTCATCATTTACTTTCATTCCCTAGATTTGCTTAGTTTCATGACTATTTTTCCTAATTTCTAACATCCTCTTATGGATCATTTTCAGTATAAAAAAAGTCTTGTGATATGGGTACACAGAAAATTGTATATTTTATACAAAGCATGATGGACACCATCTGTGTGACTTGTCCTCATGAACATTTCATCAACAGGTTCATCAATTTTACCCCTACAAATATGAGGTAAAACCAAAAATGTTGGTTGTCCAGTAAGATCTACTTTATGGCAATTATTGTGGACATTTATATGTACCGGTGCCTGTGTTGGTTGTGAGGACAACGATCAGGCCTACCTGCAGTGACCAGGTGTATCCTCTCTCCAATGGGGGACCAACATCAGGAGAGGGGACAGCCATCAATCATCATGGGCCTAATTGTCAATGATTGTCCAGAATGACTGGACACTCTGGCCTGTGCAGTGACCACCGGTGCTACGTTTTATGACTGGTGGGCAGACAGGCTGGACACGGCCATAGATCAATGTTCAAATTATGGTCACAACCCCTCCATCAAATATACCTATCATAACATAGGTCGGTCAAGGGGGACACAACACTGGTCAAATACTAATAACCATAATGACCGCTGTAAATCTCACTCTGTTGTTTATTGAAGGGAACACCACTAAAGAATGGTAGGCCATAAACACTAAAGGCTGATTGTCTAGACTTAGCCAGGACGTTAAGCATTTTGCACCATAATGACACATTAAGAGATTGATACAGAATCTAAATCAGTTGTTATGATTTTCTCAGCTTTGCTTACATAACTTAGCAAAATCTTTCTTAATAGTGGATAAAATGATAACATATTTGGCAGTTACGTCAAATTTTCTTGTCGCCTGTATTGTGCTTGATTAATCAACTAACTACTGTAGAGATGCTTAGAAATAACTGGATCTGGCTGAAAATAAATTGTATTTTTTTTTTGCTTGTTTTTTTTTTTTAATATTTTGTCCTCAATGTTTTAATAAGTGGTCTAATTATTAATCAGGCCATTTATTAAAACAATGGGGACAAAAAATGGACAAGCAAAAAACTCAACATGCTGATCTAGATTTATACCATCTGTATATATCAAAACATTGATTGATGAGGTAAAATGGACACAGACAAAAAACAACAACAGAAACTGACCACTTGGACTGATTACCTGTATGAGACAGGCCACAATAGCTGTCATTGCATGTTAATTAGCAAACCTCCAATTAGCATCATTAGCCAGCTGTCAGTAGCAGTTGTTTATAATACCAAGGCAGCCATATATCTCCCCATACATACTGCCCGCCCATGTCAAACTCTCCTAACCTCAAACACAAAATGTGGAGTATCCATCCTAACATGTAATGGTTGTATTCTGTCAAAAATTATAAAAGCACATGCAGGTGTCATTTCTGTTTTTTCCACTCACTTTTTCTATATTGAAAACAAACAATGAGCATTGCTGCAAATCCATTAGAAGATAAACTTAAGAGAAAATTGATGGAAATGCACGCCTGGAATTTCTACAAACATATCTACAAATTTGTCATTTATCTTCCCAGTAGGGGCTTGCGTAAATTATTTCATTTTACAGTTCACAAGCAAACTGCAATCCAAGTCAAAGGACACTAGCCCTGGGAAACCAAAACAAGGCTTAATGAAGTGGAACTAACAGCTGATCTTTGACCTTGGCTACAAGAAGGTCGCTGCCATAGCAACTTCTTCTGCAAAATGAGTCAGTATCTGTGTCTAACGAAGTCACTCCCTTGGGGTCATTAATGTATTCTTTCTGTGAAAAAAAGAGAAAAAAATCCATCAGTCAATTATCAAATAAACGGCTGAAAAATATTTAAGCTATCAGCACCTTAAAACAAACCCAACTAGCCTCTGAGATTCATCAGATAACTTGATACTGTTATGTAAAATCCATCACCCAACTTGGTTTCAGCTCCAACCTGAGGCAAGAACAAGTTTTCCAGATGTTGGAGAAGTCTCTTTCTCCACTGTCAATGAACCCCCTGATGGTACATTGATTCTTTATTCTTCATCTGTAACCTCACTGGGAGATCTCCAACTTACCACTACACATCAAAACAGGAATTTTTCACTTATTTTGTAGAAATTTGTCACAATTTATGGCGAAAAAAATAACCTCTTATCATGTCTATAATACATACAATATCTAGGGCATGTAGGTCAAACTGACTAGACTTCTACCTATCATATCTAGTACTTATTAGTACTTAAATTTTATAAAACACGTTTTCTTATTAAATATAAATGCCAAAACATTTTATTTTTTAACACATTTTATTTGTTAGCAACTTTTTATGTCAATTTTGTAATTAAATTAACTATTTTGTAAAACAAGATTGATGAAATGTTTCCCTACCTTATTCAATTTTTTAATTATTTCTTAGTATTAAATAACATTGATGAAATCTCAGCTGTATTGGGGCTTACCGTTGCTGTGATAGTATTTCAATTAATAATTACAGGTGGAGGAAGATCCCGAGTACACAGAGGTACCCGGGTAGAACCACCGACCTACCGCAAGCCAGCTGGAAGGCTTCCTCACATGAAAAATCTGAAGTCCCTGCCGGGATTCGAACCCACAGTGGTGAGGGGCTGAGAGATTTGTAGTCCACGTCTGTAACCGCTCGGCCACGGCGGCCCCCCAAAATAAGTGTACAAATCTAATGTGTTGTAGGAGTTTCACTGTCAGTATCTTCTGGTATTAGATCAGCATTCCCATGTACCTCCTGCACCCTCAAAATTGAAGGGGCTCTTTATTTTCTGGGAAACAATAATTTGGAAAAGTGGCAAAATATACCCCCAATTTCAAACACTGTTTGATGTCCCAGTTTGCATCTCAAAAGTAAGATTGCCTGATGGTCTATACAGGAACCATGGGAAGTTACTAGAGCCCATATCCTTATCAATTATAAAACTAGTTAAAATACAAATTACTAATAACAGCTTCTCTTTCTGACTTCTCCCTTGATGTAGGTAGAAACTGCTAGCCTTATTTCAAAACAGTAATTGCCGTTTCACTACATCAAATAACTATCATAAATGTGTGTTTTAGTCCCCATTTGGGTCACGTTGAAATTGTACTAATAGAGTCATTGTCTACATATATAATTATGTATATATAGATGGTATCTGTGAAATGATATCATGATTCTGCCGTACGCCTTGAATGATTTGCCAGCTTAAAAGGTCTCGACATTTATTGTCAGACTCTAACATGCAATTCTTACGTCCAATAGGTCAATGAATGTGGTAAAAACATCCATCATTATATCTAGTGTGCAAGGAGGTAGTTTAGATATGGCGCCAGAAAAATGCATTTTAGTCAAAGGACACGCAAACCAAGCCGTCATTCTCAGGAAATGAAGTAGAGGATTGTAGACGAATCTCGTCACACAAATATCCTATAATAGCGTCTCTCTCTCTCTCGTCTACATTCTCATGTGAGAATCCTATACAGCCCCAAATTTTATTACTGCATTTTACGTTATAGGTTGAATTATGCAAACTATTTCTTTTTTTAAATGAGATTATAACGAGAGGAAGTTAGACTACTGTCCTTTCTGTCGATGTGTGCTGGGCAACATAAAAATGTGCATGTCAAAAACTAATGAGTGTTCAATAGCTGCAGAATCCACGCAAAATATTCACCATATTCAGCCAGGCTGTCTTTCGAAGACTCCTCTAATGATATTTCTCGCACGGAATTCTATTCCGGCGCATGTGCTATTGAATTATATCTGATGTGTACAACTTTGAAAGATAGATAAATTGCACTATTTCACAGTATTTGAAAACTGTAATAAAACAGAATAAGCAGAACATCCAATCCAATTTTCTATCTTCATCAGTATTCTACCCCACACTGCAGTCATTTGTTCACAGCTATCTTAAAACATTATTTCTTCTAAAACCTTATTCATAAGAGAGAAAACATATATTTTGCTTCTAGAATTTTATTTGGCACTTTAAATGAATTACTTTCAGCCTAACTCAACCTCTCAGGAAATAACTGTTTTATTTTTTTTCCATCTTCTAAACCCTTTCATACCTTCTTTCAAATTCATTCATTACATCACACATGCAAGTAATTTCCATTTTCTACGCTACTTCACGAAGCCACCTAAACCTTTTGGAAGCTTCCATTCCAATATTTACTTTCCACATTTAAACTAAATCTTGCATTCATAATTATTTCAATTTGCATATTTATGTCTTTACCAATTTTAAACCAACAAAATGGTGCAATAAACATCCCTGTAGACCAGCCTATCTGAATTCAACAGGAAAGAAAAAACCCAAATGACATTAATCCAACAGGTTTGTTCTAAATCAGCATTTTGCTTGACTGGAGATCCATTTCAACATCGCTCATCTCTTGATAATCCGTGAACAACCATAGGCTGTAAAATGGGTGGTCTCTCCTTCTTTACATATATAAACATCTCATTAAAAACACAAAGGAAAGATTACTTGTTTAATGGGTATGAATGGGACCTAATGATGTTTCTGAGAGACGGAATGTTTTACGATGCATTTTAATACCCTTTACTATGCACGACTGCAGGGCTACCTGGGATGTGAACCCAGTGAACTTGTGACGACTACACTGGGCTTCTGGGCTCTCGGGCTTCTGATTAAAAATCTTATAACAGTATACACCCAGACACTTTGAGACCTGAATGAAAATTGTATAAAAATATCTTTTGGGACACCATGCTTAGAGTCTTTACATGACCTTGAACAGGTTCATATCAAACTAAACGTCTGTCTGATCAGGTTTTATGCTGTAAAATTAAATTTTATTTAAATAGGAAAAAAACTGAATAATTCCATTAGACTGCTGTTTCCCTATACATATTCATCAGAACTTCCTAAGATTTAATTTTATTTTACAGAAAATGTGAAAACTTTAAATAATTTGCTTGATATTCAATTTAACTGAAACAAAATCGCAGCAGACGGCATGTCTTATTTCCATAAGCATATCTACTGAATTTGCATATCAAAGCACTGATGTCACAATAAAAATTCAAAGAACGTGGCTGTCTTGTCTAAAACACTTTACTCTCTTTCCTTTATTACATTGTTAATAGTTACATAACCGTTACATAGATAAATTTATTACATTTTATATCTGATTTGTCTAGCCTTCCCTGCTGGCTGAAAGAGGGACCTGCATTATAATAGTAAGATCTTGAATTTTCTACGGATTTAATTCACTTTAATGTTATCAAGATCCACTGTATTTCCATTTTACTAAATATTCCAGACACAATTATACAAATCAAAAGTAATTAAATGCCTTCCAGAGCTCAGTTATCAAATGGTTAGTTCATTTATATTTCAGCATTTAGTTTTCAAGACCAGCATCTACCTCTGAAATAAACTTTTTCGCATATGTTTAACAGACATTGGACCTAAAATAGTGACCTTCCCTACATATACAACCTCCAGACATACAGTTGATAAACATGAATATTTGATAGACTTAGAAACCATATTAAGACTTCAGACAGTTGAGAAAATAGTCCCGGCATTCGGAGAATAAGAGCATTTCACCACTATCAGGATCTACTTGTCAGATTTTAAAGTATATAATGTACAGATAAATAAAACTCACACCATTTACATAAAACATAATGGTTCCCATTAAAGACAGATTTCCAGCACAATACTTAAGTGATTATTCCTAGAATGTAATAATATCAAATTGGTTCTCAGCAGCCTTCTTTAGAATGGGTACCAAACATCATAGACTGGTACCCAGCAACATACATCTTACTGCAAGGATAGGACGACTAAAGTTCGTGAAAATTACTAATCCTAAGTACAATCTCAAATTAACTCATATCCAAATATCATACTCAATTCCTATTTAATCTGATGGCCGAAATTTATTTTCATATTCAATATGAGTATGGAATTTGTTTTTGAGAACTCAGGTCCTGTGGTTCCTAAATCCTTGTCCTTGCATTAGAAGGGTCCCTGCATCAGACTCAGCACTGGCATTATGCATGTTATCTGAACATGGATGTGGTAGATATTCAGCCCAATATTTTGAAATGCGACTCAGCGTTGTACGAGATATTCTACCAAGGGGAGGTGTGCGATATTCATGTTCAGTGCCATCAGTTTGACTTATATAAACAGCTGATTACCATGCTACATTTCCCACTCAGTGTTCCTGTTTTCTCTCCAAACAACAGGAACAAACAAACATATATAATAACACATACTTTCCCCCTCTTTTTCTATCCCAGGTAAAAAGGTACGCCACATTTAAACTAGTTTCATTTCTGTTTATTTGGCATAGGCATTGATTAGCCACTTAATGCTGAAGACTTTGAGATAGGGTTAAGAACTCCGGTTGGAATAAACATCTGCAAATCTCCTCCGCTGATAGAGTTAACGTGGGGACCAGTTTTCCCCAACTGTGGATTACCTGTCAGTCTTATTTCACTGATTACCTGAAAGCCAAGAGCAGTTCCTGAAAGAGAATCGGAGTGTAGTTACAAACACCTTCTTCATGCAACGGCAAACCTGTCAATGACTGCTCCCTGACAAGGGGAGGAAACTCCCACCTTGCCACTAAACACCTGGAGACCAACATTCTTTGGCAAAAGCGGTGGAATGTATGTTTCACTGGCACCTAGTTCTTTGTTAAACATAGCTCAGTCACTTCATAACACTTCAAAGGGGAAATAACTCCTGGTTGATTTATTCTTTTTTTTTTTTTTTTAAATTAAAAAAAAAAAACAGTACAAGATTTTATTAAGATAATGACTGAGATATACTTTTGCCATTTGATTGTTACTTTTGCAATAAATTACAATGATTTCACCATCAAATTTTTTTTTTATTTTTTCATTATCGATCTTGTCCAGTTTTTTTCTATGGGCTTTATATATCTTTTACAAGTGCGTAATTTCAACTTTAAAGGGATTTTTCCTCAGACTTCCTCCCCCATTTCAAGGTAAAGTTTGGGAAAGAGCAAGTATTTAAGTCTATACTTCATAAACTGCTTAGTATTATGTCAGAGTTTGTTTGCAGATGGCATTTACCCACCTGGGCTTGTCGAGATAACATTCCAGGTTGGGGGGTGCAGACTGGTTACCCACACATTTATTCTTTAGTCCTGCCTTGCAGGGGTCAGAGTTTACCTTCTCAAGTAAACTGTTTAAATATCAAATATTAGTGAAAGCCATTACAATCCAAAACTACGATAAGTTGCTGACTAGAACTGACAGCCGGCTGGTCACATGACCTGTAGATTCAACACGGTAAACAGTCAATTAATTGTATGTAACAAGTGGGATGTCAGCACCATGATAACGCTGTTTGGCTATCATCAATCCAGAATTAAACAATTTATATATTTGAAATATAAAAACCTCCAACTGGCATTTCATTGCAAAAAAATACCCCAAAATAATCCTTACCCTTGCCAGGCATAACATTGCCAGATGCAGAAAGAAATTCAAATTCCTATGCACCTGAGTGTTTATATTGTAGACGTATATCTTGCCACAAATTGCCGTGAAATGTATAATAACAAGCATCCTTTAAAATAAAGATAAAACCTTGATCTGAGATCTTTAATTTTCTCATTTCTAATATAGCCTTTTTGCAACAAATCAATTCCCGGTCACGATTTATAATTTGCCCGGTTGATTATCTCCATGGTCACACCATAGTAATTTATAAAATTTTATAACATACTTTCATTTCATTAGGTATAATATAAACATATAATAATTTAGAGTCAAAATCTTAATCCACATTGACTAAGCAGACACTTAAATTTTCATGAGAGCCATCAAGGGAAATTTTTAACTTGATAACAAGAAGATAATGCTTGTAAATAGACAGATAAAATTCTATGAAGTCTACACAATATGTCTCTCCATTACACAGATACTACCTATTTACTGCCTGTCCAGTTACAGACATTATCATCACACCTTAAGATAATTAGGACAATTAGGTCAAAGCAAACTTTTCTATCACCAGGGTGGTTGAGTTCTGACCAGGTGTTTGGGTCTGATATGAAAATCTGGACTGGTCAATGTTTGAAATTCACTGACTTTTCTAACACGTACTGATATCGAGTGGAGTATAAGTAAACTTTATATCTCCGATAACACTGGGTACTTTAGGTCAGAGTAATGGTGACAGGCTACGATAATCACAGCATTCACAGGTATTGACAGTCCTACAACCCTCCGCCCCACAGGCGACCTCTCACTCTGTGACAGAACCAGTCTCGGCCCTACCCTTACCACAATGCATGCTGGGAACACAACCTCGGTGCCCTTTCTTCTTCTTGTTGATTTATGTATTCTTACTCAGTTAATTGTTGATTTATTTCACAAAGACTGAATTATTCAATTGTTAAACAAACTTGTTTGTTTTACCTCATTTTCTTCCACATTGTTTTTCAAAAATAAGGGCATAAGTTTAAATTCATGTAAATTTAAAACTGATAAATATTTATAATACTTTATCTTCATACCTGCAATTTAATTAAGCTGCAAAAAGCAAATAAAGCAAGAAAAACATGTCCTAATGAGTTCATTTACTTAATCATTTTGGAGGAAAGGCATGTCAATAACGCTAATTAACTTTTGGTTTCCTTGCCACAGAAATGGGTCTTGTACTAAATGACTCAATGCCACAACCACAAATTGACTTCACTGATATACCAATAGACTGATAAGATGGTTTCATCTTGTTGATATATCCAAAGAGCAAACAAATCAGTACATGAATATCCTTTTAAAGCCCTCCACAGATTGGCTGCACCAAGATGACCTCAACCAATCAGATAGCAGCATTTTACCTGATCTTTAAATGTACATTTGAATGTAGATTTCACTTGTTTACAAACATTATTGTGTAAACATGTGCATATCTGATTAGGCAGAAATAAAAGATGAAAGTAAATTTATAATTGCATTTTGCATACCTTTTCCCAGTTCCCGATTCATGGCAAACAAAATTTAACCCACACTGGACAGCTTAAGGACCCAGACCAGTATTTCTTAAATAGTGACACCGTAGGAAGACCTAGTTAAATTTAAAAAGTTATGTTCAACCAGTTGTAATGGATAAGTAGCACATATATAATAACACAATTTAAAATGTTCATTGTTCAAAGACAGTTGAAAAACCATACCAACCTAGAAGCATTTTAAGTACTCTATAACAGTTATTGATAATGCTAGTTATATTTTTTTTTATGTACCAAGAATAAAATATCAGCTTTTAAATTTCTAAGTTTAAATTGCGTTTTTTTGTTTCATTTTTTTTTATTAATCACTCTGACCTGGTGGTGGCTTGAGAAACTAAGTTAGAAATCCACTTTCTTGATTATGAAACAATTATACAATTTAAAACACCCACGTGGTGTGGTATGTGGAACCAATACCCAGAGAAACCCCACGTGTCTGGATGTGCAACCACTTTACCCTCTTATGTACGTAACCAGGAATCAAACCCAGGACGCATAGGTGAGAAGCGAGGCATTTCCACTACGCTTTCCAGGCATCCAGATTATTATAGGTAGATGGAGACCCTTGGTAGGACTATCAACCACAG
Source organism: Solen grandis (assembly GCA_021229015.1). NCBI lineage: Eukaryota > Metazoa > Mollusca > Bivalvia > Adapedonta > Solenidae > Solen > Solen grandis. Next base: position 29,583,286 of record CM037780.1, on the reverse strand, counting down.
GCCACTGGTGGGCAATTCAAAGTGACCAATCTAGGACTTTAACCCACAGCTGTATGGGACTTATTTATAGAACTGCTGCTGCTAGGACTACTCAGCCACGAGTCCCCATACTGATAAGTAACAAACAATATCAAACCTGGTCATGAGTCATATCCAATCGTATGGGTCATCTTTGAAACTGCAAACTATTTCATGATTAAAGTAAATTAATTACTTATTAGTAATAACATAAAACATTTTTGTAGACAATGCCGGAACTTCTTTACTGAAGAAAAAAAAAGCAGACAACAAAAGTATTCTTGATTCTAGCCTATCAATAAGACCTTTAAATCCACACAAAGCTCTGAAATCAAGATTAAAACACTGCTCAATATGTTATAATAACCATCATGTTTCTCACTCAGTTAAACAGACTTTCTTAATCCTTTAATATTTTGGTCCCCTTCATGTGAGAAACAAGCCCAAAGTGTAATAGAAGATAAATCAAAGCACCGAAAGCAAAGCGATCAGAAAACAGAAGAGCTATACTTTAAACATTATGTAGGCTGTTAATTAGTGATAACAGTCTTGTTCAGTGCTTGTTTAAAAAATAGTTTTAAGTAACTTTTAAAAACACAGACATCATTTGCAGTTTTAATTGTCAATGCCTCATCCAATTCTATCTAATTACACCCAATTTCAAACTTCGACTGACATTAATAAGGAATATCATATGTTTGGAGTTATTCCCTCTAAAAGTTATTTTTGTGTGCCAGGTCATACCCATTGATGATCATAGGTGGGATCAGGCTACATGACTGTATCACCAATAACTATGATTGTTATCAGAGAGTCCACTTCTTTATCACACTAGTAATGGTCAGTTTGCCCTATTCTCTGTACCACAGATGGTCCTTGAAGATAACTTAAGTTCAACCTCTTCAAACTCAAGGAAATCCTTTGTCACTTTTCCTAGCCAACTCAATTTCACTTATAATGCACAATATTTATCTTGTTTCAAACCCTTGCACAAAACATGCACATAACTATAACTGTTACCATAACAACTCCAGCAATTATGCGAAAGCCAATTTCACAGTTAAGTTTGCGTGGCTTCTCGCTAAGCTATGAACATTGTCTAGACTTTTGATCCAATAAGACTTATAAGACAAAAGGAAGAATTTCTAGCATTTGCTATTAGTTGTATGATTAAAGATGAGAACGCACGATCAAGGCCCCGATCGTATTTCTTTGCATTCAATTCTAAACAATTTGTCAGACAAGGCCTAAACATGTGCACCGTAATTCTATGACAAAATCAGAATATCAATCGAATGAAAAAAGCATGCTGTCATATTCTAAACAACTGATATATTCCAGACGTTGTCACCATGCAACATCGATAGAAATTCATTTCTGAAACAATCCAGGATGATGTGGAAAATTTATATCAGGACAAACTTACAATTCATAAACTTGGACAATAAACTGTCATAAATACACCTTATTGACTGTATATGGCCTACAATATTTACATACAAAAAGAAATACATGCACACATCATATTGAGAGCTTGGTGCACATTTATGGTTACTTCAGATTAATAAAGAGAGGCAGTAACAACAGTTTTGTACTATTAGCCCTTTGATGACTACCATATTCAGATAAAAAGAAAGAAGAGAAAAACACGCCAAGATCTCTCTCTGAAAAATAAGGGTATGAATTGTGAATATTCAGTGATTATTTCCCCCCTAAAACGATAAGTCTCCAGACTAGAGAAAGTTTAATAAGCATCCAAACAGTGGATGATAGTAAAAAATGTGGTCCCTTGAAGATCTGAAGTGTCTCGATCATACTTCATAACCATCCATGAGGATCCTGGACGGAGGGATTGTCCTTGTGCATCACTTCAGATTAGCCACGGAGCCACAACCAGCAACTAACACATGACATTTAGCCGCAACAGACTTAATAAACTGTTTAGGCACATCAGATTTCCAATGTCTGCTTTTTATTCATTATCTGAGCAAACCTCCTCCGGTTTGAGATTTTTATCATTGTTTTGTTGTTGTTTTGTAAATGATGTTGATAAATCAAAGTAAGTACAGACAGAAGGTGAATTTTGATTATCTTACAGGAGAAAAATTGGTAATTTCTTTTAAACAGCAAGTACTGGAAAGTGTTAGATTCAACTCATATGAATATGAAGATATGTATATGTATCTTGAAAACTGTCCTACAGTTTGGTCTTCAATTAATGGGTCACACAGTTGTTACAAACAGACTTTGATATGCCAAACATTTCAAGACAAGCGTTGGAGGATTTCCTCCATACCGGACAAACAGACAGACAAACCTTCACAGATGGACACAGATGGACACCTGTTGACCACCTGACCTTCTGTCATCTTCGTCAGTGGATCATCGCCCAGCTGGGCAACAAACGCTTCCTTGTTGCCATGTCAACACACATACAAACAGACAAACACTTGGCTATGAAGAGAGTGACAAACATACCGCTAACATTTCACACATCAATCTGAACAAAAGGTAAACTTCAACAATCACAACGCATACACACATGTTTCCCTAATGTATCAAAATATGCCTTACGGCATGTTAAACAAAACAACAAGGCTTCATCCTTTACGAAAAAATATTCTTCATATAGACTTTGTCTAAATGTCAACAAAATCTTAGGTATTTAGTTGTTTAACGATATTTAGTTGTTTAACGATATATAAGAAAATGGTGCTTAAACAGGATTTCATAATTGTCTTTCAATCTTTCAGGATATATGACAATTAAGTTAATTCCCATTTGCATTTAATAACTGACAGAAAGATCTGAGAGCAAACTTAACAGAAAGGTTTTTATACATGTTCTGCTTCTGAACCTTGTTTGTTTTTTTGTTGGGTTTAATGATCCCATCGACAGTATTTCAGTTATTTGGACACGATGTCTACTTGAGACAGATATAATGCTGCCACAATGCAGTATCACAACATAGGCATATGGCATGATACCACAACCAGTCACATTATCCTGACACCGGGCCAACCAGTCCTGCAACTACCCTTATAAGTTGAGCCCCAAGCAAGGGAGCCATAACAGTACCATTTCTAATGACTTTGGTATATCACTGGGATCAAACCCACGACCTCCCACTCCTGAGGCGGATGATCTAACCACTTGACCAGGGATGGTCTACTGAACCTTGAATATTTATTCAAATTGATTTACAGTGATAGGAAGACAATCTTTTACAATTTGTACAATTCCAAAGCGATGGTTCCTGGGTTGGATCAGTACTTACCTTGGATGGACTTAAATAAATGCAACCCTTAATTGGGATCAAGCTTGGAACCTTTGGATCCATAGCCAATAAGCTCTACCAGTGGACTGCAGGACCCATATTTGTTTCACATATTTTTTTTTCAATAATGAACATAAAAAAAAAAACATCCAAGGAGTTCTACAAGTTCAGATATGATATCAGTATATCAATACTAAAAAGATTTTATATTTTGTGTTTATTTATTATTTGTGAAGCATTATTACATTTAAGTGATGAATCCGATTCTTCCTACGACCAGAATTTCAAGTCCATTTAACAAAACAATAAGTGATCAATTGGAAAGCCACCAGACCATTATAATTATACTTAGCTGACTGAAAATAGCTCTTTAGAACAAAAACAAGCTTTGTGGCACAAGATTTATCAAGGAACACACTTGTAAACAATACCCCAGTGAACAGCACAAGTAGCCGTAAAATAAACCTGTCATAAAAACTCATTCCACTTATGGATTTCAATTAAGAGATGAAAAATTGTAATTCGACAATAACCACATTTGAAACAGACCAAGCTTCAGGCTTCCAACATTGAATATGAAGATATGTATATGTATCTTGAAAACTGTCCTACAGGTTGGTCTTCAATTAATGGGTCACACAGTTGTTACAAACAGACTTTGATATGCCAAACATTTCAAGACAAGCGTTGGAGGATTTCCTCCATACCGGACAAACAGACAGACAAACCTTCACAGATGGACACAGATGGACACCTGTTGACCACCTGACCTTCTGTCATCTTCGTCAGTGGATCATCGCCCAGCTGGGCAACAAACGCTTCCTTGTTGCCATGTCAACACACATACAAACAGACAAACACTTGGCTATGAAGAGAGTGACAAACATACCGCTAACATTTCACACATCAATCTGAACAAAAGGTAAACTTCAACAATCACAACGCATACACACATGTTTCCCTAATGTATCAAAATATGCCTTACGGCATGTTAAACAAAACAAGGCTTCATCCTTTACGAAAAAATATTCTTCATATAGACTTTGTCTAAATGTCAACAAAATCTTAGGTATTTAGTTGTTTAACGATATTTAGTTGTTTAACGATATATAAGAAAATGGTGCTTAAACAGGATTTCATAATTGTCTTTCAATCTTTCAGGATATATGACAATTAAGTTAATTCCCATTTGCATTTAATAACTGACAGAAAGATCTGAGAGCAAACTTAACAGAAAGGTTTTTATACATGTTCTGCTTCTGAACCTTGTTTGTTTTTTTGTTGGGTTTAATGATCCCATCGACAGTATTTCAGTTATTTGGACACGATGTCTACTTGAGACAGATATAATGCTGCCACAATGCAGTATCACAACGTAGGCATATGGCATGATACCACAACCAGTCACATTATCCTGACACCGGGCCAACCAGTCCTGCAACTACCCTTATAAGTTGAGCCCCAAGCAAGGGAGCCATAACAGTACCATTTCTAATGACTTTGGTATATCACTGGGATCAAACCCACGACCTCCCACTCCTGAGGCGGATGATCTAACCACTTGACCATGGTCTACTGAACCTTGAATATTTATTCAAATTGATTTACAGTGATAGGAAGACAATCTTTTACAATTTGTACAATTCCAAAGCGATGGTTCCTGGGTTGGACCAGTACTTACCTTGGATGGACTTAAATAAATGCAACCCTTAATTGGGATCAAGCTTGGAACCTTTGGATCCATAGCCAATAAGCTCTACCAGTGGACTGCAGGACCCATATTTGTTTCACATATTTTTTTTTCAATAACAAAAGTAATACAAGTTCAGATATGTATCAGTAAATACTAAAAAGATTTTATATTTTGTGTTTATTTATTGACATATAAAAGAGACATTCATTCTTTTATGAGAGATAAAATAATAACTGAATGTCAACTATAAAGACAATAAAATCATTTGTGAAGCATTATTACATTTAAGTGATGAATCCGATTCTTCCTACGACCAGAATTTCAAGTCCATTTAACAAAACAATAAGTGATCAATTGGAAAGCCACCAGACCATTATAATTATACTTAGCTGACTGAAAATAGCTCTTTAGAACAAAAACAAGCTTTGTGGCACAAGATTTATCAAGGAACACACTTGTAAACAATACCCCAGTGAACAGCACAAGTAGCCGTAAAATAAACCTGTCATAAAAACTCATTCCACTTATGGATTTCAATTAAGAGATGAAAAATTGTAATTCGACAATAACCACATTTGAAACAGACCAAGCTTCAGGCTTCCAACATTGAATATGAAGATATGTATATGTATCTTGAAAACTGTCCTACAGGTTGGTCTTCAATTAATGGGTCACACAGTTGTTACAAACAGACTTTGATATGCCAAACATTTCAAGACAAGCGTTGGAGGATTTCCTCCATACCGGACAAACAGACAGACAAACCTTCACAGATGGACACAGATGGACACCTGTTGACCACCTGACCTTCTGTCATCTTCGTCAGTGGATCATCGCCCAGCTGGGCAACAAACGCTTCCTTGTTGCCATGTCAACACACATACAAACAGACAAACACTTGGCTATGAAGAGAGTGACAAACATACCGCTAACATTTCACACATCAATCTGAACAAAAGGTAAACTTCAACAATCACAACGCATACACACATGTTTCCCTAATGTATCAAAATATGCCTTACGGCATGTTAAACAAAACAACAAGGCTTCATCCTTTACGAAAAAATATTCTTCATATAGACTTTGTCTAAATGTCAACAAAATCTTAGGTATTTAGTTGTTTAACGATATTTAGTTGTTTAACGATATATAAGAAAATGGTGCTTAAACAGGATTTCATAATTGTCTTTCAATCTTTCAGGATATATGACAATTAAGTTAATTCCCATTTGCATTTAATAACTGACAGAAAGATCTGAGAGCAAACTTAACAGAAAGGTTTTTATACATGTTCTGCTTCTGAACCTTGTTTGTTTTTTTGTTGGGTTTAATGATCCATCGACAGTATTTCAGTTATTTGGACACGATGTCTACTTGAGACAGATATAATGCTGCCACAATGCAGTATCACAACGTAGGCATATGGCATGATACCACAACCAGTCACATTATCCTGACACCGGGCCAACCAGTCCTGCAACTACCCTTATAAGTTGAGCCCCAAGCAAGGGAGCCATAACAGTACCATTTCTAATGACTTTGGTATATCACTGGGATCAAACCCACGACCTCCCACTCCTGAGGCGGATGATCTAACCACTTGACCAGGGATGGTCTACTGAACCTTGAATATTTATTCAAATTGATTTACAGTGATAGGAAGACAATCTTTTACAATTTGTACAATTCCAAAGCGATGGTTCCTGGGTTGGACCAGTACTTACCTTGGATGGACTTAAATAAATGCAACCCTTAATTGGGATCAAGCTTGGAACCTTTGGATCCATAGCCAATAAGCTCTACCAGTGGACTGCAGGACCCATATTTGTTTCACATATTTTTTTTTCAATAATGAACATAAAAAAAAAAACATCCAAGGAGTTCTACAAGTTCAGATATGATATCAGTATATCAATACTAAAAAGTATTTTATATTTTGTGTTTATTTATTGACATATAAAAGAGACATTCATTCTTTTATGAGAGATAAAATAATAACTGAATGTCAACTATAAAGACAATAAAATCATTTGTGAAGCATTATTACATTTAAGTGATGAATCCGATTCTTCCTACGACCAGAATTTCAAGTCCATTTAACAAAACAATAAGTGATCAATTGGAAAGCCACCAGACCATTATAATTATACTTAGCTGACTGAAAATAGCTCTTTAGAACAAAAACAAGCTTTGTGGCACAAGATTTATCAAGGAACACACTTGTAAACAATACCCCAGTGAACAGCACAAGTAGCCGTAAAATAAACCTGTCATAAAAACTCATTCCACTTATGGATTTCAATTAAGAGATGAAAAATTGTAATTCGACAATAACCACATTTGAAACAGACCAAGCTTCAGGCTTCCAACATTGCATGTAGATTGAATTATATTGTTGGCATTTTGGACTTGATGAATGTCAGACAGACCTGTCTCATTATAAATAGCAATAATAACTTCTCCTTATGGGGAGTGTGCATTTTCTTCATTGAAGATTCAGGTCCAAATCAATGGTTTGCATAGAGGTGCTAAAATGTTTTCTCCCTTGATAAATGACAGAGCTTGGTTTTGAAATATAGAAGATAACCGAGTTTCTATAAATGCTGTTTGTTTGTTGGGTTTAACATCCCACTCATTTGGAAACAATGTCTAGGTGTATGTGTTTTAAGATTGCATAATTATTTAAACATAACAATCTGCATTGACAACAAATATTTTGAATTGGGAAACTGTAACATGAAACTATTTAATTTGTTTTTAATCAACTAAATTAAAGAATGAAGAATTACGCAAGAAATGTTCAGATATGGACAAATAATTAATGAAAAATTTATACAGATACATGTATACTTTTAGGAATAAACTATGTTTTACTAATGTCACTACAATTTTCTCAAATTCTTTATTTTTCTGAGCAAAATTGTTTGTAAGTCAGCACTGAGGTCTAATCAAACAAGCATGGCACATTCAAACTGCACCAATGAAACATATCAGCTTTAAACCATCAGTCTTAAAGCCTGTCTGGGGTAACCCACAGCTCTCTGGGCAAAGTTTCAAATTGCTAAAAGCATAATTCTCGCATTAATATTTGATTTCATCTCAGACGCACTGTCAAATTTTCGTATTAAAAATTCCCAAGACCTTTCAAACAGGACATGGCAGCAAACAAGTGCATTTACCTCCATCACAACATCCATAAATCCGCAGCCAGAAAATGTTCAGATCTTTCTTCATGTTGCCATAGAAATGTCTCTCTCTCCGTTGTCACTCTAAAGATCTCCCCTTTCATCAAGCCCCCCAAGCTTTTTCTGCACAATAGGAACCCAAAAATTTCATCGCCAATTCTTGCAATACTGGCATTTGGCTATAACACATTTTTCATGCCCCATATTTATTTCATTTTATTAAGATCCATTCCACTGCTCGAGTGAAAGCGTGTTTTCAATAGCCAATCTCCGTTACAAAATTAAAGCGACCAACATGAAGGGCCTCAATACAAATCAGCAGCGATTTACTCTCGACACTGACAAATATCAACCTAACAGACACTGGCATACAGAGAGATACCACACTGGCTAAATCTAATAAAATAGTTATATATGACTAAAGAAGAAAACTCTACAATATCTGTCACTGAATTAATGTTTCTGTATCTCCTTCCTGCACTTATGTGAATATGTCACTTTAAATACTTAAAGCATAGTTTTATACTATTTCCTATAGAAACTGAAATACGAGGGCGAGTCAATAAATAACCAGCCTAACCTATTTCGGGTTTAGATCTACCTCTTCTTTTTCAATATAATTTCCCTCCAATGCTATGCACTTGGACCAACCGTGTTCAAGTGCCATCAGCCCAGAAGTGAAGAAGTCAGGGTCCTTTCCATGGAACCACTCCTCAACTGCCACCACTTCTTCATCAGACCGGAAATGACGTCCACGTATATGATCCTTTTTCAAATTTGGAAAAAGGAAGAAGTCGCTAGGAGCCAGGTCTGGTGAGTAGTCAGGGTGCAGTATTAATTCATATCCATTTCGCTCCACAGCATCCATTGCAACTTTACAAGTGTGGACTCTTGCATTGTCCTGTGGCAGCAAAACACCTTTGGAGAGTTTACCACAGCATTTCTCGCGGATGGCGTTCCTCAGCTGGTCTAGCAAGTTTGCATAGTATGCTCCGGTTATTGTACTTCTCTTGGATAAAATGTCCAACAAAATAACACCCTTTGTGTCCCAAAATACTGTGGCCATCACTTTGCCAGCAGATGGTTGAGTCTTAAACTTCTTTGGCCTTGGGGATCCCTGCCCTACCCACTGACGACTCTGGGCTTTATTTTCTGGTTCATAATAATGCACCCAAGTCTCATACACAGTAACTAGACGCAAAAGGAATTCATCTTTTGACCTCAAACGCTTCAACAACGCACTGCATACTGATGCTCTCGTTGCCATTTGCTCATTGCTAAGGGATTTTGGGACCCAACGGGCTGTAAGCTTGCGCATCCCTAAACGATCATGCAAGATTGTTGAAACGGTACCATGTGAAATGCCTAATGCCTGTGCTATTTCTTCAACCTGACTTCACCTATCTGAGTATACCAGATCTCTGACTTTATTACAACCCAGAATTTAACTTGAGAATAAGATGTTGCAGAAGACCCATACACATCAACTAACTCAGCATGTATGTCCTTACCAGTTTTACCTTTTAAATGCAAGTACCAAATTACAGCACGGTACTCCACTTTTGATGAAAAGCTTGCTTTTACATCACTAGCCATGTTTGACATTCAATATCTGACAAACAAATGACCGTCTACATGTGTAGTTTTGTACACAGGTATAGTACATGTACTGAAACAATGCATGAAAATCGTGGATGTCTCGGTTGATTGGAGATGTCATAGACTGGTTATTTATTGACTTGCCCTCATACTATAGGTTTTTTTTGTTGGTTTTTTTGTTTTAGACAAAAAGGCAAAATAATCAAATACAGCTTCTTATAATGAAAACAATGTATTTGCATTTAGCAATATAATCAGATGTCAGAAGTTTAAGGAAAAATAAACAATTTTTATATCATGAATAGAGAAGCTTGCTTGCATGCTGTGTTCATTTCTATCACATTTGTTGTTTTTTTGTACTCAAAGCAAGGTTTACAGCTAAATAAGACTGACTATAAATTGAAATCAGCCATTTATAGCAGAACCATTCTCCAGCAGTGACAACGTACACTATCTCATTGACGGATATTTTGGATAGGAGGAATATTGCAATGTTGCCATGACAAGCGAGTATCCTGCCCTACTTCTGGACTGATGCATGAGACAGACGGAAATGGAGTGCGTGGATCGCGCAAGATTATCTGTGCATAACATGTCTATCAAGTAATAATCCATCAACAGTTTTTTGCCTTGAAGAATTCCATGTTTTCTATTTACAGTATACTTAGCGTGATTGATGACTCTGCCTGACATGTGACCTTGACCTTAAGAATCAGCAGGCTGCATTCGAACTTACCTGAAAATAGAAAATAATGGACACAATTTTTACAAAGTAAGCAGAATATGTATATATGGTTATTGCAATGTGAAATTTTATTTTCTGTTTAGAGAAAGACAAAGAAAGATGAGAAAAACAGTTAAAAAGACATTAATGCTTAAAAAAAACACATTTACAACAACAGTCTTCAAAAACATGTCACAGATTTTTTTTTTCAATCATTTAAATTCTACTTGCAGATATTATGGGAGTAGCCATTAAATATTAAACTATGACAGCCATTCTAGCCGCTTACTGACACTTTGATACACTCATTATATTTCTTCAGAATGAGTTACAACGATCAACTTCTGGGATGATAATATTTCTTTATGTGCCGTCTGTCCGTGAAATGTCCCATAAAATTAGGCTGAGGAATCACTCTATAAATTGGTTCATCTCAGTTACTATGGTTCCCAGAGGGTTGTAACCGGCTCACTCAATCACAAAAAATTGTCATGAGAATGAAGGCCGCTATATTCATAGTCTATTAAACCACCGAAGCTTTTCATATTTTATGGTCATTGTTAATTAGAAAACAGCCGATGGTGACAAAATCCACCATAACCAAGTCAATTTAATTACCAGCATCTTTATGTCCAAGAAGGCTTGGGATATGAACCTTGTCATCCAAATACAGGAAGAATCCCATAGCCATGTTGGTTTCAAAAACACCTTCCACCCACCTTCTGTATAGCATCAAAAGATATAAGTCTCTTGCAAACCCTTGAAAATTATTTAATTTTCTAATTTGCCAGATATCTATATGCCTTGGATACCCATCTAAAAGTCATCTTCTTAAATCAAGGGTTGATCACAAAACATTTCTAATTGCAAACAGCAATAGAAGGAGATGGAAATGTTTCGTGGACCCTCAACATCTGAATAGGCAATTTGCAAATCAATTCCACCCTATAATGATCAGCTTGATGCCATTATGGCCTCAAAATGGTTGCCAAGAATAAATGATGTCTTCCTATCTCTGAAAATTAGCATTCTCCTTAATAATTTTCAAACCTAAAATGTGAAAATTTAACTGAGACAAGAGGGCCAAGATGGCCCTGTGTCGCTTACCTGATTAAGATGGCTGTGTTAGGCATAATGACAAAAAATCTGGCATCTAAAGTGTTTTTCTAACATTTGACTAAGTGACCTACATATTGATCCTACCTGAATTTGCACTCAACTGGGAATTCATGCAGTCATCATTCATATCAAGTTTAATGAAGACTGGGACAAAAATGTAGGCCTCTAGAGTGTTCACAAGATTTTTCTAAGATTTGACCTGATGACCTAGTTTTTGACCTCATGTGACTCATTTTCGAACTCATCCAATATATCAATTAGACAAACATCCTGACCAAAATTTATGAAGATTGGGCCAAAGTTGTGGCCTCTAGAGTGTTCACAAGGTTTTTCTAAGATTTGACCTAGTGACCCCACATGACCCAATTTCGAACTCATCCGAGATATCTAGAGTGTTCACAAGCAATTGTTGACGACGGATGACGCACAACGCACGACGGACAAAAGGTGATCACAAAAGCTCACCCGAGCACAAGTGCTCAGGTGAGCTAAAAAGATAAAGGATGAGCAAATATTAACTGTCAAAATTTTATGCCCAATGAATAAAAAGTTTAATTCAGGAAAATAAACATATATAACAGCAATGATTCCAAGCGATAAGACAATAGTTTACATTGTTGATGTGCTGACTTGTCAGTTTGGTGGAATGACAGGCATATGATGATACACGGGGGAAGTATATCTCCTCCCAATTCATGAGAGCATTCTTTTTAAGTAAATGTGTCGAGCTGTATAAATTTCTCCAGGGAGCTCTCTCTTTTGTGATATTTGGTATATGAATATTTGATGGCGATTTTTTTCTCTTCCCTTCAGTCATACCACGATCAGGGTTAAGCGAGAACATGTAAAACAGCTACGCCGATAAGTGTTAGTGCAATAATGGCCATTTCCCTGAAGTGGTGAAACAGATCGCTGTATCATGAACAGACACTGTGGTCAATGGTGGTATAGGGTAAAACAAATATTGTACAAATATCATTAGTCTGTGTGCAAGATAGACAATTGGAAATATGCAAGCTAAATCAACACACAAGACTTACTGTATAATGGTCCAGTTTCCCATTCTAGCATTCTGACACTTTTGCAACCAATATGAAACCTGATCAACCAAAGTGACATTAAAAATCTTGACATTAAAAATCTATCAGGTTTTACGTGACATACAATGTCATGGATGTCACTGTAGAGTAGTCTACAAAACAAAGCCTAACCATCCTGCAAATTACACTAAGGCTGATCTTAATTATGCTCAATGAGAAAACTTTTATGCTGCTGCAATGAGTGTGTCACACACACAAACCCCTGATCAACCTGCACAACCTCAGGCACTACAAGATTACAGTGAATCTCAGGGTCACAAGTTCTAACCCTACATAATTATGCTGGGCTCATTAAAAAGACTGATGGCAGTCGAGGATTTAAACCTAGAGGGTCAAAGTTTGAGTCCAGCCAATATCTGTGATTTTTCAAAATAATTCCCTTTTTTTTTTAGCAATTAAGATGTCCACGCTATTTCGACAAGAAATTCTTTATAGGACCTATTTTGTTTTTATTTTGCTAAATTTCAGTGTGAAACTGACAGGAGCCCTAACATTAAGGGGAATTATGTTATTGTGTAAAAATTTGCGTACCCTGTCATCCAACTCCCCTCCACTTCATAAAAGTATCACACCCTTGACTGTGTGATATCATTATCTTTCCATCTATCCTCCACTTATCTGTAACTACACGGTTACAGATTGAGTGAGAAGAGGAACAACTAGATATGAATAATTCACCGAATGATGTGGCCATAATCATACCACCCACCTTACGGATGAGCTATGGGGTGATATAAGTCATGCAAAGACTTTCAGCGGGGCAACCAACTTGCGGGTAACTTACAAGCCATACTTCCACAGGATGTAGAAGCCACACTCGAGAACTGCAACATTACTGATACATTATTCATGGAATCACTTCCTCACTTTCGCCTTTATTACTCCACTAGATTAACTTTTGCATGTTATATCAATATCAGGTTTTTCAGGCACCATGCCACACGGAAATATATTAATGCTTTCATATCGACATCCAAAAACCAATTTTTAATGATTAAATTTTCATTCCTTTATCAGTTTTAAAACTTTTTACATACAAATATAACAGCCTTTCTAAAACTACTAACATTCAGTACAATTTGTGAACAAAGGCCAGATTGGAGATTGATATTATTCAGATGTTAAATTCTACATAATTTCAGTGCATGGAATCCAGTCACTGGCCTTTATTCACAGGTTGGCTGTTATTCAAAGATGACTGTTGGCCTTTGTTCATAGGTTGGCTGCATTAATCATAGTTTACCACTGGTCTTTATATACAGGTTGACTGGTATTCAGAGGTGACTGTTAATACAGGTTTTGACAGTTTTTAAAAAAAAAAAATATTACACACATACGCCTAGGTGTCCTAGGATTAAACCTAATTTAAAATCTACAACACATCCTCAACAGATGCATACATACGTGTACATCCATGTCCAATCTACACATCAACTATGAACAACACCAGACACAAATGTGTCATATTAATTTTGATTAATCTCTTACAATTAGCTTCCTGCAATAATTTATGAACAGACCTTGTGCAATTTCTGTAACAATAATACTGGAAGACTTGCGCAGCTGCGTGAAGCCATGCCCGTGTTTGTGTTACAAATATTTTGCATCGTCCTGTGCCTCTTGACTGATGTGCCAATTTGGTTAATTGTAATTAAGATCATGTCTCAATACAATGGTTTGTCGCCATTTGCATATAAAATACCTCGTAAATCATAAGTCTGACACACAGTCATTCTGAAAGATTTATCGTTGTATTACCCATTATGTTTTTTTATTCTTCGCATGACAAAGCTGGTCCGGTTTGGGGAACAATGTTTATCGTTGACGATAGCTTTACAAAATCAAGTTGCAATATTGCTAACAAATGCACTAGTTTATCAATAAGACTTCTGACATTTAATACACAACTTCTCCATAACATGCCATATTCAGAGATAATGCCTGCCCATTGCTGATAAAACACTAGTGTTCTTTGTTCCGGAAACCAACGACTTATCACAGCAATTCAATACTGACATATGCAACACTCAATCTTTCCTCCTGACTTGCTTCACACTCAGTCAGATGAATGCAACTGGACAGACGGACAGTGCAAGAGTATGTTCACCCACTCAAATTTCATGACCCTACCGTTGCAGGGACCACCCAAACTTTAAACATTCATTTTGTTACTTACACTACACTCTAGATAATGTTTCATCAAAAATAATCTACAGGCCTTAGAAAAAATACAGATGACCAAAGAAAAGGGGAATAAAGTTTTCATTTGTGTATTTTGTGTTCACATCAACATTTCAACAACAACCATCTTGTTATGAACACTTTCTTATGTACTGTATTAGTATTAAGTATATAAAGATTCTCCTGTCCAGATGTAAACTGTTTACCACTTAGGTAATGCTTCATTCAATTGATGGCTTGATCCATCTGATAACTTGCAGAAAAAACTGGACAACCAGACATGAATTAGATAACTTGCTTCATGCCCCATTCAGAAGACTTTACCATCAGTGGTATCTCTAATGCTGACCTATGATCTCGCTAAAATGCCTCATTAAGTAATTACCAAATCCAATTAGTACAATAGCAGAACACCTGCGTTTTGTTCCAGCAAAATGGGAGAAGAAGACCTTGAAATTTAGCGTCTAATCAACTCATCAATCAGGATCTTCGCCAATCAGATTTTAATTTGTAAGGCCTTTAACAAAACTCAGTCTCTTCAAAATTTAGTTTTTCAGCTCCTGCTTATAATACCAACGTTTTAACAGCCCCGGCAAAGAGGAGGTATTTGAGTTTACCAAATAAACACCTCCAGTCCATGTTTTGTCTTTCGTTATCTCGCCATCGCAAATAAACATAGATAAAAGAGCTACATGGTTGACAAGTGTCATCTTTCAGTAATCGCATGGTCCAATCTGGGGTTAATCTTTAGTGACACAATGACCAGACCATAAAAGAAACAACTACCAAGACTGATTGATCAATCTATGCAGGCATAGCCTATTGTAAATTATGAACAAAGACTGCTCTCTGACAATATTAGGGCAAAAACTGACTTTTTTCCCCCCAGAAAAATCGCAATAAATCTATCATAAAGTGAGTGAAAGTGACTTAGGTTAACAATATGCGTATGTTGCCCACCTCATAAATAATGAGGGAAATCTATAAACCAACAGCAAAGACTGCGACCGATTGGCATCAAGACTCATATGTTTAGAGTTATCACTGGTTTCAAGTTATCCTTTATTACAGTTATATTTCCGAATTTTCATAAATTCCCCATTTATTACTCAATAATATGTACTTTATGCTGACTCCACATTATCCAAGGCAAAGGGAAAGTAATAAAAACTTAACAAGGTCCAATTTCAATCCAACCAAACTCTTAAGAGGGACGTAGCAGAAGAAGACATGCTTTACAGTGTATTGAAAGACAAGAAGCTCCTGTTTTTTACACACAAAAAAAATAAAACAAATATTTTGGTAACACTCTACATTCTTCACAAAAAAAAACCCAACAAATTTCAATTAAGCATTTGGCATGTTGTATGTTTTTCAGCTATTTAATAAGCCAACATCTGGCTGGAGCTATTAATGCTACATATTAGCAGGGGAGTAATGCTGGATGCTCGACACACTTATTATGAAAAAATATCCCCCTAAACATACCTACTTAACCTCCTTGGCAAGGGTCAATGATAGTTTTCATTCTCAAATTCTCCTAACCATACTCCCATGTTCCAAACATCTAAGCCTTCACCTATAATCTCTGTATCCTATCCACTATAACCTAACACTTACTCCCGTGTTTCACATTGTGGTGAGAAAAACTTCCTATCAATCCTGATCAAATTGCACTGAAATTCAAATATACTTTCACCTTATCTGTCAATATAAGATAATGAGTATTTAACTGGGTTCCTCTATTTATGTTTGACATATGCCATATTACTTATTGTACTACTGTTTAGTTGTCTTAGGATTTTGTATTCCATTCCATTTATCACATTAGACAATAATCATTAATTTCTGGTAAGATTTATCAACCCATTTATAATAATAATAACCGTCCTTGTGAAAATACAAGCCATTGAATTCAACAGAAGATATTGCTATCGTATAATATTTTTGTATTACATAAAGAATCTTTTCAAATCCATTTATATGAAACAGCGACTTTCGTTCAATATTTAATATTACTAGAATTAACCTTCAATGGAATAAATCTTCTGCCAATATCCATTTCATAATGCCCGGAATTCCATTCTTAAATTAGTTTTACTCTGAAAGAATATTTTAAATTCTTTAAGCATCAGTTTTAGTTCTAGAATTGATAGATTTAAAGTCTTCAATTCACTTGAAAAACAGACTGGTTTTAAGATTGCAGTGCAGCCTCTTGTATCCAACGCTGTGAAATAGACTGGTATTTCAAGGGGAAGCAACTGCAAGTAAGATAATATGTGCAATGGGAAGGGAGATAACTACAGTTCTGAAAACTATCCAGTTGTGTGGTGCTTGCTGCCTGTAAAAAATGTTTTCATCTTTTTGAAATAACATTTTTAGTAATGAAGATTTTTTTTCACAAAATAAATAAAAACAGGACAACAGCAGAAGACATTTGGATTTTCTGCTGTTGTTGACCTGAACTGCCCCTGACTCCTTCAGCATACAAAAATCTGGTGGTCAAACTGCCTGGTCAGCTAGATGACAAATAGCACACAAGGCTTTCTGCTCAACAGCCTTGATCGTGATTTATGAGGGAACAAGCCCTCCCCCACCCACAAATAATAAATACTGTCTCTTCCTTGTATATTATCATTAAAATGAACATAAATTATCTAACAAATGCCTTTATGCTAAATAAATGCAACCATTCAGCAGAAACTACAAAAACATAATTATGCTAACTTAAAAAAGGATGAAACTTAAAAAACGTTTCCAATTAAAATGCTATTGAGACAATAAAACCCTGAAAATTTGCATTTCATTGCCTCTTCTCCGTATGCTGTTCCCCTTTTTGTCCCTTATGTCTTTCCCAAATGGGAGCTATTGACTCAAGCACCCATAAAACACAGAGAGATAATCCAGCCCCTGGTTGACTCCATGCTGACAATTCAGCCCCTAAAGTTATCAACGGGGGCTAAACCCAATCTGGCATGAATTTCCCCATCATTTTATTTCATTCGGTAATGAGCCAACAAAACTTTCCGGTGTAACTCTTTAATTCTGTTTCAGCATCAATGAATTCCCTAACTTTACCACCCTATTTTTAAACATTAAAGACAAAATGGGTTGGGCCCGCAAAAGATCATTCTGGCCGGGCACTTCAGATCAAATGAACCAAACCAAATTACATAAATCAGACCAACTTTGCAAACAAACAAAACAACACCACCAAAAGAAATTTCTGAAGTTTGTCTTTTTATTGTTTACTCAAAGCATTTAAATGTTTTACAAATGTGACATAGGCTCCTTTTACTTGGACAAAATTTATTGACATTCCATCAGACTGGTTTGCCATTACCCTGATCACCAACATCATTTGTGAACATAACCTAGTGAACAAGTCAAAAAACACTGAAGAGCTTGCAGCTGTGGGGGACCTCAGCTTAAGATTCTTTAATGTGAGGGATGGATAAAATATGGAGATATTAAAAGACAACAAGCTTTTTCATCATGCTTTTGTTTTGACAACAACACAGAATAATGATGTGTACCTAAGAGATCAATGTACTCTTTAGACCAAACCAGCTGTAAGTGTCTGGCAGATGGCTGTAACATATGATAGGAACCTTGACTCAGGCTGAGTAATGACAACATTTGAGTACTGGGTTTGATCCAAGTTTGCCGCATCCCGTTAAAAACTTGAACTGGTAGAACCCACATGCTTTGAAATCAACATAATTATAAAGGTAGTTCTAAGAGTGGAAGACATCTGCAACTATATCATTTTTTTAACAATCTGATACATAAAGTTGTGAATTTTAACAAGATAGAGCTTATAGATGTCTATGAATAACTTTTAAAATTCAGTATCTGAAAAAAAAAAATGACTAAAGAAACACAAACAAACTTGAATTCTTTCAACCAGAGTATTGATATCACTGTAAGATTATTGAGAAAAGAGAGATAAAAATAAATCCCCTTAGCAGACAAATTGCACATTTATACTGATAAGTATCCATTATCTATAGCTTGAGAAAATGACGGGATTGACTAGCCTTGTCTGGGATGACATCTTGAGACCTCCTTTTGTAGCATAAAATATACGTCTGAGAATTAATTAGATTGTTTTTCTCAATAAGCATGAAATCATGTCTTTGTGGTTCAAGTGTGATCTTGTGTCTGCTGGCCTACACCTGGGTTGACTTGACTTGACTATTTGAGTTTACAGCCACTTCAACAGTATTTCAGTCATACAGCGATGCCAAGCTAGGAAGACCCCGAATGCACAGAGGCATCCGGGTAGAACAACCAACCTACTGCAAGCCAGCTGGAAGGCTTCCTCACATGAAAATCCGAATGACCCTGCCGGGATTTAAACTCTTCTGGGAGCCAAATATCAGGCTTTAATTACATGTCCATAGAAATTTGTTGACACTGTATAAAACCAACTTTTTACCAGAATATTCCAGTTCCTTTTGATT